>NW_004624768.1:4536173-4561009 GCF_000247695.1 Heterocephalus glaber
GAAGGGAGGGCTAGGAATGGGGAAGAAATAAGAACCAAGATGCATCATGTAAAGGTACAAGTTCCCAATGAGAAATGTAAATGTGTTGTGTACCTAAAATGTACCAATAAAAGAAATTAAAAAAACCTTTTACAAATAAAGAGGGGAAGTGGGGTTGATGGGAGGGGAAGGGAATGGGAGGGAAAAAGAATCAATGTATATCATGTACAGGTACAAATTCCCTATGATGAATGTGATCATTATGTATATCTGAAATGTACCAATAAAATTATTTTTTTAAAAAAACCCAAAACACAAGATCTCAAAAATTAAAAATATGGCTGTCAAATCAAAAACCATCTGATAAAATTTGTCATAAAAGAATAACAAAAACATTGGGATGTGTCTAGTAAGAGGTTGGCTCCAAAATATATCAAATATGTATTAATACATTAAACTGTATTTTAAAACTCCTGCCTGTAAATTAAAAACAAAGTAGTAGAAAAATGGACAAACATTATGAACAAGCTCATTAACTGAAGAAGAAAAACAAGGTGTCAGTAAGTATGTGATAAATCACATGCTTCACTGGTAATCAGGGAAATGCAAATTAGTTCTAGAGATTTAATAGAGATTCACCTATTGCACAGCAAATATTAAGAGGATTGATCATTTCAGGTATTTAGAATTCTGTGAACAAGCATGTACTCTCTGTAGTGCTGGTTCCTCATATGTTCATGAAGCCACTGGAGGACAACTTAGTACATTTAACATTTAAACCCTGTTGTGTTAGACTGGGCAATTCTCATAGTAGCTGACCTGCTAAGATGTTGAACATATCTATGCACAGGAAGGCATGTTCACGGATGTTCATTGCAGTATAGTTTATTTTTATTTTTAACTTCTTGTAAGGATATAAATCATACACCATGAAATTCATCACTTTGAAGTGTGCAATTCAGGAGGATTTAGTATATGTACAAAGTTTTACAGCCATCATCAAAATCATCCTTTGCCACTTACAGTCACTCCCCTATTTCCTCTTCCTCAAACCCTGAGCAACAATATATTTGCCTCTTCTAAACATTTCACATGAACGGAATTATATAGTATGTGGTCCTTTGTAATTTTTTTTTTTTTGGTACCAGGGATCGAACTCGGGTCCTTGCGCTTGCTCAGCAGGTGGCAAATCCTTTGTAATTTTTAGAATAATGTTTTCATGATTCATCCATGCAGTAGCTTGTATCAATATTTCATTTCTTTTAATTGCAAATAAACTGCATTGTTTGGCTAGACCACGGATAAGCCACGCTTTATAATACCTTCATCAGTTGATGGGCAGTTGGTTTCTTCCCACTTTTTTGGCCATTTTGAATAGTGCTGATAAAAACTTGCACATAAAAGTTACTGTGTGAATGTTTATTTTCATTTCTTTTGCGTATATATCTAGGAGTGGAATTGGTGGGTCATGTAGTAATTCTATGTTAACTTTTTGAGAAATTGCCAGTCTTCTCCAAAGTAACTGCACCATTTTACACTCCTACTAGTGAATACTGAATTGAGGGTTCCAGTTTCTCCACATTCCCTGTATTACTACTTATTGTTTTTATTACAGCCATCAGTACTGGGTATGAAATGGTATTTCATTGTGGTTTTGTTTTGCATTTCCCCAATAACTAATGATGCCGAGCATATTTTCATGCACTTATTGGCTATGTACATGTCTTCTTTGGGAAAATCCCTATTAAAATATTGTGCCTATTTTAAAATAGGATTATATATCGTTTCCTTAATGGGTTGTAGGATTTCTTTATATATTCTGGATACAGATCCTTTATGAAATAAATGGTTTCTAGGTATTTTCTACTAGTGCATGGGTTGATGGTGTCCTTTCACCAAAGTTTTAAATTTTGAATAGTTCAAGTTCTCTTTTGTTGTTTGTACTTTTGCTGTAAAATCTAAGGAACCATCACCTAATCCAGGGTCACAAAGATTTACTCCTGTGTTTTCTTCTAGGAGATTTATAGTTTTAACTCCTACAATTAGATCTGTGATCCATTTGGAGTTAATTTGTTTATATGATCTGAGATTGGAGTCTAATGTCTTTTCTCTGTGTTTAAATATTCGGTTATCTCAATACTTTCCAAAACATGGTTCTTTTCCAGGTTGAATATTCTTGGTACCTTTTTTTTCTTTTTTTTGTACCAGGGATCGAACTCGGGACCTTGCGCTTGTGAGCCAGGCAGCAAAACCACTGAGCTAAATCCCCGGCCCCCCTTGGTACCTTTTTTTTGTAAAAATCAACAAATGATTTATTTCTGGACTCCAAGTTACATGTCATTGATAGAAATATCTGTCATTACACGTGTAAATACTGAATGGTTTCTCTAGTGCGAGAAACTGAAAGTGTAAATAAGGAGTAAATGGTATAATAGATAATGTGAAATAGGAAGAAAAGGGGCAAAGGGGAAGGGGAAGTGGGAGGAGTAGGGGAAAAGAAAGAAGGGAATGGAATTAATATGAGAAAATG
Source organism: Heterocephalus glaber (assembly GCF_000247695.1). The sequence continues at coordinate 4,538,683 of NW_004624768.1, forward strand.
AAAAAATGGAAACAAAGTCTTTTCAAATAGGGAGGGGTGGAGGAAGGGGGAAAAAATAAGAACCAAGAGAGACTATGTAAAGGTGCAAATTTCCAATGATGAATGTCATTATACTGTAAATGTACCAATAAAATTAATTTAGAAAAAAGAAATATCTAACCTTATGCACTAACACACTCTGGTTTACTGTAGCTAGCTGAAAATTTTTGAAATCAGGTGGTGTGGGGCCTCTAGCTTTTAAAAAATTATTTTGACTATTCGGAATCCTTGCATTTCCATATGAATTTTGGGGATCACCTTATCATATTTGGCAAACAGACCAGCTACCCAGGTTGGATTTTAATAAGTGATTGCCTTAAATCTATAGAACAATTTGAGAAGTATTCCTATTATTGTTTGATCTATGAACATATGATGTCTTTCCATTTTCTTCAGTCTTCCTTAATATCTCAACAATGCGTTGTAGTCTTCAGTGAACAAATCTTGAAGATCTTTTCCTAAACTTATTCCTGAGTTTTTTATTCTCTTTGACGTATTTAAGTCAAATTGTTTTCTTAATTTCATTTTCCAACTCTTCATTCCTAATGTATATAAATAAAGTTGATTTTTGTATATTGACCTCTGAACCTGTTCTAATAGTTATTTTACTGTATTCCTTGGGATTTTATATGTATAAGATCTTGGCATCTGAAGAGACAATGTTATTATTTCTTCCCAACTGTATATCTTTTATTTATTTTCTTGCTTAATTGCTTAAGATAGAACTTTCAATATAGTGTTGAACAGAAGTAGCAAGACATCTTTTTCTTGTTTCTGGTGTAAGGAAAAAGCATTCAGTATTTCACCATTAAGTATGGTATTAGCTATGGCGGTTTTTTTTAGATGGTCTTTATTAGGATGAGGATGTTCCCTTCTAGTTCTATTTTTTGTTTGTTTGTTTTTATTAATGTCATGGTGTTGAATTTTGTGAGTTGCTTTGTCATATGAGATAATCATATGGGTTTTGTTCCTTAATAAAATGGTGGATTACATTGATTGATTTTCATATGTTAAACCAACCTTCCATTCCTGAGATCAATCATATTTGATTGTAGTATATAATTCTTTTTCTCTGTTGGTGAATTAAGTTTGCTAGTAGTTTGCTTAGGTGTTTTGTGTCCATATTTATACATGCTATTTATTGTTCTAGTAATGAACATTTGATAACAACATGAATATTCAACAAGGGAGTAGTTACATAAACTACCCAGCAATTTAAACAAAGTTAGTAGAACCATACATAATAACATGTATGATCTCCAAGAAGTATCATGTTTTAAAAAAATAACAAATGTAACATAGTACAATATTAAGTTATACTGCTATTTCTAACATCTATAGCATTTATATTGTATTAAATAGTATTATAAGTCATCTGGAGATGATTTAAAGTATATAACAGGATATGGGTAGGTTATAGCAAATGCTACACCATTTTCTCTAAGCGACTTAAATACCTGCAGATTGTGCTATCTGAAAGCAATTCCCCACAGATATTGAGGGATGGCTCTACTGACAATAAAACCTGTGTCCCTGAAAAATTGATACCAAACTATGACTAGCCTCATAGCCATTAAGCTTTAAAGGTAAAAATCCTTTGAGCGTCCCATCCAAATTTTAGATAACGATAATGTGGAAACATCAGATTGTCCTCAGAGTTCTCCACAGTCACATTCAGTGGAGCAACTCCTACAATAGCCTCAGAGAAAGTAAGCACGACCCCACAATTTCATACCAGCCAAACTGACACTAAAATATAAAGACAATGAGTGGTAATATTTTACTATATTATATATCAGAAAATATTATTTCCATAAGCCTATTTCAAAGGGAACAAATGAGACAAGAATTTTAGCAAAACTGCCAAAGGACTCATAATGAACATTAAATTCATCCTTAGAACTAAGACTAGTGCAACTGTGGAAACTGCCTTAGCAAAAGATAAATGAACCTAAATAGTATGCAGCTCTGCTATTTGGTCATCTGTTGAACAAAAGACAGGGTAGGAAAATGTAAATATGTAAAATAATAAGAAAAGGTAAAGTATACAAGAAATTAACTGTAAATAAGTTTACTTGTTTATAGTTTAAACTAAATAATTTAAAACTAGTTTGAAATAAATGGAAAGAGTAAATTCCCAACTGTAGTCTACACAAAATTGAAAATCAATACAAATTACTACAGAAGTTAGTAATATTTTTTTTATTAAAACAAGAGTAATACTAATAGCAAAACCGAATTCAACACACACATGCACACACAAAGTGATGCAGACCATTCTTATAAATGATATTGTAAAAGTTATAGAGTAATTAATATTAGTTCTAAATATAACAGAATTCAGCAGCATATTAGAAATATAAAATGGCCACATAAGGTTTATTCTAGGTCTATGAAGTTTTGATATTAGAAAATATTAGAAAACATAATTGTACTTTAATAAAGAGAAAAATGCAGTTAAAGACTGAGAAAGAATATGATGAAACTTAATCTTCATTCCTAATAAAACTCTGAATATGGTAATCAATATATACTACTTAATATGATTATGCTATGGACAATGTTATATGTGAGATTTACACATTCTCTCTTCCCGTATAAATAACGTCAGCCCACATTATATTCAAATGCAGAATAATCCAGTCATTCCTATTCTAATCAAAAACAAAACAAAGATGTACTTTCTCCCTAGTAATAGTTACCATTCATAGCAATGCTTCCCATGAAGAAATGTTTGCTATGAGAATGTGACAGGTGTCGCTTGTCGGCTTGAGAGTTCTCTTCTATCCCGCGCGTTAAGAGCTCACGTCATGAAGAGGTATTGCACTTGATCCAGTGCTCTTGTACCTCTTATGAGATCATGGTGTTGTTTTTACCCCAGGTGCTACAAAGGCCTCAGAGCAGTTGAACTGTAATCACATGGCTAGGATGGGGCATGTGTTGGCATCCTTTCAAAAGATAGTATTTCATATACATGCTGCTTACTTTCTTAAGGGTGTTTTTCTTAGTGTGATGTGGTATAGCTCAGTTGTTATTTGAAATGTGTGTTATTTTCATAGTAAAAATGGAAACTTTCTATTAGAAAAATAAACCTTTGAAATAGGTAGTTCCATAATCTCCACATAGTTAGGCCCTGGGCACTGTGCACTGCCAAGCATGGGCAGCTCCCCGCCCACTTGGAAATAATGAAGGAAGCAGACAGAAGTATACACTATGAGCACTGCAGAAATGACTGACAACAGTGCAAACAGGAAAGGGTGCACAGCAGGTTACGGCAAGAGTTTTGTCACAGGACACGACATGTTGCTTGGCTTCTGCTGTCATTCCATAGATTTGGGGGGAAAAGTCAAACTACAGCAGAGTGAAGGAACCTCCAACAGATGAATGAGACCGGGCCCTCACCCGTGTATCTGGGAGGTACCATTCATGCAGGATTCCAGGGTGTATTTCTTTGTTAAGAATGTTGCAGCAAAGGACCACAAACCGGGTGGCGTAAACAACAGAATCCTATTGTCTCACCACTCTGGAGGCTGGAAAAGTGAGGTCGTGGTGTCAGCAGGGCTGGCTCATTTTGAAGCTGCAAGGGAAAAATCTGTTCTATGCCTCTCTCCTAACTTCCGGTGGTGTGCTGACAACGCTTGGTGTTTCTTGGCTTGGAAAAGCAGCTCCGCAGTCTCTACCATCATGTTCTCACGGTGTTCTCCTGTGTACATGTCTGTGTTCAAATCTCCCCTTTTTAAAAGGTCTTTTGTCCTATTGGATTAAGGGTTCCTCCTATTCCAGTCTGACCTCATCTTAACTAACTTCATCGACAGTGGTGCTGTTTCCAAATGAGATCACACTCGGGTGCTGAAGGTTAGGATTTCAATATATAAATTCCAGGGTAGGAAGGCCTCTTGGTTCAACTCAGAACACATGCAAATGGCGCTCTCAGGAAAATGAGAGCCCAAGAGCTTCTGGCCATGGAAGAAAGCACTCCACATTAGTTGACTAGCCATATTTTCAGAGCTGTGCCAGCCTGCGGTCTCTGAATCTACCACAGCTGGTGTGATGGGGGGCGGTTGGGAGGGAGGACGCCACGACAGCCTGTAATCCAGGATGGAGGGGTGATTTACCTGTATGTCATTTGTTGCCACAGGTTATATCGAAGCTGCTATTATTCCTGCTGGAGCTCGGAGGATCCGCGTGGTAGAAGATAAACCTGCTCACAGTTTTCTGGGTAAAACAAAAATGATCTGATTCACAGTTGATGTTCTGACAGCTGATTTTTATAATTAGGGTGGTAAATTTTGTCCACCACTCTTCTCCCAAGTCAGCTCAGTTTTGCACCTGCGCTTCCATAGTAGTGACATAGAACTCAGAATGGACCGAATAGCACTGTCGTATGCAGCCAAGTGCAGCCACCTCCAAGCTAGATTTGAGGGATAGGGCGCAAACCATTAGAACCACCAGCTTTGGACAGGAAGGAAAATAATGGAAGAGTGAACAAAGCTGTGGGCACTGGGGTAGCGTGAGTTTCCCAAGATCACCCAGGAGGTCCCAGTGCCAGTTCGGCCCATGCAGTGACGGTCCTTTGCCCAAACTGCATGGAGCCCCTGCATGTTGTCAGTGGCATTGGGGGTAACTTTGCTGGGAGGAGAGCAACAGCCCTAAGTCAAATGGAAATGCAGAACAATGCTGATTTTCACTAAGTTCTGTGTACCCCAAATTTCTATTAACCCCACTGACTTCAAGCCCAAAAGCCTACATCTCTCTATGGAATTGGATTCCGTGGTAGGACCATGGTTAGAGCCTAGTGAGAGAATCATCCAGTGAAACCCCTTCTCAGCTAGAGAGGACCCTGCATGAACTGTAGGCTCAAGTTCAGCTTTGCTGCTGACCCCACCAAGGTCAGCCTGGTACACCAGCACCAGGGAGGTTGGGAGGCTGAGTCGAACTCCTGAATATTCTTTATGCAGGCTAAAGAAGACAAAGCTACCCCCAGGCTGCCTCTTCCTTGGTTCACTGAGATGGAAATGCATGCCCTGTGTCCTTTTACCAGCCCCAATCCTTAGTCCTGGCCTGGGTGAGGTGGCTGATCTACCAGCACCCCCTACTCCTGAGCTTCCTTTATATTCCAGTCTCCCAGCCTGTGTTGCAAGGTACTGTTTAAGATGAAAGAGAGGAAGGAGAAAGAAACGGGAGAAGAAAGGGAGGGAGGGAAGGAAGGGAAGGGAAAGGGAAGGAAGGAAGGAAGGAAGGAAGGAAGGAAGGAAGGAAGGGTGGTCATAATTCTCTTGTTATTCTCTTGTCTCTGTCCCAGCTGTCGCTCTACAAATACAACAGTGCTCATAAATGCCATCTGAAACAGCCTTGTGCTGCTCTTGGCAGCTTCTTTGGTGTGATAGCTTTGTACTAGATTCTCAAAGAGCCCCTTCTCTTCCTGCCTAGGATGGGCTTTATTAGCCTTAGCATCAGAAACTCATCACCTAGTGTCACCCAAACATTACCGTCCCCAACTGGTCCATTGGGGATGTACCATTCTTACTTGGGAATGGTATTTCCACTCCCAAGGGACACTAGACCTCCATGGGAGCCTGAAGTCACCTTTCACTCTTATTTAAAAAATGATAATCAGTTTTTCCCAAGAGCTGGCCCAATTCCAAGAGCAACTTAATGGTTCTACCATAAAGCACCAGCAGGTGTCCCTACAAATAAGTCCCCTGACCTCCCATCCTGGCTTCTGAGCCTTCCTAGTGCCATTCCTCTGCCTGATCCCAGTCTTAGGGACCTGGAAGAAAAAGGAAGGTATTCTTTCTCTCTGCTTCTCTGTGGCAAAAGTGGAGTCAAATCCTTACCTTAGTTCTCAGGTGAAAATGAACTTTTCACTAGAACTCTCTTTGGGGTCAACAGGTAATGATTGGTGGATGCTGCCCAGGACAGCTAGCTCTTAACCATATACCCTTTGTGGCTCCTAATCACGGGGCCATGCTGTACTTAGAGACCAGATCCCTTCTACCCACAAAGGTGCTCCAAAGCATTCCTCTATAGCTACACAGGAGCAGCAGAAGCTCCATAGGCTTAGTAACATGTGCACAGCCCTCACATCACCTGCGTTCACCATGTGCCATGGAGCCTCTCAGAATTGCTCCATGGTGTCCCATCGGGGCCAGTGACTGACTGGTAGAGAAGATTTTTCCCTGGAGAACACATGTTAAGCCTTCCCAAGGTTAATGCAGGGACCAAATCTCTATCCCAAGGGGGATTGGTTTAAATGTCTCTGAATAGCTGAACTCCCCAGAAGCACTGTACCTCTGTGGGAGCTTGGAAACGGCCTTGGTCCTCTTATCCAAAAATCGTAATCCTAGTATTCCAGAGCCTGGCACATGGACAAGCTCACACCCGATGGTGGTCCACACTCATTGTTTCTACGGTTAGTTGCAGCAGGCCTTGTTTCCACTTGGGGCTGGGTGCTTTGGAAGTCAACCCAGTGTGACTTTGAACAACTCTCACATTTGCTGGGAGCTGTTCCTGAAGAATTTCACCCCATCTACCTTCCTCCCACGCCTGCTGCTTTCTGCTCCAAACCACCTGGAACGGGAAATGCCTCTGCAGTTTGTATCCATAGTTAAGAACAGAGCTGGCAGGGCTCTGAGTGGAAATAAAAGGAGCTGAGTCGATGCCAGGATTAGAAGTAGGTTGACTATGGGTCAGGTCTTCCCGTTGAATCCAGAAGGGAGCCGGGCAAAGAGAGACCCACCAAGCCACCAAGCTTCTGCACAGCTCCGTGCCAGAGGAGGGCTTTGGCCAAGCTCTGAGCTCACATCTGCCTCCAGCCAGCTCTCACGGGATGCCATGGCCTCCCGTCCAGAATGCCCCCTCCCGCCTCTGGAATGATTCACCACCTTCCTCGGTCGTGCCTTAAAGTCCAGGGGTGGTGTATAAATGTCCACCAAGAAGAAGAGCACCTGGATAGACATAGATGTTCAGCACATGGCCTTGCATGCAAGACCACTGCAGAGATTTTGTTCTGCCATAATTGGAGGAAAAGTGTGAGTCCTTGCACTCCCCATAATGCCTCGAAAGTCTCTGTGAGGTTGAGAGGCTTCTGAGCAAAACCCACAAAAGCGTGCTCGTGTGTGTGTGTGTGTATGTGTGTGTACAGTCTTTTAAAACATCCAACCCCTGGCCTAGGCAAAAGGTGCCAGGGGAAATCTCCCCAGCAAAGCAAATCGGCACTTCAGATGTTGCAGATGAGACCAAGCTGCTGGAGGAATTCCCTTTGTTCTGAGCTCTGTGATTTGCCTGTGAAATCAAAGCATTTGTAATCATCTAGATCACTTCTGTTGAGTCTATTCTGGGTCTCTGAATCCTAATTTGAAACACAAACTGCTCGATCTCAAAATGCCTAAGACAAAAGAGGCTTGAAAATACCTAGGATGCCTGAGAGTGGAGAGGGGCAAAAGTTGTAGAACCTCAGATTGATTGAATGCGGAGGACCTCTGAGAAAAAAGACACATGCATAGAGGTTCTCTGAAGCCACAGCCTCGTGGGCTCTGGCAAACCCGACTGTGTAGCTCACAAAAGGCAAAACAGCCCGCTGATGGGGCAGGTGAGAGCCCCCCAAAGTCAAGGTCTCATCAAATTCCACATTGAACCTGTTCGTTCCCTGTTACAAATGACCTTGGTGTTGTAAGAAATGAATTTACTTCCAAACCAAAAAAAGGAAATTGGACTCCAGCCGGAAAGCGAGGCTTTTAATCTGCACCCTTGGTGGTGCCCATACAGACAGGCGCCCACCAGCTGAGAAGCTGTTTGTGTTCCTAACTCCCAGGCAGCCTTCCCCCACCTCTCATGGCCTGGGATCCGGGGTTCACAGTCTATCCCAGGCGATCTATTTCATCCCACACCTGTTGCGCACCCCCCTCCATTCCTCTTTGTAGTTATTTTTAGCCTTTTGGCTTCCCAGGATCCCAAAGACTTGTTTAGCAATTATCTCTTATCCCAGAACCTTATCTGGTGTGAGTGTTTGTACAGTCTGTGTTTTCTTTTCCGCTGTGACTGAGCTAACCCTAAGAGTAAGGGCTTATTAGAGTGGCTAATGAGAAATGAACCAATTAAAAATATTTTTACTTCTTCAGTGTCCCAGCAGACTGTGAAGTCTCACCCTTTTGAAGAAATTTCAGGTGCTAACTAAATTCTTGGTTTTAGCAGTGGGAACTTGCAAATTTTGCATTTTGCTAAGTTACTTCCTGCAAAGTAAAAAGGGACAGAAGCAACCCTCTTGCCTCTTGGAGCTGCTGACCTCCTACTTTTAATTCTGCCTTTGTTCTTCTTCTGAGAAGCGCAGGAGCAGGTGTGACTGGGAGCCTCTGCCCTGAGATTGCACTGTGGGGCTGAGTGGCAGATGTAAGGCTGCATCTGTAGTGCCTGAAAGTTTGAGCTGCCATAGAGGTAGCCGTAAGCCACGTGTGGGGACCCAGAGCCTAACCTTTCTGGAACCACAAGAGTTACTGCCACCCTTGCAGCCACTGAACAAAGGAGATTTCCCCAGCCCCGCATCTGCAGACCAGCACCTCCCAGCCAGAGACGAACATCTTCGGAACCCATGGTGCCTGTGTGAGCCAGCAGTACATCTCTTCCAACTCCTGCTCACAATGGCAGGGGTGCCTTGAATTCTGCCACAGTGAGGGAGTTAATTCCTTGGGTAGCAGCATATGTACCCTCGGGGCTAACTGTCAGGCCATGTCCAGCATGCTCACCCCCATTCAGCAGCTGACCTCAGCCCTTTAGCCACAACCTGCCTCTCTCACGTCCCAGTCCGTAGTTCCTTGCCGCGACTCCTCCACAGCCTCTGGCACATTGCAGGCCACCTCCTGAAGTGGCTTTTCCCCCACCCTGATGTGGATGGGCAAGACCCTGCTCAGGTGACCACAGGATAGTGCAGCCCAGGCCCACGCTGGCTCCGCCTCCACCTTCTCTCTTGTAGTTGCCACTGTCTCCTGTCTCCCCCGTGGCCACCCCTCCCATGGCAGGAGCCAGGCTTTCCTGCTACCCTGACCTCTAGGCTGGTTCCTGCGGGCAGTTCTGCAGTGGTCTCCAGGTGTGCCCTTGTGCCCTTTCCACTCGTGACCTTCCAGATGTTTGACTTCCCATACAGTGGCATAGTTGTCCATTTAGAACTCAGGCACTTTACAGCATCTTACAAAAAGGGTCAGGGAAGTATACACACAGTGCCAGGGAAAGAGCCACCATGTAAGGTGCTGTAGCCAGCATGGCTCAGGGGAGAGTTTAAGGCATCACCAGAGTTTGTCAGGCCTTCTCCATCCCAGCAGGTACGAGGCTTGTGTTGTGAACAGCTGGAGGTGATTTCTAGGAATCCATGAAAGTGATTTTTCTTTCCTACCTGCTCTGCCCTCACAGGATTAGTATCTTGTGAAAACCAGCCTCCAAAAGGCCCGTGTGAAAGCCAAACCCAGTTCTCATTTTCTGAGCATCAGCCTCGGGTACTGCTGGATCCAGGAGCTTAAAGTGACAGGAAACAGTTTATCCTGGCACCCCTGACTTCTCCCAAGGCCTCTACCCGTGAAGTGGCTTGCATCAAATCCCTGGGCAGCCTGATGAAGGCAAGATCCTTCTGCCTAAGGTGAACTGACCAGGGTTGGGTGAAACCCTAGGTCTGGAGCTGGGGTGGAGTTGGGGCCTCATAGGACTGGAGAGAAAACATCCCCGAGGGAGACTCCAGGTGCCGGGGGATGTAGAGGGAGAAACATGCCAGTTAGCGGCCACACTAGGTGCTCAACGCGGCCGTAATAGAGGAACGAGTCAGGGCTGTGACTTTAACCCCACAGCTCCACCCCAGGGAGGGGAAGCTCAGGTCAGTCTATGAATGTAGGTGACAAGCAGCTGCTGTCTCGGGGTGGGCAGCCACCCTGGCTTCTGTGTGGTCCCTGTGTGGCCAGCGGGTTCAGTGGAGTGGGCCAGGTGTGACGGGGCAGCGCCCAGCTTTGGAGACACCCCACTCACGTGCCGAACTGCTGCTCACAGGGCCATGGCCGCGTGCCCTCCTGTCTTCTGCCCAGCTTCAGCACAGCCGTCCCTCCCATTCAGCTGCTCTCCACCTCTCGCCTCCTTCCCGGCCACCCTCCCAGGAAGCTGCCCCTTCCCTTTGCACTTGCTTTTCCCCTCGGGACCCTGTGCCTGCCTTCCTCACCTCCCTGCTAGGGACAGTGACCTTGACAAGATCACCCATAGCCCCGTGTGTGGGGAGCCAGGGTCTCACCCCCATGCCTGCTGTGCACCCCTTGCCTGCCTCTTCTCTCTGCTTTTCTTTTTTTTGGTACCGGGGGGTTGAACTCCAGACCTTGCGCTTTCAAGGCAAGCGGTGGAACCACTGAGCTAAATCCCCAGCCCTCCTCTGCTTTTCTAACCAGCTCTGTTCATAGGTGCTTCTTTCTAAACGCTGACCCCAGCCACCTCTGCCCCTGCTGCCCATCCTTCCCAGGCCCTGGACACTTGTCTGTCACAGTGCATGACACCGATCGTCTTTCTCTCTTCTCTGTCTCCCTTCCAAGCTGAGCTTCCTGACAGCAGGAGCTGTTGGTCTCCAGCCCTGCCAGGAGACCCTCAGAATAGGGTGAGGGGTTGCCAGGGGTGTTGCTTCTGTGCCATAGGTGTCCTCAGCTTGTTCTTTTGAGACTTCGTCCCTTCCTCCCTTCCTCCTTCCCTTCCCTCTTCCTTTTCCTTCTGCTTTTGCAATACTGGGTACTGAACTCAAGGCCTCATGCATGCTTTACAAGCATTCATGAGCTTCATCCTCAGCCCTTTTTATTTTTTGCTTTGAGACAGGGTATTGCTAAGTTGCCCGGCCTGGGCTTGAACTTGTCATCCTCCTGCCTCAGACTCCCAAGTTGCTGACATTACAGGCATGCACCACCAGGCCCAGCCTGCATGTTTTCTTAGAGGACTCTTTCTTATTTTTCCTGTCTGCTACTTCTCACCAGCATGCAGATTCCTCAAACCAGATATACAACTCCATATGTAAGAAACAATTTTCCATCTTCTTAGAGAAGTTGAAAGGCCATGAAGATCTCTACAGCTTTCACCTGGATTCACCAAGCGTTCACATAAGCAAATATGCTTTAGGTGCTTAGCCCATTGGAAGCTGTGGAGATCCATGAGGCTAGCTATTTGTATAAGGGTATATAGAACATGAGGCCTGTAATGATAACCTGAGATCTGTTCTCTTTGAGAATAGGTCTTACATTTGCACATTTCAGCATTGTCGTAAAAGTCTAGACTGATGCTGTAACCTCAAGAACATGGAAATTAGAAGTTCTCAGAGCAGTAAGTGCATTAGGCTTGGTCTCTAAGATCCTACTCTCCACTCCTACAGCTTAATAGCTGTGTGTCTTTTGGCAAGTTACTTAATCTCTGTGCCTCCTTTTATTTTTCTGAATGAGGAAAGTAATCCAGAGGGTTATAGGGGAGATTAAATGGGTGATAGTATAATAAGAAGCTAAACCAGAAAAGGTGTTCTTACAAAGTGGTTTGCAGGTGACGATGTTGGAAGAGAAAAAGAAGAAATTGTGAGTCTCCCCACATTCTCACCTCTTTTAAGTAGGCAGGAAATTTCCACTGCGGGTAGAATTTCTTGAAGGGAAACAGATTCGGTTCCAGACAGCAGAGTGCTCTCTTTCTTAAGCCTTCCCTGGAGTCCTGTAATCCTCAGCCACTCTGGATAGGACCCCCAACCGGAAGTCGCTGCACTGGAAAGCAGCCCTGCCCATTTCTCCTGGCAGCTCCTATAATGGAGAACCCTGGGCTTGCATCTCCCCTATGTTTGCCAGGACCAGAGCATCCTGGAGATGAGGTGCCAGTGCTGACGCCGGCCCTCCAAGCTTCCCTCTGGTCTGAACAGGACTTAAGTCTTGGGGTCTAACCCAGCCTGAGGCTGATAAATCCAGCTTTAACCGAAACTCCTCCTAGGTTTTGACTCTCAATGTCCACAGTGATGTTAGATGTGGACATTTGGTTTCTGGGCTCCCTGGGCAGCTGCTGGTGAGTGGAGTGGAATCTGGATTTGTTGTTTGTAGACTGAGTGGGGTCCCAAAGTGACCTGAAAAAATGGGCATTGGTGACTCCAGCTGCACATGTAGAGTGGACACAGGTCAGAGGATGTCCTGGGGTTTTTGGAAATGACACAAACACTTGTGGTCACCTCTTGCCATTTGCCACCTCCTCCTAAATACTAGAATATGTCCTAGTTAATTACAGGGTATTTTCCTACATGACAATGACAAGAAGACAGACAATTTCACTCCAGAATGTTGCCCTTAAGAAAACAACATAGAATTTCAATCCAAATGAGAAGATAAAAGCAATTTGATGCTCATGGCCAGTCAGCAGCATGTGGATTCCACGTCTGTCCATGTTTTGTCCTAAGCAGAGGCATAAGCAAGCAGATCTGGGAAACCAAAGCCCTCTCAGCTAGAGCCTGAGAGCAACTGTCTGCCATACTTGGGCCCCACTCTGCCCCCCTACACCAGCTGCTGAGTGTCTCTGCCCCATCTCTGAGCAGCTGGGGTTTCCAAGCATAAATATTTTACAGACTCACAACTGATTCCTGAAGGAACATCCACTTTATCAATGTGGGAGTGTCAGGCCCTTAGAAGATGTTGGCAACAGGCTGCCCTGTTTCCAAAGCCTCGGGAAGGAAGTAGTAAAATGAATGGACGATTTCCTCTTTTTTGTGAGTCTGAATAACACTTCATATATATATATACCCCACGTTTTTATTATCCATTCATCCCTTGATTGATATGACACTGAGGCCAATTCCATATCATAGCGGTTGTGACGAATGCCACAGTAAATGTGAGCGTGCAGGTATCTCATTGGTATGCTGACGTCATGTACTTTGGATGCACACCCAGAGGTAGAATAGCTAGATCTTATGATCTGCTCTAGTCCTCTGAGGAGCCTCCATACTGATCTTTATAATGACTGTACAGATTTGTGTTTCCAGCAACAATGTGAAACACACATCTTTGCCAGAATTTGTCCCTTTTAATTTTTTTTGATAATGGCCATTCTTACTGGGGTGAAATGGTTCTCATTTATAGTTTTGATTTGCATTTCCCTGGTGGCTGATGATACTGAGCATTATTTCATATATTTATTGGCTATTTGTATTTCTTCTTTTGAAAAGTATCTGTTCAGATTGTTGGCCTTTTTGTTTTGTTTTTTTGCTTGTCATCTGCCGTAAAATAGGTGGAACTGGAGAACATTAAGTGACGTAAACCAGACACAGAGAGACAAGTCATGTTCTTTTTCATACATAGACATTTTAGGAAAAACACTGACCTGAATGTAGAATGGTGATTGCTAGAGATTGGGGAGTGAGGAGGGAGTGAAGAAGGCAGGCTTCATTTGATCAGTACATGCTGTATGCATTTATTGAAATATCACACAGAAGCCCAAGGAATTCTGCAATTAATACATGTTGGTCACATTTTTTAAATTTTTAAATGAATGGATGCGTTTTGCTACCACTGCAAAACCTATTTCATAGCTTTAGACAGTAAACGGAATTAATTTACCAGGCACAAAAACCCTCTACTTGGGCAAGTTGAGTGCAGTGTGACTGGGCTGTGGTTAGCTCCATCCTGCCCTGCCGTTCCCACACCAGCTCTGTCTGAGTTGGTTTTGAGACGAGCAGCCCTGTGAGAAGGTGCCACTGACCTTTCCGACACCTCTGTCCTATGAGCCCAAGCCCTTGGCTCCCATGGACAGGGCTTCTGTTCTCATAGAAAGCTCTCCTCTCACTGCAGGCCCCTTCCTGCCCCCATGGAGGGGAGACCTCTGGCCCATTCAGGGCACCCAGATTCCCTTTACGGACAGGCTGGCTCCCATCCTCACCCTCTGACTCCCAGTGCGCTGTTTCCTTGTCAGCTCTGAAAGATTCCAGTAAGAGATCCATCAACAGCGATTGGAAGATAGAGCTCCCCGGAGAGTTCCAGATCGCAGGCACAACCATCCGCTATGTGAGGAGGGGGCTGTGGGAGAAGATTTCTGCCAAGGGACCAACCAAAACTCCACTGCATCTGATGGTAACTTTCTGGGCATGTACACTTGGATTACTTCTTTCAGGGACCCTGGTGGCAGAAGATACATTGGGCCCTTGGGTCCACAGGGCTGCCTGATGCTCACGCTATTCCCTCCCTCTTTTTCTTATCTAAACACTTCCACCCCAGTCCTTCAGAATTCTCTCAAAGCCTCCCCTTGCCTCTGCACTTGAGGAGCTTCTATCTTCTTCGGAAGGAGCTGCCTCCAAGAAGGAAATGCTCAGCCACACAAGTGGCACCCAAGCAGAGCGGGCACCACTGAGCAGACTGCTCTATTCAAAGTCTGCTTTCATATCAGCTGCTGCGATGCATCATTCTGCCCCACAGTAAAAAGTTATCTTTTGGGACTGGATTGTTGACTCAGAGTCTAGCACCGCACAGATTTGCCAGACTCGGCTTGTGAGAAGCATGTGGGAATCGGGAAGGAGAATCAGGTTCTATGGGTGGATTTACTTCCCAGGTCTCCAGAAAATTGTGTAGTTGGGCCTGGCTAGGGTTTCCGGGGCAACTCAGTGCAGGCCACTTAAACATGGGCTATCTGTCTTTTTTAAATTTAAGAGAGATCTCCAGGGCAAGTCATCCCACTGTTTCTTTCTCAGGCTCTAAGGGTTCTCATAGCTAACTTCTGATAGCTTTTAATTATTGGTAATTACTGATTTCCTGTCTCCTTCCAAAGAACAACATTTGTGGCAGCTCGTGCACCTGTCATCAAAGCACGCTTTGTTCTCAGTTCCTGCCAGTCTCTACTTGCAAGTTCTTTTGCCCCATTAATTTGTGATCTCTGGCATTCTGCAACCGTTCAAGGTTAGGTGACACCTGAAGGGATTTCCTGACCGTAGCCCAGGGAGCCTCCCAGAGCGCTGCCCATGGCCACCAGCGCCCAGCACAAGTGTTGCCCCATGATGGTGTTAGCCCCGTTATAGTTTCTGATCAGACAATAGCCAGCCAGTTTCCTTGGAAATCTGCCAGTGTAGTACTAAGTTCACTAAATCCAATACAATATATTCCCTCAAGTAGATTTCCGGGACCCAAGAACCAATGCCAAAGCCATTTTTCTAGGATAAAATTATTTCCTGGTCAAAGTCATTAGAACCAGTTGTCTTCCTTTGAGCTAAAAGCAGATAGTTAGAAGGACAAAGAGAGGAGGCAAAAGACAAGGTAAAATCTGTACAGAAACATCACCTGTCAGAATGTAAGTTTGCTTCCTCTAGCAAGCACCAAGATAAGCGTTCCCCTTCTTTACCAAAAGCTTGTGTAAACTGAGCAGGTTGTCAGCCCATTAAAGCAAATATACAGCCTGGAGTCATTCAGAATGTGATAAACAAAACTCAGAGAAAGCAAGTCTTCCTGGCTGACATTTCAGCCCTTGTTTAATATTAATCGTTTTTCTCTCTTAAAATATGATTGTCACTTCATGTTTTTAAATCTAGGAACTAGGGGTGCCCCTTTGCTTCTGTATACAAAGCCATTGTCCCCAAACTGGTTTACATGTTTGCGGAATGAGGAACATGGAAAGAGAGGGGACCTGCATTTGAAACCAATTACAAACATGGCTACAAAATTGTATAAAATTGGTTTCATATGGATTCTCCATCCACCAGTCTTATTCTCACACTGAGATAATAAAGATCTCTTCTTAAAGACTAATTTTTTTTTAACTGGAGGCACTTTTCCAAATGCATTCATGCAATTCTATTTGTTGAAAAAGATGTTTATGCAGTGGGGTCTGCTTTTAGCACTTCTGCTCCCACCCCCAGCTCAGCATTGGAGGCCCTCTTAGAGTGGAAGAGATGGCTCCTGTTGTCTGGCGCACTTTTGACCTGGCCTGCCCAAGACTAGATAGGCAGGCCATGTGCTGCCCATCTCCCAGCCTCTGGCTGGAAGTGCACTTGCTGGCTGCTCAGCCCAGGGGCACTCACTGGCCTCAAGCATAGCCTGCAGGCACATCATTCACTTCCAGGCCACTTAGTTCTCCTGTGGAAGGGTGTGCTATGCACCCTAATGTCCGGGGAGATAAACCCAGTGATGCACCTGGTGCCTTACAAGGCCAGACAGTAGAGCCCCCCTAGATTCTGCACACTCACTAGGACTTCACAAGTTGTGTGACGGCTCCCCCGAAATATGATAGAACCCCTCTCTGCACCTCCACTCTACTCAGCTTCAAGGGCTGACTCACGACAATGGAAAGGCTTCTGCTTCCTTAGAGTCCCACACAAATGTCCCCCCAAATCCCTGCAGTGGTTGCATTTTGCCGTTGAGCCTGACTGCACCAACTGACAGCAGTGACTGCTGTAGGGGAGGTGAGGAGCAGTAACCCTGCTTGCTCGGGTGTCTGTCTAGGTGAAAGCACTATATTTGCATCTGTCTTGTCTGCAAGTGCAGCTCTGAGGGTGTGTGGGAATGTGCACTTTCTTCCACATGGAGCAGCTCTCTGGGAAAAACGCCACCAGGAGCCCACCCAGCTGCTACACCCTAAACTCCCCATGTGAACTGCTCCTCTCTGGGGTTGGAAAGAAGAGAACTCCCTAATGATGGTGTGCATTCGTTCTATACTCTAACTGGGTAGCTGAGGACTCCGCAACTGAGATAAAGGAGCACCCCTAGGTTGAACCTTTTGCACCCAGAAAAGAGCTAATCCCCCCTAGAAAAACAGCCAAAATGCAGCTTGATTTGCACAGTCAGAAACTTCATGGATCTTTTTGGTCCATCTCAACATGGCCTTCTACTTTTCCACTGACCCAGGTGCTGTTATTTCATGACCAGAATTATGAAATTCATTATGAATACACCATTCCTGTGAACTCCACTGCTGAAAATCAAAGTGAACCTGCAAAGCCTCAGGACGCCTTGTTCCTCTGGACCCACAGCAGCTGGGAAGGGTGTAGCGTGCAGTGCGGAGGAGGTGAGCAGCCAGGCGGCGGGCTAGCAGGAAGGAGGAAGCAGGGAGCTCAGGGCCCTCTGTGGCCATCCAGAGTGTGGGGAGTATATAACCTGTGCTTCCCTGGGAACTTAGCCACGTCCCATGGAAAATCCCTGCAGAACACATGGACAGGGCCTTCCATGCATGATTCCTGGCTCTGACTTTCCCCTCTCTGCAGCTGATTTCCTCACCTCTAAAATAGGAGTTCATCCCTCGTGTCATGTCCTGGAGATTGCAGGAAGAGTGGAAGAGACTGTCATACTGCAGGAATCGGTATCAGCCAAAGGCATTCAGTACTGAGTTACTGGCAAGGAGTAGTAGAAAGCCATTTCAAGCTTTCTGCCAGCAGCTCCTTGGGACAGTGTAGTTTGATGGGCATGGCTTTAGGATGAAAAGTTGGCCAGGACTTCAGATGCCAGCTGAGACTGTGGGATTGCAGAGTTGACCCAGGCACAGCCCTACCTATCCCCAGTCCTGAGGAGCTGTTGACTGCTGAGATGACAGTTGCCAGACATCTAACATACAGAGGATTGTTGAGTATTTAAATGACTCATCCCTCTACAGGAAGGAAATACAGCCATGGCATGATTGAGCCCGTCAGACATGCCAAGGTCAACAGTGAATTCCTTCCCATGCACCTTAGCTAACTGCCCTCACTGTTTGTTCTTGGCCTTCTCCTCCAGCACCTCCCTGGCAGTTGGTATAGTTTCCAGGGTCCACTGTCAGCCCTGTTAGCTTTCCACTCTGTACCTCTTTCTGACACACTCCCTTTACCCTAGGCCAGTAATGGCAAACCTATGGATGCACGCTGCAGTGTGCTGTTTGTTATCATTGAAAGCTCTGAAAAGTTCACCATCACTGCCCTAGGCCTTCAGCTGCCCCTCTGTGCTCATGGCCTTCCAAGCTCCAAGCCCAGCAGCCAACACCTATGCCTGTGACTGCAACCAGACTGTCCTCTTAGGCACCATGCTGCAGACCCTGGAGGACCTGCCAGGGGGATGCAGGTCTGTGTGTCCTTCCTACCAGCTACTCTGTTCCTCACTTCTCCCCAGCAAGCAGCAATTCTGTAGTAAGTAGTCATACTCTATGGTGAGGCAGGTCTGCAGGTATTTAATAGAGACCAGATCTCTGAAGACCTTATCTAATGAACAGATCAGAGGATTGGCAATCATTGTTGGAAATGAAAGACCCGAGTCAGAATCTTGCCCTCAGTGAATCCCACGCTATCCAAGGACACAGCTGACCGGAGGTGTTGCTGCTTTCTTATCTTGTTGTAGACTCTCGCCTGCCCCATGCTGTCCCAACATGTCGTACACAGTTCTCCCTCTCAGCACACTGCTCAGTAGTTGCTTCTGAACACTCCTCCATAGGAATGGGCTTTTCAGGTGTGTTCAGCCACAGCCTCTCAGCTCCTTGTGGTTGGTTTCCAGGGGAACGCAGAACCATCGTGTCATGCACACGGATTGTTAACAAAACCACAACCCTAGTGAACGACAGTGACTGTCCTCAAACAAGCCGCCCCGAGCCCCAGGTCCGAAGGTGCAACTCACACCCATGCCAGTCACGGTAAGGAGCTGCATTCTACATCTTGGGCCCAGGCCTGGGGCGGTGGCACCATGAGTGGGAGGAACAGTGGTACCCAGTTAATACCACAGCGCTGCTCTCTGCCATGTTCTGTTACTGTTGCGGAGTGATTTCTCCTTGCTCAAAAGAGTCATGTCATTTTAGGACAGGGACACATTGTGAGAAGTGCATCACTAGGTAACTTCATCATTGTGCAAACATCATCAGTGTGCGTAGTTACACAAACCTAGGTGGTACAGCCCATAACATCGTGTGAACAAAAGGCACAATGGGTATTTAAATTTTAAAAATGTATTATAGTAAAAAGCATGTTACCGTTAATTCCCCTCAAAATATTCCCTGTTGCTTCAAAGATACTCATCCCATCACTCTTGGCACTTTCTGAAGCAATTCTGGAGTAACTCTTTCATGAGTCTCTTTAGTTGCTACCTCAGTATCCTGAATCAACTCAGATATCTCCTTTCATGGTATTTTGACTTTGGGAAGAGCCAGAAGCCGCACAGTGCCAGCTCTGGTGCATAAGGGGAATGAGGACACACCATACTGTTTGTACAAGCCTGCCTTTCCATCGGATGGCACTTGGCAGCAGCATTCATCATATCTTTTACCACAACTCATAAAGAGGCTCACAAAGGAGGACTTCCAGAGCTGCTTCAGCAAGTGGCAAAAGTGGTAGGATAAATGTGTTCACAGAGAGAGTAGTATTTTGAAGGGAATTAATGATAATGTGCCTTTTACTATAGTAAGTTTTAAATTTCATCATTCACCGTATTTTTTGATCACCCTCTGTACCTATATGGTGTAGCTTATTACGCCTGGGCCATGATGGGCCATACAACCCGAGGATAAATCGAGCACAAGAGAAAATTATCCAGTGAAGTGATGCAGTAAACAAGAGATGTTTACTGCTGCTGCTGGTATATCAGGGCATACTGCTTTACTGGAAACAAGTATTTTTATAAATACAAAGAATATACTCTTAACAATAACAAATATAGTACGGCAAATACATAAATCAGCAACACAGTCATTTCTTACCAAGTCCTATGTACTGTATGTAATTATACTGCTGTACTTTTTTATACATCTCATGGCATAGTAGGATTGTTTATACCAGCATCACACACACATAGGAGCAATGTGCTCCAATATGCTGTTAGAGTGGGTACAGTGTCACTGGATGTTAGGAATTTTTCAGCTCCATTATGATCTTATGGGACCACTGTTGTATATGTGATTCATCAATGACCAAAGCACCTTTATGTGGCACATGACAGTATGACATTTCTGCCTACTAAGCCAGAACTCTGATGGAAATACACAATCCTAGTTGGAATGCAGGCTGTAGGTGACATTTAATAACATCTCACAGAGAAAAGCCATACTGCACACTTTTGGCTGGTACCCATCCTATTCCTAAACCACTGGAGAAGAAGGAAATAATGTTAGCGTCTGAGTGGCCGAGGGTAAGTGTGCCCGTGCATTAATATCTGTGGCAGATGTGTGATGTCACCCCTTGGGCTCCTGTCTGCCATGAGTTGAGGTGAGTGGTTTCTGTTTTGTGATTCTGGGTGTCATGTTTAGGCGGGGCTTTTAATATGGCAGTGTTTAGGTGCCTTAAACTCAGCTTGTGCCACTTGCCTGATGTAGGAATTTCACAAAGTATTTGGCTTTTGCGTCAACCCTCTGTGCTTTGTCAAACTCTTAACATGTGTTTGAGTGAGAGAAGGTAAGAGGGAGAGCAAGAAAACAAGACTTGCGTTGATCTTACCGGCGCCGTGGAAGATCGAGAATGAAAGGGTGCTTAACGCTGACGTCCTTAAGGAAGAGCTCACGGGGGAAGGTGTTCTATGAGCAGCCATCCCTCCGACGGAGCAGCCTGTCAGCCAGGCAGACAGCCACACACGTAGGGCCAAAGGCAGGAGGACTTGACAGCACAGAGACTCAGCAGTCAGACAGGCCAGTGTGCCGTCTCCTGAAACCAAGCATGGCCAGGCCCTCGTGCAGAGAGTAGAGAGTAGGTTAGGGTACCCATGAGGAGAGGTCACCTGAGCTCAACCACGTGGCCGAGGAAAAAGAAATGTCTCAGGGAGCCATTCAAGAATCAGGTTTTCTAATGTTACATTTTCAAACCATTTCAATATCCATAGCTTTCTAAAATTACAGGCAGAAACCAATAAAATGAAATGTGAAATGAGAGTTCTGTGGTTGACTTGAGGCCCCTACTCTCGGCCTCCCCTCCTCTTGCAGGAGGGCCACGGCACCCTTGCAGAACTCCACGGAATGAGGCTTAAAAGCTGTCAGCCAAGGGTTCCACGTCCTGTCATGATGGAGTAGCTTGCATGGGACCAGCCCTCCTGTAGGTAACAATGAGAACGCTGGAGAAAATGTAAAAAGCAACTGTTTAAAAGCTAAAGAAGAACCTGGCAGGATGGCACATGCCTGTAATCCTAGCACTCTGGGAGGCTGAGGCAGAAAGATTGCAAATGTGAGCCCACCCTGGGGCAACTTAGCAATTGAGTGAAACCCTGTCGAAACTGGAGAAGTAGACCAATGGGACAGTGGAATGGCACTGAATGAATTTCCTATATTGACGGCGTGTTGACTCAGTGAGGCCCTCACTGGATCTGAGAGGCGGATACACTCGAATAGATTCCGATAGATCTGCCCAGTTGGGCTATAAGAGGAGAATGTTTGGGGCATACATAGCAGCTGGAAATCAAGGAGGAAAACAACTCAAAAAAGAGAGTGCTACAGAGGAGCATTCCCAAATTCTGCACATAATATATTTGGCCCAGTTTCTAAGAATGAGATATGGGCAGGGCAGACTCCACATAATACACCTAAGGCTACAGGACGGAACTGAGATTGCTGCTGGTGTTTGGAGTTTTATTAGGGCCAGTTTTGCTGCCTGCCGCAGCAAGAGTTCCATGTTTTTCTGTAATGACATTCTGGCATTATACAGCTTAGTATGGTAGCCAATAGTTGGTCCAAACCAAGATGTGCTGTAAATGCGAAAAAACAGATTGCAAAAATGTGTATGAAAAGAGATTGTAAACAGTAATATTTAAGATTAATTTAGGATTATAAAATATTAATAATTTTGGATGTGATTACTGTAAGGTCAGACTGAGGCACAGTTGAGACCACCAACACAGGCAAAATCTAAGCAACATACAATGAGTTTATTGCCGTCTTTGTGCAGACAGGCCAAGGGCGAAAAGGCACCGAGAAGAGGGTGCATGCAATGGATGCAGGAGAGTTTAGGTAGGGGAGGGGGCACTGGTACAGACGTTGGAAAGTTTTAGAGTCCCATGGGTGATGGGCCTGGGGCTGGCTGATAAACAGGGCAGTGGTTGGAGCAGCGGGATGGCAGCAGGTACAGCAGGTCTCTTGTGGTATTTTGTAGACTCAGCTTCTTACAGCTAAATGGGGCAGCTTCTGGCTTCCTGTTATTGCTATGCTCCTGTGGGAGCGGGGAGCGGGTCCGCTTGAGGGGGTTGCCTTCTGGTTGGGCAGGGGTCTGACTCAGGGGACCTGTCAGTTACATTGACTATAATCATCCAAAATAATTATGTTGTTTTTTTTTTCATTGGGAATTGTACCTTTACATAATGCATCTTGGTTCTTATTTTTTCCCCATTCCTAGCCCTCCCTTCATGCCCTCCACCCTTCCCTA
>NW_004624768.1:4566534-4627560 GCF_000247695.1 Heterocephalus glaber
GGCCCAAAAGCCCTTTCCTCTGGGCTGGGAGCAGCGGAAGGGATGGTGACTGGGAAGCCCCTTCCTCTGGACCAGGAGCAGTGGGACTCAGTACTTTGGTCTGGTGGTCTGGTGTCCTCTGTGTCTTTGTAGTGTCGAATCAGGTAGCTGCCTGTCTGCAGCGGGGTGATTTGGTGTCTTCCGCGCGACTGGGGCCCTCGGTAGGGCGTGGGCAGACCTGCCTGTCTGCAGCGGGGTGATTAGGCATCTTCTGAGCGACTCAGGACCTCGGTAGGGCGTGCACAGTCCTGCCTGTCTGCAGCGGGCTGATTCCAATAATTATGTTTTTGATACATTGGGTCAAATTGTGTGTGTGTGTGTGTGTGTGTGTGTGTGTGTGTGTGTGTGTGTGTGTGTGTGTGTGGTGCTGGAGATCAAATCTAGGGTCTCATGCCAGAAAAGTGGGCTACCACTGGGTTTATAGCTACAGCCCTAAAATACATTATTAAAATTAAATTCACTTGTTTCTTTTTACTATTTGCATGTGACTGCTGGAAAAGTCAAACTATGATTGAAAATGTTCAGGATACAATTGAAAATTAGTAGTCATACAATGAAACAGATCCATACTGGAAAGAAAGCAATTTATGGAAACTGACTCCAAGATGACACATATTTTGAAATTATTAGACAGAGTTCAAAGCAGCTAATGTAACTTTGGTCAAACACATAAGCCTTTACACATAGGAAACACATAGGAAATCTCAGCAGTGATTTAAAAAACGGATAAGCTAAAGCATGAAATTATAGGATTTCAAAATACGAAAATTCACTGTGGATCTAACTATTGTTATTATTAGAGATGACAAGAAAAATCAGTGAACTTGAAGATAGAGGAATAGTCATGCAGTCCAAAAACAGAGAAAAAATTGTGCACAGTGAAAGAGGCTGAGTTATCAACATTCTAATGTAAGTGTAACTGAACTCAGAGAAGGAGAATGGAGAAAATTGAATAGAAAATAATCAAGAAACAGTGACAGAAATTTCTCAGATTAGTGAACGAAGAGAGGTCGCATCTTCACATTTAGATTCCATCTCGATTCAGAATGCCATAGCAAATCCCTCTGATTGTGACACCAGTTGGGCTGATGTAGCAAGTTTATGATTCTGGCTGCCATATACCTTCTAGGTTGCACTGGAAGACTTTAACCAGAAAAGGCTGGACGTAATGGCACATGCCTGTAATCCCAGGATGTAGGAAGTTGAGGTAGGAGGGTCACTACAACTTTGAGGCCAGCCTAGACCACATAGTGAGTTCACGGTCAGCCTGAAGTACATAGTGAGACTCTGTCTGAAAAAAAAAACTTTAGTCAGAAAATCATGTAGGAAAATGCCTGTAAAACCAATTGGTATA
This sequence comes from Heterocephalus glaber, assembly GCF_000247695.1. Next base: position 4,567,928 of record NW_004624768.1, read on the forward strand.
AAGAAGCATGAGTGTAAACTCCACAAACAAAGTGGTGCTTAGGCTTCCTCTGAGGTTATTATAGAGAATATCAAGGATCAAGGGTCTGTAAGGTTCCAGGGTGCTCCTAGCGCTGTCCTGGCCTGACACACCACAGTCATCACACTCTTGATAGTTTAAAGCAAGCTCAAGCCACATACATTTTAGACTAACAGCAATTTCAGAAGCACATTCATGATATTTCCATAGAATAAGAGCGAGAAAATTTTATTTGTAAAGATATAGATAGTAAATATTTTTGCCTCTCTAGGCTGCATATGGTTTCTGACACATTTTATGTTTATTCTGTCAAGACCTTCTAAAAATGTAAAAAAAATTCTTAGCTCCTGAGTTGTATAAAAAACAACCCTTGGCTGAATTTAGCCCACGAACAATGGTTTGCCAACTAGATTACTGTTTACTCTTGCTTTGCCCCTGGGATGTTGGGACCAGACCCTCAGCGTGAGCCTGGGCATTGAAGGTAGGAGCTCCAGGTATATTTTTTCTTCTCATTCCAAGAAGGATATGTTATTGTACCGAATTTCCTTTCACTGCCTAATGTGCAGTTCCTCAGCATCCAGCCTGGCCCATACCTATAAATTCATCCACTCTGAGCACCTTCCATTTACCAGGCACAGTTCTCAGGGCTCAGATATTTATAGGTGAGAAAGATGGACAAGGCCTCTGTACTCCTACAACTTGAGAAGCATGAGCTTCCCCCCACCACACCACTCCTTTCTATCCTACCCCCTTCCAGTCCCTTCCTGGCCATAAAATCACATGACAGAGACTTAGAGAATTTCCATAATTAGAGGAGAAAATGAAATTGATAAAAGTCAAGATAGCACCTGGAATTTGCCTTAAAGCCTAGAAATGAAATGCCTGGATGTCTTCTCTAGGCTAGTTTTATTTGTTGATTCTGAATCATCTGGTTCCTTTAGTGCTACTTAAAGTGGTCACCTAAAATTGCCGTAACTCATGAGAGGATTTATTATTTGGCCCAAGAAATGTGATAATAGATTTGAAAATTCTTGCAAGTCCTAACAAGCTAGATACACATATGTGCATACACACATTTAAATAGATACATGCACAGAACATACATACATATATACATATAATGTATAGCTCTTCCATATATGTATAATATGCATACATATTTAGACAATAACATTTGAATTCTTGTAGATCATGAACTACTTATAATGAGCTTTAGTACAACCTGTGGTTATATGGATGGACCCAAGCTAGTAAGTACTGGAAACAGAAGTGAAGAAATTGGTCTCTTAAAAATGAGTGGTAGAAAAATGGAAGAAGACTTGAACACATGAGTAAAAATTGCCTTGCATAAGGTGGGTGGAACTTGGAGATGTGTAGGGTCTGGAGGACAAATGTCTGTTTTAGATGGGGTGGGCGTGATCAGAGACCAGAGCCCAAGAACCTGATGGTGTGAAGTTTATTTAAAAAGCCAAAATGCAACCCACTGTTGGACCTGGCAAAGTGAAAGAACCTTTCTATATTATTGTTACTCTTTGACCTTTAACACAACAGAGATATTTGTCTTTTTCCTTTATTTCTCGTGATTTCTCTTTAATTTTCTTCAACCCTCTTTTTCCATTGAGTTCCGACAGTTTCCTCTGCCTTCCCAACTACACACCATTAGCACCTCTTTATTTTAATCCTGTGCCTAGCTCTGTGGATACTTCTCCTAAACCCCTCTGTAACCATATGGAATGTGGAATCTGACACGCAGGGAACACAAACAGTCGGCAAACCTGGCCCCGACATTGGCAAGAGAGGCAGAAATCACAGATCAGCTCAGCTGTTACGACTGTAGCCAGCAGCCTTCACCTTGGTGACCACAGTCTGCAGGGAAGTGGCCCCATGTCATCAGCATCCAAAGAGCAATGCTCTGTGCCAGGCCCTGGACACCCAACCCAGCTCCTCGTGGAGCAGGAGGCAGGGGCAACCAGTACAGTGGGCTTCACGTGGTGCACAGAGCTTCTGGTTTACCACTTTTGCACTCTCCTAGAGCTTATTAGCCACTTGAGAAGCCATTCCAAGTTATTAGATATTTCCCTGTAGTATTTATGATTTGAACTTCTTCCCAGCCAGTACATGCTGTACTGTACATTGAATTAGGGTGATTCAGGAAAGAACACTCAACAATTTACTGGCAATTGAATTGAATAGTCATCTGCGAGGAAGTGTATTTGGTTTTTAAATTTGTCCTCTTTGCTCAATTATCTTAAGCAGATGGGCCTTGTTTTGGGTTAAAATTGAATGGAATACCACATTTTCTTATTAAAACACACTCTGCGTGTGCACACATCCACATGTGTGCAGTGGGAGGTTCAGACATCATGACTTAGGAATGAAGCCCAAAACTTGTGGATCTTTAACTATAGCTATGATTTGAAAAGATGCCATTGTTTAATCCATGTCTTGCTGATCTGAAATTTAGAGTCTTCCTCTCCTTTCTCCTAAAATAAAATGAGTAACTGTAATTGTGAATAGTGCCATTGGTACTGTTGGTCTACTTGTTGATGGTATATGAACAGTGAAGAGAAATCTATATTAGGGGGTTTCTGGAACTTTTTTCTGTCATTATCTAAAATTTAGGACTTCATCTGTGTTTAAATGGTAAAGTTTAGAAGGCTTTCTTTATTTATCTACTTTTAAATTTTTATTTTTATGAGTACATGTTTGGAGTAATGACTGCACTCATCAGGGAGAGTCAGTGCATGTACACAGCACATCTTAATTCTTTTTACATCTCATTCCTCTACCCTTCATCCTCCCTTATATAAATTAGGAAATGAATCAAGATGGAGGAAGAGAAAGCATTTTCAGAGTAGTTTTGATTATTTGAGTATCGCTCCCTTTGATTATTATAGAACAATCACTTCTTGGCCTTTTGGCTAAGATCAAGTGTGATTATTATAGAACACAAGGAGAATCTCAGATATCAGCTTCACAGGTCACCAGATTTCTCCTGTTGGGAAATGCTTTTCCTGAAAAGTCTGAAACTCATCAAAAGGGGCCCTTCCTTCTTCCTGAATTTTCTGAGTAATAAAATATAAAGATTATTAAGCACTTGACATTTCCATTTGACTTTTTTAATGTCCTAATTACAGGAAAGGAAAAAGGTAAAATTCTATTTGATGTGCAACCAAGAATAATAGTTTGGTGACCCCTGACCCCTGCCTTAGATTAGTTCATTCTTGCTTTGCAGGTCACATGTTGGGACCACACCCTCAGCATGAGCCTGGACTCCAAAGGCACTAGCTCTGAGTGTGTGTGTTTTTATTATGTGAAGGAGGCCACATTATTATACTGAATTTCCTTTTATTCTTTGTTACAAAGTGATCCATCTGAAATAAAGGCAAAATATATATTTTCCTGGTTCTGGAAGAAACATCAGACGACAGAAGAAGTGATTCTGTAGTGAAAGTAACAATGAAAAGCTTCCCAACTTTAGAACTGCTCAAGGAATTTCAGAAATGAGCTCACATGTGCTTGTGCTTGGTGTTTGCATCCTAGAAGAGGTCCTTCCCCCTTTGGGCCTACCAAATGCTTTTTTTTTTTGGTACTGGGGATGGAACTCAGGATCTTGCACTTGCCAGGCAGGCATGGCACCACTGAGCTAAATCCCTGGGGCCCAAATGTTTTTCTTGACAAGAGTTCTGTACTGACTTCTTACAGGAATGAGCAGTCCACAGGCAGGGAAGATTATTCTTTTCTGGTTAAAATGATAATAGAATAATATGTAACTCCCAACCTGCTAGATGTCAGATATGCCAAGTTCGTATTCCTCAAAGTTGAATGAATTCTTAGGAACAACAGAGGTTAAGAGTAGGAAAATGTATTGGGAAATAGGAATGGGGAGTAGGAATAGCTCCCGAGAGAGAGAGAGAAAGGATCCCAAATAGGTTGCCAATGAGCTCACTTCTCTGAGAAAGTTTTACAGAGTAAAATCACGAAGTGTGTACAACAAGGGTCAAACCTATAATCAACCAATAAGATTACAAGTATAGCAGCTTGGCTAGTATTGATCCAATAGTAGCAAAGGCATATGATGACATCATTAACCTTGGCCAACAATCTATAGTTTCAATCTTGTCTTTAGTTTTAGTTTTAGTAGTTTTAGTCCTAGTCTTAGTGGGTGGGAGAAGGTGGCCCACCCCTAATTAGATAATGGTGTATTTATATAGGAAATCCCAAAGGATGGTACCAATATTCTCAACTTCCTCTTATCCTTAAGGGAAGAATGTAAATCTGGCCTTTGTGACTGTAATCTTCAGATGCGCCTCCAGCCACAGTTTTGATGTGTTCTCATCTCCTGCACTGACTCCCTTGAGGGCCTAGCCTTGTCTGACTGCCTATAATATTTCTACCTAACTTAACTGTCTATAATAAAAAGTTCATATTTATATACAAATAGACTGACAGTAAAAGATGTAAAGATGCAAACAGAAGCCTTAACAAGAAAGCATGAGTGCTATGCTATTATCAGCCAAAATAGATTTTTAAAACATATTACTAGAAATGAAGACATTTTGTAATGATAATAGAGCAATCCACCAAGAAGCTACAGCAATTATAAAATATATCCTCCTAACCTCAAGACCCTCAAAGTAGAAAATTTAATAGAAACAGAGACTTTAATACCCTACTTTCAATGATGAGAAAAACAAGTTAGGAGAGTAATGAAAATAGACTTGAGCAACCCAGTAAACCAACAAGTATCTATAGAACAGTCTACCTAGTGGGCATTCTTTCCAAATACAGATGGGACATTCTTCAGGGTAGAACACACACCCGTACACTGGGCCATTAAGTAAACTTAACAAATGTGAAAGAACTGAATAATACAGAGTATGTTATCTGACCACAATGGAGTGAAATTTGAAGTCAAAAAGAGGAAGAAACTTACAGAACTCAGAAATATGTGGAAATTAAACAGTATACTTTCTAAATAACCAATAGTTCTAAAAGAAATTACAAGAAAAACTAAAAAATATTTTCAGATGAATGAAAATGTAGATACATCACACCAAAACTTAAGGAGAGATCTCAAGCCAGTAACCACGGTAAGAACCTGGAAAAGAAGACCCACAAAAACTAAAGCAGAAGGAAATAATAAACATTAAAGTAGAAATTAGTGAAATAGAGACTAGAAAACAACAAAGCCAAAAGTCGACTATATGAAGAAAACAACATAATTGATAAACATTTAGCTAGATTGATCAAAATTTTTAAAAAGACTCAAAGCTACTAAACTAAGAAATGAAAGAGGAAACATTATCACTGACCTTACAGAAATAAAAAGGATTAGGAATAAAAACTATGAACTATAGCTTACATAAAATGAGTGTAGCCTTAAAAGATAAAAACTACCAAAATTGGATAGAAGATAGCATAAAAAAATTTTAACATCATACTTAATTGCAAAAGACTGAATACTTTCCTTCAAAGATTAAAAACAAGATAATTAATCTACTCTTGCCACTTACATTCAACATTGAACTGGAAGTTCTAGCCAGGGCATTTCCCCAAGAAAATGAAATAAAAGGGGATCCAGATTGGACATTAAGAAATAAAACTGTGACTGTGGGTGATGGGATCCAGGATGGGTTCCTAGATTCTTGTGCATGACAAATGAGGAACTAGATGTGGCACGCAATGGTAAGGAAAGAGCAGCAAGTTTAATTAGATGAGAGTACACTCAGAGTGAGTAGGGCTGGTGCTAGTGGAAAGGAAAATGGCGTGAGTGCTGAGGGCATTGGGTTTAGGGGTTTAAACTTGCACTGGATCTAGGACCCTTCTCATTGGGTCTTCCAGAGCATGATTGACAACATGATTGGCAGGGTGCTGAGTCATGTCAGCTGTGTCTGTTGCATATGACCTTGCCCATAATTCACTCTGTTATACTTGGATGTATGAGATGCAGTCCATATATGCATGAACCTTCAGTGAGATCCAGGGGAAGAAAGGTTGCTCCAGGTCATGCAAGAAGATTTGGCACTCCTGTGTGCTGGTTTGGGATTTTGGAGTTTTGTTTTTCTTATCTCTGCCTCTGGGTAGTAGGCCTTAGGACGAAGGTCAGGGGGTTGGCCCTGGGGTGTTGACCAGGTTCATGCTGAGTGGAGGAGAGTAGTCCAGCAGCAAGTGAAGAGGAGTGACCACATGGCTCCAGTTATTCTATCTATATCCCCACCCCCTGAAGAGACCTGATCCCCACAAATCTTTAAGGGATGCTGAGGGTGGAATGTCCGTCTTTTATAGCTGCTTCCTGCCGAATAGGGGTGCTGACCCTACCTATACAGAGACATGGAATTCTCACCCTGCCTGAACTATGAGGACAAGGGAGCCATGCTCCTCCAAGGATTCATTGATGAGCTCTAGATATGAAGGCCCGTTTTGGTCCTTGGCTCAGATCATCTGCTGTAGTTTAATGGCTGTTAAAGGAGAAGAAACAAATTTGACTAAGAGAATAAGTATACATGGTCCCAATCACAAGGCTGGAAGAAGGCCTCATCAAGGGAAGCCCTGGTGGCTAAAGAACCTGAAGAGATTGATGATTAGGTACTATATTGATCTCTGAGAACAGATTAACAAGGCTGCCTGTTCCTGTCTAGTTTGCTGGAAAACACAAGACAAAATTGGTGCCATACAGGAAGAGAAGTCCATGAGTCTCAAGACAAATTATTTTTAATAGTAAACTTATGGGTGACCTGATTGTTTTCATCTTCTCGGACAGATAAAACCTCTGTCAGTGCCGCTGCAATCAAAGGCTAAAAGGGTCCATAAGAAGTATCTGGAGTAGCTCTGGTAGTTCTGTTTTCCCAGTGTATAAACTTTCTTTTGGTATTCCCTAGTACTTGTACTTGTGCAGTCCAGATTTCACAACCAGACACCAGCAGGCAGGCACTGGTTTGGGGCTGAGAGCGATATTCCCATGCGAATATAGAAACAGAATTGAAGGGCTCTCTTGGCGGTATTCTGACCCCTGTTTCCTAACCTTTGTCCAGAGAGCTTCCATGAAAGCTTCCATGAGAACCGCAGAAGGGTTTTAAAGGACGTGGCTTGGTTTACCTGGATACCCAGCATGGTCTAGGGAAGGGTTTGTCTTTAGGCTTTGTTTGCAAAGGGAGTCTTTTAATGTGCCTGCTTTATACAAAGGGGTGCCTGAAACTTAAGCAATGTGTGAATGGATATTGGGGTGCAAATGGGTGGTTTTGTAGAAGAAACCTGGTTAAGATTACAGTACTTTGATAGGGTCTGAGGAGGTCAGCAGCCTTCCCTGTTGAAGTTATCCTAGTCAGTTCATTGACCTGAAAATCATACAGGCTATCTAAGGACATTAATGAAAGGGGATGCCCCCTTGATATTTGGGGTGGAAGGTCATCTTTCCAGTAGCCCAGAGTCGAGCTGGGATGAGCACAGCAGTATATTGGCTGGAGGATGGGGAAAGACACAGGCAAAAATACTCCTTGGCCAAGTTGGGGTTAGTAGAATTTAGTAAGAGATGGCTTAGATCTAAGGTTCTGTGTAAGTAATCACTGCTCATCATTTCTCCCAGAGGTAATCCTTTGAGCTACCAAAGAGTATCCCAAGAAAAATAAGAGCAAGCCAATAGAGATCATTTTATAACTTGGGGCAAAGATCTCCAGAGTGAATGTTATTTGCAAGCAAGGGACTAGCAAAAGTAGCTACATAAGACGAACAAGGAAGGACCCTATTTCCAGGATGGAGAAGATTCCTCCCTTTTATTTAGAGAAAATAAAATTGGTTTACTTACCTGACTCAGCAGGTTGGTTAATAATTTTTCTTTTTTCTGAAAAGATACTTTAGGCTATCCGTTGATCCCAGGTATATGAAGTTTGTGGTCTCTTTGTTTTCTGGCCTCTAAGGTCTCAAGCTAAGGCTGTGGACACAGATGGAAGCTATGATTAAACCCTGAGGCAAGATAGTCCAAGTATACACTTGGCAGAGCCTAGTTGGGGATCCTTCCATTAAAGGCAAACAAGTATCAAGGATTACGGTCCTTGGAAATATGAAAGAAGGCATCCTTGAGATGAAGGACAGAGAACCAGTTAGTGTCTCCTGGGACCTTTGCAAGGTATGGCTCTGCCACTAGGGGAGAACAGGCACCACTGCCTCATTGATGACTCTGAGATCCTGCACTAGACAGTATTTTCCCAGTGGCTTGACTATCAACAAAGTGGGTGTATTGCATGGGGACTGGCATGGCATCAACAAACCTGGAGCCAAAATTTGTCAATGGGCTTTTGCCCCAGCATAGCCTCTCTTTTAAGCAGGTACTGCCTTTTGTGAGGGTATAGATTACAGTCCTTGAGCTGAATGATTACCAGGGTGGGCTTGACAGCCCACCTCAGACTGCCATCATACCGCACTTGGGATCAACTCCTGGCAGAGGAATCAGGCCCAGTGGTGCTGGGTTGGCCAAATCCCTGACAACTAGGACATGGGTTTCCAGAGATTTGAGTGACAGAGTGGCCCTGAACTGGAAGAACGTATCTCTTCCAGTTACTGGTATGGGGCACTTCGGTGTTTCCATGAAGGTAGCTTGGAAAATGAAATCTCCCAACTGGCAGTTCAGAGTAGGGGTAAAGAAAACCGACCAGTTAACTCCTTCAAGGCTCACAACAACTGGGCAATGGATGATAATTTGCACCAGTAAGAAGTTAGAATTGTGTAAAGATACCCCAGTATTGAAAAGGAATGTAATTTGCCTACCCAAGACATCCAGGGTAGCCCGAAGCTCTTGCAAGGGGATGGGTTGTCCTTGTGCGGGGACCACGAGACTGCCTTGAGCACTGTCAGTCACCATCCAGGCGTTCTTCCCTGGCCCCCGTGGTGGTGGGTGACCTCATCCCCTTCTGGGAAAGAGGGCAGATCCTCCTCCAGTGCCGGGGTCCTCCTCCATATTCAGACAGGCTTGGCAAGGACGCAGCAGCCTTGGCAGGCACTCCTTTGCCCAGTGCCCCCGTTGCTTACACTTGAAGCACTCAGACTTGCCCCCATCACCCTTTGGATTACCTTGGTTCCCCTCGGTGCCACCAGCTTTTTCATGAGCCTTATCCATGAGGGCCAGTGTGGCTTTAGCCTGCCATTTCTGCTCATTCAACTTCCATTTGTTCTCTTCTTCTTCTCAGTTATTAAAGACCATGTAAGACACATCAACCAATTGACTTATCCCACTTTGTGGGCCCTGTTAGAGTTTTTGGAACTTTCTCCTACTCTCTGGGGCTGACTGGCTAATACAGTACTATCCGAGGATAGTTTAGCCCTCTCTAGACTCTGGGTTTAAATTAGTATATGTACAGAGTGCCTCCTCCAGCCAGCGTTTGAAAGCGGCTAGATTTTTATCAGAGCCCTTGCTGATAGTTCTAAGCTAATCATAATTTCCAGTCTTGGGCATGTCCTTGTGCATACCCACTAAGATGGCCTGGAAGTATAACCCCCATTTGGATTTTCTACACCCAGTGCTATAACCCCACACCCGCCCGTTTTAGGGTCTAAATAACACATCGTTCAGTTGATTACTGTTAGGTTTGGTGGGGGATCTCTGAGGGGATTGGGGCTCCCCGTAACGACCCTCCACTTTTCTCTGGGTCCCTCATCCTCACATTGGCAAAGAAGGAGGAAGTGGGGCAAAACTGGCTCGAAGCCCGTGACTCCAGCTGAAAATGAGGAAGTTAGGATTAAAGTGATGCAAACTGAAAGCGTATTCCTGTGAGTGCCCAAAAGAGCTATCTTAACAGCAGAGTGGGCGACAAGATAGGGGTCCGGAATGGGTTGCCCAGTGGGTTTTGGGATATACTCATAGGGGTAACTGGTTTCTCAAAATAACTGCTTCACTGGTGCAATCTAGGCCAATCAGGGTCTTAGCTTTTGTTTGTTTCTGGAGAGGTGGAAAAGGTCAGGTGGAGGTATCCCGAGCACACAGTAAATGCATGTGATAGGTTCACAAGGGATAGATTTCTCAAGCATATAGTGCACAATAAGGATGTGATCATTTTACAGTCATCAGCCACCCAGGTCTTGCTCTGTATTGCCTGCCTACGCCCCTCTAATCTGTCCTTACATTACCATTAAGTGCAGCTCCAAAGGCCTCATAATTACCCTGTCTTGAAGTGCTTACAATCCTCTCTCTTTCTACTGCAGCGAGAAACCAGGATGAGCAGGACATCTCACCAGGTCAGACCAAAAGGTGTGGTCAGGGTATGAAATCCATCAGCAAGCTTCTCAGGGTCCTCAGAGAATTCACCCAGGTTCTCTTTGCGTGGTTGGAGATCCTTGCCTGAAAAAGGGACCTGAACTCAAACGGTACCACCCAAGCCCGCCACTTGTCAGAGGGGTAGGATGGTGGCAGTCTCAGACGCTGAGTTCCCTGAGTCTGGGGCCTTATGGCAGGCAGACCGGACCTAGTTCGGGGTGGGCTCAAGAGGTTGTCCTTATCCCCTGGAGGCACGGATGGTGCAGGTTGGTGAGGAGGTAGCCTATGGAGGGGCTGACAAGGGGAGGTCCTCAGCTGCATCAGCTCCTTAGGAGAGATGAGTCCTCTGGCAAACATAGGGCTTTGGTAGAGGGCCTGTGAAGGCTTGGATGAGGTATTGTCCATGATGGGTCTGTGGGCAGGAGGAGTAAGAATGAGGTCATGGGAAACTTATAGGGTGCCCCCTGGGTCAAACCCTAACCCGTTTGGCCCTAGGATGTCCCTTGGTAAGTGCCTTGGGATTCAGATGCGAGGTATCTCTGGCCTTGTGTGGACACCAGTGCCACTTCCTTTGGATCTTTGGATCTCCCACTTTGGCCACAACTCATCTCCCAGACAGAGGGTCTGGAGCTGGGGTTCCCACTGGCTGGACACCTCTAGCCAATTATAAAATCAACTAGCACAACAGGGTCCTGTCTAAGGAGGGATAGTAAGTGCCCCACCCTGAGACTTCAATAAAAGCCTGACAAGTTTTCCTGTACAGGTGTCTCAGGAATCCTGACTGAGCCTGAGTGATATGACACATGGTCTTCAGTCATGAGCACCCAAGGCCTTTGCGTCCTGATAAGTTTTTGCCTGGACCATTCCAAGTGGGGCGGGTGGAGCTTGCTCACTTGCAGAGAGCTGAAGAAAGTCTAATGGATGAGGAACCTGGTAGGTGGCAGTCTAAGAACCCCGACTAGGAGGAGCCCCTAAGGAAAGAGACCAATCAGCTGGCAAGGTTTTCCGAGCTGCTGTTAGCCTAGGAGAGGTGGGATTCTACACCACACTGCCACCCATGGCCCAGGAAGGATTTTGCTTTAAAAACTTGGACTCTTCTATAGTCCCTTCACCCCTCCCTATCCCCTTCCTCTGTCCCCACTGTCCCCCATCCCCAAGTCACAAAAGGACTACCCTGGAAGATGAAGGTTTCTCAGTGAGAAGTCACTTAGCAACTGTATGTCACATGCGTTTTTGGTTGGGAGATAAGCCTGAGGCCAAAATTATCATGAGAAGCAAGCTAGGTAGCCAGGAAAGCTAGGTAGCCAGGTGGCGCACGCCTGTAATCCCAGCACTTGGGAGGCTGAGGCAGGAGGATCGCTGTGAGTGCAAGGCCAGCCTGGGCTGCATAGTGAGTTCAGGGCCAGCCTGCACTACAAAGGGAGACCATGCCTCAAAAAAAAGAGAGAGAGAAGAAGCAAGCTAGCATTAAAGAAACAGCTCCAAGAGGCTCCAGGGGAAAAAAAAACCCCTATAGGCAGGGCTTGACAGGCAACCATAGGACCCAGGGAGGTCGTGGCAGGCAGCTGAAAAGGGCTGGCTGAAATGGTGCCTTTCCAGCAGGCTTGTGGGCATCTCCTACCGGCTGGAAAAATGCAAAGGTCATGTGCTTTCCCTCCGCCCTCCCATATGATAGGATACCCTGGGAACTGTTCCAGAGCCAAGAGAAAAATTCCTAAGTCCACCAGCTCCCAGGAATCTCCTCCAGCCTTCAGTTCCCTGCCTCTCCCTGATAACTAATATCAGAAAAAGTTAAAGGATTTGAATGTTCTGATAGATGAAAGGCTGAGTGGGAAAGAAGAGGTTTGAGGCTTTCTTAGGGGAAAGAAGAGGGGGGGAAATGTAAATCAGTGAGCTCCTTCTCAGTTTGAGAAGGGCCAGACTTGACCACAGAGGATAATGTCTGTTATCACCTGAATGACCACTTGAATCCATGTGGCTTAGGACATGGCATCCAGCAGGCCAAACTTAGGCCCTTTGGTTTGGGGGTGAGTATCAAAAGAGTGGTTTGAAGGCCCTCCCCCAGGCTAAGGTGTTTAGGGCTCACGGTGTGTGATGCTTTTGGAGGTTGCTTTCTTTGATGTGACCTGGAAACTAATTTACTCCACTGTGTCTCAGGATTGAGGTTTCCCCTGCTAGTTGAGTGAGAGACTTTGTTCAAGATCCTGGATGGGGACCTCATCCTTATTTTGTGTCTTCTGGGAAAGCAGGATTTTCAGACGGACAGGGTGTGGTGCTAACCTAAAGGAATATCTAGTGAGGCTTCTGCAAGTCCCGAGTGATGTCTCTTGACGCCTCTTCCCATTGCTGGTTACAAGGAACAGGTACCTCGTGGTCTTCGGTGCTTTTATGTATAAGCACTCATTTTCTCAGGGCCTTGGGAGACTCTAGCTATTGAAGAGGAATCCCCAGGCTGCAGGGGTTTGCAGCAAAAGAGCTGTCACACAAACATAAACCTGACAGATCCATGGAAGTTTTCTTGCTCCTGGCAAAGCCTAATTCCACAGCTGGGTTATCCTTTCAAGGGAGTTTTCTTTTCACAGGGCAGGCACCCTAATGGTATTTAATTGTCTGACACATGCCCGCAGAGAGTGGCCTAAGAGACAAAAATGGGAAGGAGGTGAGAAGAAATTTAAAAATGCCCTCAAAAGGGCCCTTACCTCCTGGCTACACTCATCAAGATGTTGCTGTGGCTAATGGGGTCCCAGGCAGTTCCTGAGTTCTTGTGTGTGATGAAGAAGTGGATGTGGCATGCAACAGTAAGGAAAGAACAGCAGAGTTGAATTAGATGGTGATACATTCAGAGTGTTTATTTTGCAGGCAGAGTGGGCTTGTGCAGGCAGAAAGGAAAATGGCACAAGCACTGAGGACATTGGGTTTAGGGGTTTAAGATGTTGCATAGGATCTAGGACACCTGCCACTGGGTCTTCCAGATCATGATTGATGTGACTGACAGGGTGCTGAATTACGTCAGCTGTGTCTGTTGCTCGTGTGCTTTCCCATAATTCACTCTGATATTCTTGGACATGTGAGATGCAGTCTGTATGCAGGAACCTTCAGTGAGCTCCAGGGGAAGAAAGACTACTGTAGGTCATGCCGGAGGATATGGCACTCCTGTGTCCTGGTTTGGCATTTTGGAATTTTTCAGAGTAGGCTCAAGGATCTTTATTTTTCTTATTTCTGCCTCTGGGCAGTAGGCCTTAGAACAAAAGTCAGGGGGTTGACCATGGAATGTTGCCAAGTTTAAGTGAGTGAAGTGGAGTGGTCCAGCAGCAAGTGAAGGGGAGTGGCCACATGGCCCCAGTTGTTGTATATGCATCTATCTATAGAGAGATAGATACATAGATATAGATATATAGATACATAGATATAGATATTAAAACTGTGTGTATGTGCAAATGACATGACATGATCTTATATTTAGAAAATCCTAAGGAATCTATTTTAAAATTTTTAAAAATTATAAGTAATAAACCAGTCTAGCAAGGTTGCAGGATATAAGATCAATAAACAGAAATCAATTGTATTTCTATATAATAGCAATGAATAAACTTAAAAGTAAAATTAAGAAAACAGTTCTGTTTACCATAGCATCAAAAGGAATAAAATATTTAGAATAAATTTCGTACAAAAATTTCAAAGTAGAAGAAGAAGAACAGGGGAGGGAGCTAAGAGGGGAGGTGGGGAGCAGGTAGGAGGAGGATGAGTGAGCTGATCATTGCATGATTATATGCATGTATAGAGATGTCACAGTGAATCCCATTAATTTGTACAGTTAATACGTGTTAATTTAAAATTTGCAAAACTCAGACTCTGAAAACTACTAGAAGATCTCAATTAATGGAAAGATGTCCCATTTTCATGAATTGGAAAATTCATTATGATACCAATGTAGCACAAATTGACCTCCAGTGTAACCCCTGTCAAAATTCTAGCTGTCTTTATTGCAAAAATGGGCAAACTATCCCAAAATGCATGTGGACTGCAAAGGACCCTAAGAAGCCAAAACAATCTTTAAAAAGAACAGACTTGAGTTTATGCTTCCCAGTTTCAAAACATACTATGAAATCAAAATCAAAACAGTGGGTTACTGTCATGGTCAACATAAACAACAGTGACATGTAATTGAAAGCTCATAAATAAATTCTCACATTTAGTGTCAACTGGTTTTCAACAAGGGTACCAAAAGCATTCAGTAGAGAATGTCTTTGTCTCATCAACAAATATTGTCTGTCTTTTCAACAAATCATATTGGGACAATTAGATGTCTGCCTGCAAAACAGTGAAGTTGGATGCTTGCCTTGACACTGTGTATAAAAATTTACTTTAAAATGCATCAGAGTTCTAAAGATTTAAAAGTATAAGACTCTGAGTAGTGTAGGTGAAACTGCATGACTTGGATTTGTCAATGGTTTCTTAGATATGAGAGCAACAGTACCAGCAACAAAAGAAAAAGTAGATGTACTTGAATTTATTTAAATTTAATTCTTTTGTACTTCAAAAGACAATATCAATAAAAAGAAAAGGTAGTCCAAAATGGGAAAAAAATTTCAAATCATGTATTAGATAAGGGATTTATGTCTGGAATTTATAAAAACCTACCACAACTCAATAATAAAATAACACCTAACCCAATTAAATACTAGACAAAATACCCAAGAGACATTTCTCCCAAGAAAATAGACAAATGTCCAATAAGCACGTGAAATAATGTTCAACATCATTAGTCATCAGAGAACAGCAAATGAAAACTGTAAGGAGGTACAACTTCACAATCACTAGGACAACTACAATAAAAAAGACATGATAAGTGTTGAGAATGTGGAGAAATCAGAAACAATGTACAGTAGTGAGAGAATATTCAATAGTGTGACCACCTCTGAAAACAGTCTGGCAGTACCTTAAAAAGTTACATTTTGAGTCACCATTTTATACTAATAATTCTATTCCCATGCATAAACCCAAGAATAATGAAAACGTATCAACACAGTAGCTTATACATGAACATGTATAGAATCTTATTTATAATAGCTAAGAGATAGAAATATGGCAAATGTTCATCCTCTAAAGAATGGACAAACTGTGACGTATCTGTATTCAGCCTTAAAGGAGTAAAGCACTGATGATATATGCTACAGCATAGATAAACCTTTAAAAATTATGCTTAATGAAAGAAACTAGTCACAAAAGGTCACATACAAAATTCCATTAAATGAAATATCTACAATAGACACATCCACAGAGATGAAAAATAGATTGCTGAGTATCTAGGGCTGAAGAGGATAAGGAGGTAGGGAATTGAGCATTGATATCTAAAGGTACAAGATTTCTTTTTGGTGTAACAAAAATATTCTAGATTGTGGCTTTAAAAACCCATTGAATTATATACTTCAAGTGGCTGAATTGTGGCATGAGTTATATCTCTATAAAGCTGTCTAAAAATCTCCAAAAAATGCTATATTAGTCAGTTGTCCATTGCTAGAACAAAATATCCAACATCCACAACTTGAAGAGAGTTTAAATTGGTTCATGGTTTCAGGGGATTCAGTCCATGATTGGCTGGCTCCATGGCAGAAATATCATTGTAGAAAGGCATATTGAAGAAAAGCTGTGCAGTTCTTGGCAGCCATGAAGCAGAGCAAGGGAACCATGCCAGAGAGGAAAGAACCAGTGACCTATATAGTATCCAAGGTCATGCCTTCTTAACCCAGCCAGACACACCCAGAAGTATGCTTTACCTAATCCCTTGGGTAGATCCCAATCCAGTCAAGTTGACACAATTCAGGTTTACCATCACAAATTCACATTTATCATTACAGACTCCTAGAGCTCCAAGGGGGTTGGTGTGAGCCAGCCCATTCCCCAGAGCCCAGGGTGTCTCAGGATACATAGGAAGCACTGGACAGTCAGGAGCCTGGGCTGAAAGATCCTGTGTCCATTTTCAAGCAAGCATCAGTGGACTTTATCTTAATGGAAACTCTTACCATACTTGCTTGCACTTCTTAGCTCATCCTCTCCCACTATTAAGCGGTAGCTTTATCCTAGCACCTCTGCTTGGGATTCTTCGGATGGCGGGTTTGGTGCAGTCAGCTGCCCTCCAGCTGTCCTTGTGTGAGTAGTGCTTTCCCCTGGGCTGCCTCCTGGGCCTCCGCACACCCTCCACACCCTGCCCTTGGAGGAGCTCTCTGGTAAAGTGTGTGCCCAATGTAGTTACCACTTCCCAAAGACACGGGCAGAGGAGGCAGAACAGCTACCAGTGCCCGCCATCCTGTGACCACAGAAAAGCCACCCCCTGGCATCCTGCTGAGATGCTACCCAGCTTGGAAGGTTGGGTCTGAAATTGGAGACGCCCCTACACTTCTCCCTCTCATGTTCTCTGTGTCTTTCACTGGACACGAACTTCTGTGCCACCTGTGTCTCTGGGCCATAACATGTGCTGCTTGGGGAGCCACCTGATGATGGATTTGGTCATTTCTTTGTAACGTACATACTACCTACTACCATGTTACCGAAGGACCTGACTTTGGCTTAATAATTAGTTCTGAAGGTTTACTGTTGGCCCTCCCCTACCTCCTTT
This sequence comes from Heterocephalus glaber, assembly GCF_000247695.1. The sequence goes on from NW_004624768.1 coordinate 4,584,808, forward strand.
ACAGCTTAGTACTGGCTAGGGAGAGAAGAGCTTTTAGACCAAGAAGGGAGGCCAATCTGGTGTAGGGGTCCCCATGCTGGGGGTCCTTCTCAACCATGCAGACCCCCACAGTCTACCCTTGGCAGGCCTGAGGGTGGCCGCCTGCATTTGCTCTCCAGTCCCTCACATCCTACCCTCGGAAAGAACTGTCCCTCCTTTTCTTACCCCAGAACCTCTTCTCCAAACTCCAAGACAGAAATATCAGGATAGGAAGAGCAAATAGTACACATGGGAGAGACAATTAAAATAGCTCTTAACCAAAGCTGCAGCCAGCATCTCTTCATACAAAACAGCAAGTCTTTTCTAAGTAATGCATGTACTCTGAAAATACTTAAGTATTCGTATTAATTTTTTAAAAATAACACACCCCATCCCTTTGGATGGCATTTTATATCTCACCGCCACCACCCCACGAAACCATTTAAGCCTTTCTGAAAAGACCCCACCTAGGCCAAATCCATAAAGCTTTAGAGGGCCACCTGTAAAAGCCAACATCATGGGACCTGAACTTTTTCTGACCATCTCAAGGGATGTGATGTGTCTGCGTGTCTAGCCTTTGTCCAGATTTGTCACACTTTTGAAGGCTGACCTCCTACTTCTTGAAGATCTTCCTTTGACAAATGTTCCGGTGCTGGCGGTTTCTCTGTGGAGTATGACCTCATCATCGGGTCCTCAGGGACAGAGAACGTGGGCTGGGAAACAAGGTGCTTGTCAACTCTGTGTGTGTGCACGTTTATGCTAAGGAGCTCCTGCCGGGGAAGGAATGGAATGATTTCTTCATTGAGCCACGGACATTGCCCTGGGAGGGAAAAGACTTCACCGTCTCTAACCTTCTCTTGGGCAGCAGTGAGTCCAAGGGTTCTTTTTTGAAAATGGTTTAGTACTGAAGGAGTAAGAATGATGCGGTGTGGTGCACAAAGGAGAGCAGGATGAGAACGGGTAAAGAGCCAACCGCGTAGCAGCCCCTCCCCAGAACTAGTGAGAGCAGATTATAAGGTCAGAGGAAAGGGTCTCTAAGTGAACTCTTTCAGGCTGCTTTTCAGCTAGTGCTCCACAAACACCAATTCTGATACAAGTGGACCATCCAAAAATCCAAAATGCTCCAAAATCTGGAGGATTCCATACCTGGCCTCGTATGACAGGCCATTGTCAAAACACAGGCAGGCGCTCTAAGCATATTATGTAAACTTGCCCTCAGGCTGTGTGCACAGGGTGCATAAATGAAACGTAAATGAATTCCACGTTTAGACTTGGATCCTATCCCCAGGACATTGTGTGTATGCAAATATTTCTAAATCTGAAAAACCCCAAACACTTCGAGTTCAAAGAATTTTGGACAAGAAATAACTCAGCCTTAATAAAAATGGTTCATAAGGTGGTGTTCTTCATTCCAAGCCCAGCCACGGGGCTAGATCCTGTGATCTCTCCCTGATGCACTTTTGATGTGCTACTGTGTGCTCTCATTCACCATGCTCAGGTACAGCTGTGCTAGTTCCCAGGAGAATTACGATCCTGGAACTTCCCTTCCTGATGCTTCTGCAGAAAAGGGTGCTCCTGGCAGCAGACTCAAGGGACCACCAGCCCACAAAGGGGCATTGCTTGAGGTAACCCAGTAGCTCCACTAGAAAAGTAAACTTGACCAACCTCTTCCTCCTATTGATTAGACAATTTCATGTAAAAAATGCAAAGTAAGGTGTCCATCCAATAATGGAATGGAATGGTTGCCGGTGGAACCCCTGTCCCTACCAGTCTGCCCCTTACCCTAAAGGTACGTCTGTGTGTGGCACTACACGGGGACCACCTGGGCCCCAGTAGCCTCCAGCACATTGGGCCTCCCCTTTAATGGAGCAAGATGCTATGTTGAGAAACCTGTGCCTCAAAAAGTCTTTGATCCCAGGCCATAGAAACTAGACCTGAAAATGTATCAAAAGGAAAAGAGCATATAGAAAGGATATGGAGTAGCACCCAGAATTGAAGAGATGCTGAGAGAGGGTTCGAGAGCAGGGACTCTCAGGGCCAGCTGCAGGAGATGGGCCCTGTGGGGTCCCGCAGGCCTGCTGCATGTGCTCCTGGGCTCTCCCCTCAGAGTCCTGGCTCCCGCAGCGTCTGCCTGGTCTGGCTCGGCTAATGTGCTGTCGTGTTGGCCAGCGTAAGGGGGTGTGGTGTAGAATTCCAAAGGAAAACCAAGGTTTTCTCACCAGAAGGAAGATGACATTAGAGAGGCAAAGCAGCAGATGTGGGCCATGTAGACACACAGTTATTGTGATCACACTAAAACCGAGCAACACAGACCATCCAGCTGACACTGTCCAGCCAGAGCCAGAGCCGGCCAGTCTGTTAGCAGGAGGGCTACTGTACTGGAAAATTCCTGTGTATGGGTAAGAAAGGCAGCCTGCCCGGAATGTTACTCTTGGATGGGAACTTTCAACATCAGCAGCTGTGTGATTCTCAAAGTATGAGAGGTTTTTTTCCAAATTCTTTGTGACTGGGTGTGGCACACAACCTGTTAGCACACTGACTTCTCTGGGGTTATTTTAACCCCCGAATTTCCCTGGAACAAGGTCCAGTTCCTGGATCACGTGTGATGGCTACAGCATAATGCTGGCTGCTGCCTAAACCCCATTTATTTGTCCTCTTCCCTAAGGGGAATTTATTTTGTTCCCATAAATCTCGGAAACTTTCTTTTTTCAGCAGCACAGTAAAAAATGAATTTGTTGTAAAAATAAAGAATCTTAACACTTCAGAAATTGTGTTTGTTTTTTTCCAGTACCAGGAATCAAATTTAGGACCTTGTGATTGCCAGGTAGACATGGCACCACTGAGCTAAATGTCCACCCCCTAGGAATTGTGTTCTTTTTGATAAGTTGTAAACTATGGAAGTGGCAGAAATCCAGAGCCTACTGCAGTGGGCCAGGCCATCCCTCCTGTGTGCAAAGTAGAGAGAGGGCGGAAGCAACTGTCCGCTATCTCATGGGTCAGGTAACCCCACAGTTTCTCTGGTCTCCTGTCATGGACTTGGGGCTGTCTCGTGGGTAAGATAACCCCCGATCCCTCTGAGAAATCAATGCATTAACATCATTTTACAAATGAAAACTTTACGATGCTTAGTCATTAACTTCCCCAACCTCATACTGGTAGCAAGAACTCAAACCAGGATTTTCCTGCTTGAATCTTCTGTACTGTACGCCACCCCATTCTCATGTATAAACTGTTCTGCCTTCTTCTACCATGCCACAAGAAAGAACCTTTTCACCGAAGCACCTTTATAGAAAGATACAAAAGCAGGTCCAGACAAGTTGGCTGACTGTGCTGTGGTGGCCATTAGATTGGCAGAAATCCGGCAGTGCTGAAGTGGTATCCTCTGAAAGTTACAAGTGCAGCCTGAGGTTCAAAGTTATAAAATTTGCTGTTACAGTTTGGATCTTGAATGTCCTCTAAAAGCCCATGTGCTGAAGGCTTGGCACCAATGTGGTGCTGGTGGAACGTTTAGAAGGTGGAACGTTGGGGAGGAAGTTAGGTCATTGCAGGGGGAGGGGGGATGTTCCTGAAGGGAACATAACGATCCTGGCCCTTTACCATCTCTCTGCTTCCTGGCTACCCTGAGATGAGCAACTATGCTCTGCCATGCTCTTCCTGCTGTGATACACAGCCTCACTACAGGCCCAAAGATCCATGAACTGTGGGCTGAAACTGTTCAGCAAAAAATAAACCTTTCCTCCTGATAAGTTATTCCAGATATTTTGTCATGGTAACAAAATGCTAACATATAAACACTAGAGCAGTTTCTCAGAATGATAGGATTGGTTCATTTTCTCACATGTTCTTAGCTTTATTTGGATCCATACTGGAAAAGAAACTCAAATTCAGGACCTAAGACCATCCAAGACAAGGGTTTGAAATAAGAAGGTGGTTCCCAGGAGACCTGGGGTGGGGTTACCATCCTGTAAAGATCATGAGAAGTGCACTTTCTGCATGAGCTTGGGCTCAGGGGCTGGGCATGCTCTCCCATTCAGACCCCAGGAGATTTGTAAGCTCACTGATCACTACCAGAGAGTGAAGAAGTAAGATTTTAGGGGTAAGGGGCTAAGCCTCCCCATTCAGGGATCAAACAGATAGCCTGTGATCCCTCCAGGGCATCCTCTGTGGCCAAATGATGGACTCACCTGAGCCAAGTGCCAGCTGTATGGGCACGCCACCTCTGTCACTCCTGTGTGATCTCCATGGCACAGTTTATTCCTCTCCTTACTGTTCTTGTCTTCCGTGCAAGGACAGGGACCTTAATAATGCTTCATTCAGCAGATATTTGTGAAGCCAAGCAGGCCCCAGTGGGTGCTCTACCAACATGGAAACGCAGGGGTGTGCTGCTCTGTCTCCAGTCCTTAGCAGCACCAGGGCATAGGAAGTCTCCATTAGTAATTTACACAGATGAGTGGTGGAGGAAGGTGCTTTGCTCACCCTAGAATTCCTCATCCCTACACGCAACAGCTTTGTGTTGAAAGTAAGGTTTCCTCCCATAGGCAAGAGCATTTACCCATCACGGGACATGTTTGTCCTGGACAGATCCTCACTGACAAGTGGGTGGGCATCAGAGGCTGGCTTGGGACCCCGGAGTGCTCTGTTGTGCCTAGTTAAATCACTCATGGTTTCTTGGTATGGACCATAGTGGATTTTATGAGTGCCATATCCAGCCTACAGCCTACCTTGACCTTGGTCCAACCCTGACCCCTCTACAAGCCCTGCTCATTCCACTTTATGAGCATCAGTTTCTACAGAATCCATTAACTTCTCCCTTTATCTCGTCATGACTTAATATGGCCTTTCTTTTAAATAGTCCTGTTTTAAACTTGGGAATAAAAACCAAATCAGTAAATGTGTATCACTCAAAGGCACTGAGATATGCAATTTGTTAAGCTTGGTAGTTAACCAGCAAGAGAGGGGTGGCCTCACCTACAAGTTACTGAGAGTATGGCTCAGGTCCCCCTCACTGCTAGCTACACACAACCCCAGGCACATTACCAGATCTTGCCATCTGGGAAACTGTGAAATTAGAACCTCTCTCATAGAAGCCTTGAGAAGATTAGGTGAAGTAATGCCTATAAATTCCTTCAGCCCAAACAAGCACGTGATGAACACTGGTGAAAACCATCATTGTACCTCTGCTGCAAAACTGTTACCATGATAAATATCAGCCAGCTGTTGGAGCCCAGCATTTTATGTGTTATCCATCATTTCTTAAGGTACTACACACCACACACACACACACACACACACTTTTTCAATACAGTTAGAACTGCATAATTTAAATAGTCCATGCTGGTGTTTTCCAGGTAATAAAATATTGGGGAAAGTCCTAGCATTTGCTAACATTTCCCTTCTTGTCAGAACAAGTCCATATAATTTATGTGTATTTCAGGGTAAATTGAAACAGCAGAAAAATCTCTCGTGGTTCATTTCCCACCTCATGAATGTTTCCATGCCCCATACTGTGAACTTCAAATAATGTTATCAGCAGGATGGGGGTAAAACTAGGGAAGGAAAGGGGATGATGAAAAGGGCTCAGCATTATTCAGACCCAAAGCTTGGGTTACAGGCTGAGCGTGTGACGCAGGCTTCCCAGACGTGAGGCCCAGGTGGCTCGTTACAGACCAGGCTGAAGCAATGGTGGGAAGTGAGAATAATGAGGTTGTTTTGATGTGGATGCGTGTAAAATGCTGGATCCCGCCAGCTTTTCTGTCTGCTAACCCACACTAACAGCCTGATGACATACCATAGAAGTAGATCGTTTCCAAGAGGAATTCCTCAGGCATTAGGAGCAGAAATTAGCACAGCAGAGGTAATGACTGTGCTCTGGCCCACACGTGTGTGCAGCCCAGTGTGTTTGCACCTCTGTGACTCTTGATCCACTTCTGGCTTGGGAGGAGGTTGCTCCCTGGCCAGAGAAAGCTTTGCACTGAGTCTTGAAAGCAGGGAGGGAAGCACATTTCAGCTGCATCTGCCCAGTGCCTTGTTCAGGGGGATACAGGGAGATGGGAGGGTGGTGGTTCCAGAGAGCGCAGCAGAAATCAGACATGGGCCTCAGGTAATTATTTCCCTGCTATCTGCAGTGGTTCTTCTGATTCACTTTCCCAGGGTCTTGTCACCAGGCAGGTGGCTGGACCACACTCCTAGAGCCCCTGGTTCAGATCTCTCGTGATGCTGGTGATGGTGGTCCGAGAACCACACCAAGAGCAACTGCCATGGTAACAAAAGTTACTGCAAATGTTAACTTAGGGGCATGATGCGGATTATCAGTTTGGATAGATTGGGTCCTGAGTCTTGAACCAGAAAGCAGACAGAAAAGAAAGAGTGTGGGGCCAATCTGAAAGAAAAATGGCCATTTCCTGCAAACTGGTAGGTCCAGAGCCCCGGCTACGGAGGGGCGAGAGCAACAGGCTGGGGACCTAACCAAGTTGAGAACACAGGCAGGACCTTGCAGGAGGCTCTGGAGATGGGAACGGGGTGACAAGCAACCAGAGGCCCCAGTTTACAGATAAAGCTCTCCTAGGCTGCTTTTCTCTCAGAAGGTAGATAATTCATGAAAGGACCATTACTCTGGCTTTAATTCTTACGGGAAGACTTCTGACAGCAACCTGGTAAGCAGGACCATGTTGTTCTGGAGATTGCCACAGTCAGGAAAGGCCACTCTGATCAAGGGTAAATCTAAATACCTGTGTTTTAGGAAAACAGTAAGGGTCAGAGGAGAGCTTGCTCTTTGCCCATAGCTAAAGAAAGTCAATCGGGCCAAGCCTAGTGGTGTGCACCTGTAATCTCAACTCACTGGGAGGCTGAGGCAGAAGAATCACAAGTTCTCAAGACCAGCCCAGGCAACTTGGCAAGACCTTGTCTTACAAAAGGGCCGGGTGTGTAGCTCAGTATGGAGTCAGCCCCTAAGTTCAATCTCTAGTTAGGATGAGAAAGGGAGATAGAAGGAGGGGAGGGGGGAGGGAGGGGGTGGAGAGAGAGAGAGAGAGAGACTCACTCACAATGAAGGGAAATTGTGGAGGACTCAATTCTGACGCCATAATCATGGACAGACCCAGCAGAAATGTAAGAGGAGAGACGTGTAGGATGCAGGGCTACCCTGGTAGCTTTGTCAAGAGCCAGATGTAAAGGCCCAAGAGCACCTACTGAAAGGGGACATGTGGCTGTGGAAGTAGAAATAGTTTGGAACCATAATAAATAGCTCAAGGCAGGCAGGCAGCAGCCCACAGCTGAGCCCTGCTTAGAAGGGCTGAATAAAGACAAGCTTTTGTTGTTTTTAAGTTAGGCCTTAAAATAAGAGAAACTGAGAAGAGTCATCCCATTAAGGTAAGAATGACAGAAGGCAGATTCTGCTCCTTTTCAGTGAGGAGAATGAGGGCAAACCCAGGAAAGGTAGAAGAAAGCCAACAAGGAGCGTAGCTGCCTGAGAAACAGGAGGAGGAATGGGAAATGAGCCCCAGGAGCAGAAGCAGTGTGTGTCAAGGTTCCCATCCTAGCTGCACAGCTGCCACTGGGCACTGCAGGCAGGCCACTCCCGCTCTCTGAACACAACGGACACCAAACTACCTACATCATAAGTTTGTCATGAGAATGATATCAGTTAACAGAAATAAATTGCTTAAGACATTTCCTGGCATGCAATATGTGTTACATTTGTCATTTTTATGACCCCTGTTATCATTGTGAGTTTTTAGAAGTATCCAAATCCTTATTCCAAGATGATATTCAATCCCAGCTGCTACAGATATCACCTCTGAGGCTTTGCTGATGGGTTCTGAGAAATTACAGCAGATTAAGAGAACAGCCAGGACTCCCAGTAGTGGGCAAGAATTTCCCAAAGACATCAATGGGCTGGTCCTAGGAATGCAGCCTCCACATGCTGTCAGCCCCTGGCACAATTATAGGACGAGTTGATGGTTTAGACAGATGGGCTCTATGCAGTCTAGGAAAGAAGACTGCTTATGTACCCTAAATATGAGAGGGTCCAGTGAGGACACTTGACCCTCCCTGGCATTGTCATTGGGGTGGTCAGATCAGCAGAGCACTTAGTCTCCATGATATTGGTACAAAGGAAGCAGGCAAATAGGTGGGCTGATACTCCCTCACCATGGAACTACAGCTAGATCCATGCCCAAGAGACTTCATGGCCCTGCCTCTGCAGTCCACCCACAGCCTCCTGTCATGTGATTCTCTGGGCAGGACTCCATGGTGAGGATCACCACGCATCAGGAGACTCCACAGGAGCATGTGGCCATTCCTGTGGTTTTAGTGAGTATGACTCACTGATGCCCAGTTCTTATTGGTTGTAAGGGTCAAAGAAATGTTCTTACAGAACAGCAGACCAGAAAAAAAAAAATGAGAAGTAGAATTTTATATCTAGCTAAACTGTCAAGTATCAACTCTTTAGAAAAACAAATTTAAAATTTCAAGAGCTCAAGACACTGTAACCCATGAGCCCTTCTTGTAGAATCCACTACAGCAGAAATCAACAAACTTCTGCAATAAAGAGCAGATGTTAAACATTTTAGACTTTACAAGTCATAGAGTCTCTGTTGTAACTAGTCAACTCTATCATTGTAGCATAAGAACACTATGTACAACACACAGTTGGTTCTCCATATCTATAGGTTCTGCATTTGTGGATTCAACAAAGTTCAAATAAAAATATTTGGAAAAAAATTCTAGAAAGTTCAAAAACATGAATTTGCTATGTGCAAGCACTAAGCTGAATCCATACAAATGCACTGAAATGTGGGCCTACCCTGCTGTAGCCTCATGCCGTTTCACTGGTCCTCAGTGTCTCGATAGTGTTATTTGAGCATTGATTTGTTCCTGTACCATGTAGTTTAAGCCTTCTGACTGTGTCTGTGCTGAACTTGTATAGCCTTTTTTATCTTGTCATTATTCCCTAAACAGTACAGTGTAACAATTATTTATATAGCATTTGCATTCTCTTAGTTATTACAAGTCATCTGGAGATGATTTTAAAGTTTACAGGAAAATCTGAGTAGGTTCGATGCAAATGCTACATCATTTTGTATAAGGGACTTGTGTGTCCACAGTCTTTGGTATCTGCAAACAAATGGTCAAAACTGTGATCCATTAAAACTTTGTTTATAAAATCAGGTGGGATTTGGGCCTCACACCTCGTTTGCCAATCCCTCTCCTTTGAACATTCTTCAAGCAAGAGATGACCAGGGACACATGAGTAAAAGGCTAATGATAAGTATTTCAATATGTTCAGTTATAGAGCTAAGACTAAAACAAAGGTGGGTACAGGGAAGGAAGAATAATACATAAATGTGTATTTTGACAAAATGATAATGCAATTTAAAATAGAGGAAAAGGGAGAGAAAGATGAAAGAATTTTTAAAAGATAGAAAACAGAAGAGTAGGATAATACTGTTGTTTACATGATGTGTGGGAGTCATGAAATATCATTAAACACTGATAAACCAAGTAGTAGAAGATTAGGAAAAGGGAAGAAAAGGCATTTTAGAAACATAGAAGTATTTCTCCACGTGCAACTGTTGTATATGCTATTCCCCTTACCCATAGTGCCTTCACCTGTATTCTCCACCTTTCCACATGAAAATCACAGTGTGATGCTACTGCTCACCCACCAGACTGGTTCAGATGGACACCACAGATATACTAAGTATTGACCTTGGAGCAAATGGAATTCCCATTCCTTGCTGGTGTTAGCGTAATTGGCATAACTACTTTGGATATCTATTTGGTGAGACATACAAATTCTCATGGCCTAGAAATTCTATTTTTCGGTATATATGACAACAGGTTGTACAAGAATGTTCAGAACAGTGTGTTTGTCGAGCCCCAAATTTGAGACAACCCAAGTGCCCATCCACAGAGCCATGGATACTGTGGGGAAGGGGAATTTGGCACAGCAATGAGAAGAACCAGTGCTCTATAAAACATCGATCAGCCTCACAAACACAATGTTAAGTAAAAGAAGCTAGATATAAAAGACAAGGGTGTGTGCCCTATGATTTTGTTTGTATAAAATTCAAAAACAGGTAAGACAACGGCATAGGGCAGAAGTCAGAATTGGTAGGGGAGACTCATAAACTGGGAGCCTGAATGGGCCGATTGGGATGCTAATAATGTTCTTTTTCTTGATAAAAAATGTAGTTACATGCTTTACTCTGTGAAAATTCATCAAACTGTACACTTACAATTACATACTTTTCTGTATGTATGTTTTGAAAACGGTTTGAATAAAACAAAAATCAAAACCTTCAGTACAGAAAAAATAAAGAACAAAGGAATGACACTACAGAAGCAGCAAATATAACAAAACACACAAAGTAACTATAATAATATTCAAAAGTTGAGAACCCAAGAGATTGTAATGAACTTAGATCACCTATTTAAAGACAAAGATTCAAACTGGCTGACAAAGAAAGACCCAGCCATATGATGTATGCAAAACACACACCTATAAAAAACTAGCTCAGCAAGACTAAAAATAAAGGCATGGGGAAAAGTATAACAGAGAAATTAAAACAACAAATGAAGTATTTAAAACAAATGAAAATAATAGGCAATGAAACTAATATTAGTTACAGATAATAATTTATAACAGTAAGTGAAAACGAGCTAACAATCCTGATTTCAGATAAAGCAAACTTCAAGCGTTAAAAAGCATTGAATGTGACAAAGAAGTACTCTTAACATGTGCAAAGTCTTAGTTCACAATCAAGATTTAATAGTTATAAATATTTAGGATACAGATAACAGAGCAGCCACTTATGCGAGGAGAAGGAAATGGAAACATACCGGTTGGAGGAGACAGTAACCATCACTGTCAGTGTCAGGTGGACCAAGTGGCAAGGAGACATTTAACAGGTGTTTACTGAGTGCTTCCTGTGTGTCGAAGTCTATGTCTAGTCTGAGACTAATCTAAGATGAAGAGGTGCCTCTGTGCCTTTGGGGGGTTCCTTCGTGGGAAAGACCAGCAGGGAAAGAAAGCAGCTCCAGCCCCAGAGGCAGAGTCCCTGCACGCCCTGCTAGGATTTGCCCCAAGGCTCGTGGAGGCACCAAAGCAGTGGTTGTGCTGAACCACACCAGGGCTGCTGGAGTGTGGTTTGGTGTCCACTGGACAAAGAGAGCCAACCTTGCCTCTCGTGGGCTGTGTCGCTTTGCACAGAACATTTCTCAGGAGTTCCTGGTTCCTTATTTTCCTGGGCATCAAATGTAAATGACAGCACATAACATCTGGTACATAAAAGGTGGTTCCTATTGTTTATTTACCTGAGACTGGTCAGGTTGAAGTCATGCTAAGGAAGCATTGACCAGCTGGCTGTCTCTGAAGCAAGAGAGGGGCAGAAGGCAAGGGACCTGGAAGAGCTGAGGGCTGTGTGCATTGCAGGAAGTAGACTAGATGGAGGCTTTTGGAGCCCTTTTTGTCCTGCTGCTTTGCATGTAAAGCATTGACACCCAAGGGACAGATGTGCGGGACACAGTGTAACGGGCTCCCCATCATGTAGAGATCCAAGCAGCTCCCCTGATTTTCTGAATGCCCTTGATCACCACCTTGGGTCCAGGGCTTCCTTTTCCTTTGGAAATCACCCAAAATGGGAAAAATTGGCAACTCCCCACATGCCCAGCATATACACTAGTTAATGTAATTTATGTCTATATACCAGAGTGTTATGCAAGCCTTAAATAGTCAATCATTAGAAAAAATTTCTGATCACACAAGAATATTTCTGTTATCAATAGTAAAGCAGAATATAAAATGATGTGTTTACAGTATGACATCAACGTTAAGAAAATATGTACTCCAAAAAGATGAAGATCATGTGTGTTTTTTGGTTCTCTCACTTCATATTTTTATGGACCTTCCAGATTGTCTGCAGTGTGTATAAATTATAGTCATAATTTATACAAGAAAAATATGGTCATACAAGAGATTCTTAAAATGAGTGAAAGTGTAACCCAGGGTCTCCTGAAGGTCAGCACAAAGATCATCTTTTAAAGCTCTGCTCATTTCTCACTTTTCCTTATTGACAGTCTGGAGTTCAATTTTAAAATATCTACAGAGTCCTTAAGAAGCACAGGACTCTGAGCTAGAAATTGTCCTTCGAGAGAGGCAGGGCTAAGGCAAGGATGGGTGTGGACTGGGACGTGACCAGGCCTTGTGAATAAAGGGAAACCATGTGGTCTCTACGTGGCCCCGGGTCTTTTGCCAGGGAGTCAGACGTTCTCTACAATTCTCCAAATAAAATTTTCTTTTGTTTGCCCAATGGCAAAAATTGCCAACCAGCAATACTTGGAGGGAAAAATGTCACAATTAAAATTTGGTGCCGCAGACATGATGTGGGAGTCTCTTCTCCCAGACTTAAAGGTGCTTCTTGGTGGGGAGTCCCAGAAGCCCAATTAGGCAGAAACCTCATCCTGAGAAGATACTTAGGAGACTGTTCTATAAAAATGAAAGCGAAGAAGCATTGTTCTAGTGAAAATAGCTCATCTGACAGGAAGCTTGTGCATAGAATCTCCAGAGCATCCTGGGTGATTTAATACCACCAACAGAATAAAGCCAGGAATAAAATGAATCACTTTCCTTTCCTCACTGAGGACCCAGGAACAGTTTCTGTAGCTCATTAGGTATTAAAATTATTAACAAATTATTATTTTCAGTTGAAAGTGGTTGTGGGATTCATTATTTCCTCTCATGCCAAAACTCTGCAGTTTGCTCAGAACATGAATTATCCAAAGCAGTCCAGAGTTTCTGAATAGTTTTGGACCAGGTTCACCGCCCCTGGCTCAGCCCCATGGTGGGATGAGTGGCTAAAGGTCTCCCTTACATAATTTACTGGGAACTTAATTGAGACTAATTATTGTCTCTCATTTGCCTGCCTGAAGAACATCTGCCCAGCAGCTGCTGTGACTGCATTTGGTTGGGATGTTTGAATCTTTCTGTGAAGTGAAATAAAGGGCATGAATATTTTATTGTAGATTTATCCCACTGTAACTTTTTATAGGAAACTGCTGGTGGTTTTACTAGCCAGCAGTGTTAATGCGCACTGTCTCTCCAACATGCTGGAGCTGAGGCTTAGGGTGTGCCTCAAGCACAAAATCTCACACCTAGATGGAGGAGGTGGCAGCTAAGACCACACTGGGGGTGGTGGGACACAGATTTGAGACTGAACTATGATGTGCGTGCTAAAGACACAGGCAGCCCAGAAAGGGGCATAGTCGGTAACAGCTTGGCTGTACTTGGTCAGTCATTGGCACATCCCTGTGACAAAGAGTGGGAGCCATTTGTCCCATTTCACAGGTAGAAGAGCTGAACCTGGGGGAGGTTCAGTAGCCAAGGTCAAGAAGGACTTAGGCAGGGAGCCTGAACCAGAACCCAGGCTCTGGCTCTCAGAGTCTGCAAGTCTGTAAGGCTAGGCTGTCTCTGGGGGCAGCAATATTGCCCAGACCATTTGGAGAGCTTTGGAAGTGCCAGAGGTAGAACAGAGCACACCTGGGACCTACAGAGGAGCTCCTGGCAGAGTGGGCACTCGAGAGTGGCCAGCAGAGGGAAGTAGAGAAGGATGCCAGGCAGAGGGAACCACGCCAGGGTCTCCAGGCCAAGGAACATACTACAGCCTGGAGGGTACAGCCAGCCAGAGTGGTGGGGGAGAAGGCTAGCTCCTCTTATCTTAAGTTTTCCTAATTCTAATTTTCCTTAGTCCAGCATAGTATTTTTGTTTGTTTGCATATATTCTGAAAACATCTATAATCCTTCATGGAATGATGGAGCATGGGTTGAGTGAATGACTAAATCATCAGACTGGGTCTTAAATGCCCAGTCCAGGATATGAAAGATAGTAGGCACTAGGGAGCCACTGCAGGTTTTGGAATGAGAAAGTAACATGGCTGAAACTGGCAGAAGCACATGGATTACTTGGAAGGGAAAGAGATCAGATGTGGGGAGGCCAGTTACAAACTGTTGAATTCCCCGGAGAGGGGGGTGGCAGACTGAGCTCCCTTATGGGAGTTGGCTAGGTAGGCCTTCACCATCTCTTCGACATGGCAGGGAGCATTTCGAGCTGAGCCTGGGATCGTAACCCTGCATGTCTGCTCCTAGGAAAGGACTGGCCACTGGGCTTTTGGGCTTTGTCCACCCCAAACCACAGATGTGGTGACATGGGACTCCCTGCTGCCAGTCACACAGGCCTGGGGCTCCCAGGGTAGAGAGTCAGGGGTCCCCTGCAGCCCAGAATCTGTGGGAGCCATGGCATATGTAGGCTTTCCCCAGAAAAAGCACTCTATGGGAGCAAATGAGCCAAAGAGCAGCCCCAGGGTGGGATGAAACCCCTCTGCTTTCGAGGGTGAGGAGGAGGAAGATGAATGCAGAAGCAGAAGGTTGGCAGCAAGCAGCCCGAGCACATGAAGCCAAGGAGGAAGCGCTAAAAGTAAAGCCGAGCAGTGGCCAGAGGCACCACTGTGCTGAGGTTTGCTGTGACACGTGATGCTCATCACGCACCCTCTGCATCCCAGGCACCAGCTGCATGTCCGCATGGCTCCAGCCAGGTGTCTGTCTCCCCTGAGAGCCCTCTTCAGGTTCACCACCATGGCCTTCACAAGCCACAGCCCCCCAGCCCACCACCACTGAGCAGCAGCCTCTCGGGAGCACCAGGGATTGGAAATAGACTGCTGGGGACCCGGTGTTGCTAAGGGGCCTTGCTGGCTCCCAAGGCTCTGGGGGAGACAGGGAGAGAGGACAGCTTGCATTTAGGGGTGGTTGTGGGTGGGGCAGGGGCAGAGCTGTGAATTCCCTTGCTCTGCCAGCCAAGTCCCAGAGCTCTGGCCTGGCCAGGGCAGAGCCGCTGCAGCTGGCTCCTGGGTGTCGTGCTGCGGCCCTGCCGGTGCCCCTCTGAGCCCCGCAGCCCCGGGTAGCCCTGCCTTGGTCCCCTTCCATAAGACCCAGGGCTGCCCAGGTCCAGCCCAGAGAACTCCCTCCCGCTAGCAATGGCTTCTGAGAGCCTGTGGAATTCTGAGCGTTTTTGTAGCAGCAGCGGCGAGGTGGAATGCAGAGGTCTGCCTGCGTGTTTCCATGCTGAATAATCCTGTGCGGCCGGAGGGGACGGCTGCCGGTGTTAATCAGGGCTGGGTGTTTCCTGCAGCTCACTGCTTCATTCAGGACTTCGGGTTCGCTTCTGTCAGGTACCATTCAGACGGTGGTCCTGACTAAAGCCTTGGCACATTCATCTCAAGGGGTGTTTTTTTCCCTAATCTTAGGACAGAATGATGGGGGATTACCTGTTAAACCAACGCAAAGGCAAATGAGCATACGCAGGTTGTGGGAATGTGGTGATCAAAGCCAAGAAAAGCAGTGGAAGACAGTGACGAGGAGAGGCCGCTTGTCCTTTGCAGATGAAAGCTGGCCAGGGTGCAGTGGCAGCCTCCTTGGGACGCTGAAGTTCAGTCCTGACTGGAGGCTGCAGGGCCAAATTCCACAGCAAACACGGCTTGGCCCACACAGGCATCTTTGGGTTTTAAGAGTTCGTGTCCAACATCTTCAGAGCAGGCAAACCCTGGATTTTCAGCTTGGCTTTAAAAAATGAAAGATGGGGCAACACTTAGCCACAAAGGGCCAAAGCCTGGCAGCTGGCTTTGCCCTGGGCACCATGTTCTCAGTTGACTACAGTCTCTGCCACGCCCTGCAGCCACAGCCAGTTCATGCTGTTCTGATTATGGCTTCTCTAAGTATTTTTCTTATACAAGTTTTCATACACAAGCAGGCACTGAAACTAACAAACGCTCACGTCTACACCTCCTGGCGCTGACAGAGCTGCATGATGACCATATTTACTTCTCATCTTTGAGTAATGATACCTTATAGACACATGGAAAGTTATTTTCGCCTCTCCCCAGTCCCATCCTCTTTCCGCAGTTGGTGTATGATTCCCACCCAAATCTCAAATTGTCACAACATAGGTGTGTACCCACAGATCGAAAAGTGCCCTGTGGTGTGTTGTGAGCAGTCTCTTAGCATATGTACCTCTGTCTTCCCCTCGGGGACTCAGGCACGTGGCCTCTGTGCCACTGGGGTGTCCACTTTCTTTGCTGTATGTCATTTCATGTTATGTCTTCATTCATTCTGCCAGTGATGGACATTTGGGTTGCTTTCCATGTGGGGTTTATACAGTTATGTAGCGAATAGCCTTGTGCAGTTTCTTTGGGCATAAGGGCAAGAAATTATATCCCTGGCAGTGGAATTACAAAGTCACTATTGCTGTTAATTAAACACTGTAGCCGTAACTTTTGCTGTTTGATGTGTGATAGCAAAACTAGCATGGATTTCTGTTTTGCCTTTTCACAGTTTCACAAATAGAAGACATAGTCTTACCAAAGACCTTAGCAACCTCAGCATATGATTCTTTCTTCGCTACTGGAATATTTTCACTTTACAGTTTTCTTTGTCACATTTTGGTTTTTAGCATTGCTACTCTTGTAGCCACTATTAAGTAAAATAAAGGTTACTTGAACACCAAGCACTGTGATATTACCGTAGTCATCCTGATAACCGGAAGGGCTGCTAAGTGACTGACAGGCGGGTAGCATACACAGGTGAGCACACATAGGTGAGCACAGATGCACAAGGGATGACAGAGGGATGACTTGGACAGAGCAGGGCAGGTAAAGGTTTCAGCACACTTCTCAGAATGGCATACAATTGAAAACTTAGCAGTTGTTTATTTTTGGAATTTTCCATGTAATGTTTTCAGACCACAATTAACCACAAGTCACTGGGAAACCACTAAAGGTGAGGAGGGCCTACTGTGCTTTCTCATCAACACTATGTAAGGGCCCTGCTTCCCCATCACATCCAGATCCTGCTTAGTCGTACTTTTTAGTGTTGCCAGTCTGGTGGGTGAGAAACGGTACCTTGTAAGATTTAAATTCACCTGCTCTCTACTGAGGTTAAGTCTTTTCCTATGTCTAGGGAATATTTCTATTTCTATCTCACCTACTGTGGCTTATTTTGGGTTTTGCCCACTATCTGATTGGGCTGTGTGTCTTTTCCTAATTGATCAGCCATAAAAGGAAGGAAATGCAGACACATGCTAGAGCAGAGGGCCCGTGTTACGTTGAGTGAAATAACCCAGTCACAAAAAGACAGGTACTGTGCGATCCACATGTGTGAGACACCTCGAGGAGTGAGAGAGAGAGGAATTAAAGTAGTGATTGGCAGGGGCTGGGGAGAGGCGATGAAGGAGCTGTTGTTTGATGGGTATAGAGTTGTAGTTTGAGAAGATGAACAGTGTGGGAGGTTCATGGTGATGATCGCACAATATTGTGCGTATACTTAATGCCACTGAACCAGATGTAGTTACAAGTGTTTAAAGTGAAAATTTTTATGTTATGCATATTTTAACCACACTAAACAAACTTATAAACACAAAGAGTGGCCAATTTATGCCCACTAAGGTGCCTATAATTAACAAAAGACAATAGGAAATTTTTGTGAGGACACAGAAAATTTTACATGGCCGGTGGAGATGTAAAATGGTGCAGCTTGGAAGAGCTCTTCCATCCCTCTAATTGCTAAATGTAGAATGACCATATGACCCAGTAATTCTACTTGTAGGTATATATCCAAGAAAAAAAGGAAACATACATTCATACATAGACTTATACAAATGCTCATAGCGGCATTATTCGTAATATCCAAAATGTGGGTACAACCAGAATTTCTATTAACTGATAAATGAATAAGATACGGTGTATCCATATAGTGAAATATTATTTGGTAACTAAAAGGCATGAAGTACAGAAATATACAACAACTGGATGAACCTTAAAAACATGCTAATTGAAAGAAGCTAGACTCATAGCAGTGGACCCCTGATTTAGGAACTCAATTTGTTCTTGAGGGCTGGTTGTAACTCAGGTTTGTCAGCTGAAGGCTCAGGCACCTCTACACAGCCTTCGAAGTCTCTCTCTCCTGAGACAGGCAGCTCTCAGTGTCCTCAGAAAGACACTGGCCCAAGATTTCTCAATTAACCCCACACAGGAAAGGATGTTATAATGTTCCTTCCAGAACTCTTTAAGGGTTATCTGTATCTAAGACCATCTAGAAGCACAAGTGGCAGGCATTCGGGTCATAACTCAAGACTTTGGTTGTAGGTTAAAACTAAAATTCCAGTTGTAACCCAAGTTGCTCATGTGTCTGGCCGGTCGTAACTTGAGGGTCCACTGTACCACATATTGTGTGATTCCAGTTGTATGAAAAGTTGAGAATTACTGTATCAGTAGAGTCAGAAAGTAGATTAGTGATTTCTTAGGACTAGGGAAAATGGATGGGTACTGAAGGATGATAGCTAAGGAGTTTGAGTTTCTTGTGGGGGCAATGAAAGTGTTTTAAAATTAGATCGTGGTAGTGGTTTCATACCTCTGAGTATATGGAATTATACTCTTTAAAGGGATGGATTGGACAGTATGTGAGCTCTTAATGAAATGGACGAAAGGTGACTGTCATTTAGCAGTGTGTGGCATTACTGTGTTTCCTTATCCATGAGGGGATCTACAAAGGATCATTGCAAGAATCAAACCATTTGAATCACGTCAGGGGCTTAGACGTCTCCTGGCACACAGCAAGCTCTCAGAAGAGGTTAGCTAGTGGAGTTAACTAGAGAAGCTATTTTAGAAATTTCCCCTTAAACTATAGCAGAGTCCCTTTCTCTCTCCCCTCCCTCCCTCCCTCCCTCCCTCCCTCCCTTCCTCCCTTCCTTATTCTTTCCCAGGAATAAGAACTATGTGGTCCAAGGGCCTTTTCAGGAAAACATGGACAGGGCTCAGATCCTGGCAAATTACCCTTCCTAACCTTCAGGTTGAAGGGGCACGCTCTAACCTAGAAATAGGTTTTTAAATCAGAATTCAGCTGAAAGTTATTTCTTTTCATGTTCCACATTGTTAACCCTACAAAAGAGACTTCATGTGTTGCTGGGCCTCTCTGTGAGCAGAAATCCATATCTGCTTCCAGAAAAGCACATGTTCATCTTCAGATTTTCATTTCCTCTTTTAAAAAACCAAATATGTGAATAATATTACTTTTCAGGGAAATGTATATGAGAACTCATAATTCTCGGTTTTAAATGGAGGGAGGCAGAGTTGAGATTTCTCAGGCGGCCATAAAGAGGCCCTGTTGGTTCCCCCGGGAAAACCTCACGGCCTGCTCCCAAGTCACCTTCGCACTGCTCACCCCCCTGCTTTGTAGACAGACATCTGCCCAATAAAAGCGGCCATGAATCTTCAGCGACTATAAATGGCACGTGTGAAAGCCGGGTCCTGAAGGTTCCCATCACAGAGCTGCTGGCTGCGTTCTGCCAGGAGCTGGGAGGGGACTCAGCTCCAGCTAGCCGGAGTCTGAGGCTGCCCGTGGTCTGTGGGGCATTGCGTGGGGAGGGCCATGGGCTCTTTGTATCCCCTCACCCGGCCCTGCAGCCCGCATGGTGAGCTAAGTTGCAGGAGCCCTGGGAAAGCCCTGTCACCCACAGTAAAGCAAAGCCAAGCGTCAGCTTTCACAGCCCAGCCAGCAGCAGCCCTGAACCAGGCAGAGAGGCCAGGAGCTCACATCCCTGGGGCCTTTTCTGCCCCCGGCATGGCCCGGCCACTTTACCTGCTGGACATTGCCATCCAGACCTCACACATGGGCACAATGCTCTGGCCACTCTCATGCCAGAGGAGCTCAAAGCTCAGAGGAGGAAAGTGATTCTCACCTCGTTACACACTTCAGTCCTCAAGCAGAGGCCTGGAATTTGCCAGTCTGGAACCAGTGCAGGGAGAATCACATAGGCCTCATGTTTCTTTACTTTGATTAACTGAGCCAATGTAGGGAAACTTCCTAGCACAGAGACTGTCACCAACTACGTGCTCAGCCAAACCAAGCCCTTCCTTTTCACCCACTTGGGAGGTGGTTAAAGTCAACGCTGAATCCCACCAGTAAACCACTTGTTAGCTCAGGTTGTGGTGGAAAGCTGTCAAAAATAAGTGAGCTACCCATGTCCTCTTTTTTGTTATCTGTATCCAAGATTTAATATAAAATAATTGTGTCAGAAGAACGTAACTTGGCAATGCCATGTTTCTTTGTGACAACGAAAAGCACATCTCAGGAGACTTCACAAGGCCTTTGTATCTAGTTTAAATCTTGGCCAAATAAAGATAGGAATAAAGTGAATGCTGAGTAGAAGCTGAACTTCGCTGGAAGTGTGAATGTGACAGGTCTATGGTAAGCAGTCTAGCAGCCCTCCAGGTGTCCACACACTAATCCTGGGGACCACTGAGGTTGGAAGCGAGGTTGTGTGATGTGTCCTCTAAAAGAGGTGTGTTAAAAGCTAACTCCGAGGATCTCAGAATGAGATCTTATTTGGAACCAGGATTATTGCAGGTATAATTAGCTGAGATCTTACTGAAGTAAGATGAGTCCCTAGTCCAGCATGTCTGGTGTCCATATGTAAAAGGACAGCTTAGACACACAGGGAGGACACGCTGTGAAGTAGAAGGCAGGGTGATATTTCTACAAACCAAGAACACCAAGGATTTCTAGTCCTTTTCAGCACCTAGGCGAGAGATACAAAAGAGCCCTTCTCCATCAGAGCCCCGAGGAGAAATCAACCCTTATGATACGTAGATTTTAGACTTCCAGCCTCCAGAACTGGGAAAGAGTGAGCTATGCTGTTTTAAGCCACCTAGTTTGTGCTGTTTTCAGCAGCCCTAGCACACACACACAGGCAACCTCAGCAGGCCTTCCAGTGGAGAGCTCATCCTGGATTGCGTAACCGGCTCCAGTGTGATCAGAGGGCCTTGAGAGTGAGGAGGAAGACAGGAGAGAAGGTGGCGTGTTAAAGGCTGCCTGATGCTGCTGGCTCTGAGGTGGAGCAAAGGGCCCAAGCCAAGGGTTGGGGGCAGCGACTAGAAGCTGGGAAAGGCAGGAGGAAACTGTTCTTCCCTGGAGACTTAGGGTGGAACCAGTCCTCCCAATACCTTGATTTTAGACCAGCAAAACCTCTGTCACATTTCCAATCTCCAGAACTGTAAAATAATAAATTGATCACATTTGGAACCATTGAAGTTGTGGTAATTTTTTATACTAGCAAACCAGAAAAAGTTACAAGGTATCAATACAGTCACTGAACAGCCCACAGTGTGTTATTAGAATATTATAACTTGGAGTACAGGTTGAGCATCCCTACTCTGAAAATCCAAACTGTCAGCCCCCAAATCCAAAACTTTCTGAGCACCATCCTGAGGCCATGAGTAGAAAAGTTCCACACCTAATTTTCTGTGTTGGGGCATAGTCAAAATACAGGTACACTCAAAATATTTTATAAGATTACCTTCAGGCTATGCGAATAAGATGTATACGAAACACAAGTGGATGTCATGTTTAGACTTGGATCCCAACCCTTAGAGATCTCATTATGTAAGTGCACATATTTCAAAACCCACAAAAGTCTAAACTCTGAAACGCTTCTGATCCCAGCATTCAAATAAGAGCTCCTCAACCTGTCTATGCACAGAAACTGAGTCTGTGATGGACAGAGGAGTAGAAGCCATGCTGACCTCTTCAGAGGAACAGGAAGAGAGGGGTCTAGATTACAGGAGTGATAACTGTGCCTTCTAACGAATTACAGATTTATGGCTTTTAAGAAGAGCTGCTAAATCAAATTTGGTTAACTAACATTGCCATAAAGGTGTTTTTAGGGGACACGAATGAAAAAAAAGGCAAGACCTAAATTGTACTTGCAGCGTAAGTTGTTTCATGGAACTGCAATTCCTTCCCCACATTACAGGATTTGGAACGAATCAGACTAGGTTGTGATGTTCAGATGAACATGGTGTGCAAGCATAGCAGATGGGGCACCTGTGGGCATAGTTGATCGGGGAGACAGTTTCAGCCACCAGAAAGAGTTTTCAGAAAGGCACTTTTTCCCATGCCTCTGTGAAGTGTCCAGTGTGAGCAGGAACTGAAACACAGCTGATGTAAACCGCAGAATGCTTATGCATGCACCCGAGGACCCTGCTATTGATGGCTCCTTTCCCACCTCTGGGGAAAGCACATTATCAGCAAAGCAGAAAACTGGTTTCTTCTCTCTCACGTTTGGCTGCCCGGGACATGGGAAATCTGTACTTTTTTGCCTTTCCCCTTGCTATTCACTTCTGGCCACCCAGTAACATCCCCTGTTTCTTTCTCATTGTGCTAAAATGCAAATGACAAGATTCTTCATCTTAACCAGTTTTTTAAATTTCATTGATACATTTTAGATATACATAATGATCACATTCATCATAGGGAATTTGAACCTGTACTTGATATATCTTGCTTTTTTCCCCCATTCCCCTCCCCTCCCTTCAATCCCCCTTCCTCTCCTTATTTACAAAAGCTTTGTTTCCATTTTTTCCTTTTATTCTCTTTTTTTTCTTGTCCCTTCCTTCCTTTCTCGCTCCTCCTCCGTTGTTCCCCTTCCTGTCTGAACATTTTCTTCCCATTTCCCAATATGTGTTATGCATTTTGATCCTTATTTACCCTTTCAGATTTCTTACATTGGAGAAACAGTGTGGTATTTACACATGTGTGTCTGATTTATTTCACTTAAGAGTATGGTCTCAAGGTGTGTCCATTTAGTTACAAATATCTCAAGCTTATCCTTCTTTATGGCTGAGTAGTACTCCATTGTACTAAAAAAACACACCTTCTTTATCCATTCATTGATGGGTGGGCATTTGGGCTGTTTCCAAGATTTAGTTATTATAAACAGTGCTGCTATAGATATGGATGTGCATATATCGCTGTGGTGTGATGTTTTTAACTCTTTCAGGAAGATACCAAGAAAGAGAACAGCTGAATCAAATGGAACCTTTAGTTTTAGTTTTTGAGGAATCTCCACACTGATTTCCACAGTGGTTGCACCATTCGACCCTCCCACCAGCAGTGGAGCAGGGTTCCTCTTTCCCCACAACCCTGCCAGCATTTGTTATTGGTTTATAACTTGATAATAGCCGTTCTTTCTGATACTCTATATAGAAACAATTCCTTTTACAATAGTTATTTCCCTAGTTTCTCTCTTGGTGAGTTTGTTATTTTTGTACAGGAGAGCTATTGATTTTTGTGTGTTGACTTTGTATCCACCTATGCTGCTGAATTTGGTTATTAAATCTAGAAATCTTTTGGTGGAGTTTTGGGGGTCTTCTATGTAGAGTATCATGTCATTTGCAAATAATTTAACTTCTTTCTTTCCTGTTCTTATTTATTTTATTTCTTTCTCTTGTCTAACTGCTCTGGCTAATGTTTCCAGAACTATATTGAATAAGTGTGATAAGAGTGGACATCCTTGTCTTTTAGAGTGAAAGCTTTCAGTTTTTGTCCATTTAGTATGATATTGGCTGTTGGTTTGTCATAGATGGCTTTTATCAGATTGAGATAAAGACCATCTATTCTAATTTTCTGTAAGGTTGTTATCATGAATGGGTGTTAGATTTTGCCAACTGCTTCTTCAGCATCTATTGAGATGATCATGTGGTTTTTGTCCTTGGCTCTGCTAACGTGGTGTATTACACTTATTGATTTGCATACATTGAACCATCCCTGCATCCCTGGGATGAATCCTACTTGGTCAGGATGTATGATCTTGACGATTTGCTGCATTCTGTTAGCCAGTATGTTTCTGAGGATTTTTGCATCTGTGTTCATTAGGGAGATTGGCCTGTAGTTCTCTTTTAGGGTTTTGGTATCAGAGTAGTGCTTGCTTCCAGGAAGGAGTTTGAGAGTATTGCTTATTATAGTCAGGATGGCACAGATCAAGAATTTATGCTTTCCTGTTAGTTACTTTTCTCTTGTTGCTAAGACAAAATACCCGACACCCAAAGTTAAAGGGAAAAGGTTTATTTAGCTCACAGTTTGTTGAAGTTTCAATCCATAGCCAGCTGGCCCCAAGGCAGAGTGGTACACAGCAGAGGGGCAACAGGTTATGACCCCAGAACACAGCAAAGGGAACAAGAGACTTTAACGGCATCTTTCTGCCCCTTTTATTCCGTCCAGGCCACCCGGGTTAGAGTGGTGCCAGACAAATCACTCACGTGGTTTAGTGATCACATGCTCTTAATTCCAGCCTCGCACTCTACATTCAGCCACCTCAGAAAAACCATGAAGCGTTGGGGGACATCTAAACACTAGCCATAACATCCCACCCCAGCCCCCAAAGACATGCACATCATGCACATCCCTTTATGCAAAAGGCATGTAGTCCATCTCTAAAAGTTACCAAAGTCCTAACAGTGTCAGCACTGCTGAAAAATCCAAGTCTAAAGTCTCCTGAGATTTAGGGCAAACTCTCAGCTGCAGGCCTCTGTACAAATGAAAGGAAAGTTACTGCTAAGCTGGGTGTGGTGGCGCATGCCTGTGATCCCAGCACTCGGGAGGCTGAGGCAAGAGGACCACCTCAAGTTCAAGGCCAGCCTGGGGTACACAGTGAGGTCAGGACCGGCCTGAACTACAAAGGGAGACCTTGCCTCAAAACACCAAAAAAAAAGAAAGAAAGAAAGTGACTTCTTCACTTAGCATCTCTGAATCTTTCCTAACTCTTCCCCTTCCCATGAGCCAGTTCCAAAGGCTCTTGAGCCACATGGCCAGGTAATGTCACGACAACAACCCCACTTCTCTGGTACCAAATTTTTGTGTTAGTTACTTTTCTCTCATTACTGAGACAAAATATCCAACACCCAGGGTTAAAGGGGAAAGGATTTATTTAGCTCAGAGTTCATAGAGGTTTCAGTCCATAATCAGCTGGCTGCAAGGCAGGATGGACGGCAAACAGGCATCGCAGAGGAGAAACAGTATGGCTCCCACAAGGTAGCAGAAGCAACAGGGGAACTTAACCGTGTCTTTCTGCCCCTTTCACCTCAACCAGACTGCAGGGATTACAGAGGCACCTGATCACTCACATGCTTCAGTAGTCACGCCCTAACCCTAGCATCACACACTTTAGATTCAGCCATCGCAGAAAAAGCATGAGGCTTTGGGGTGCCACCTAAACACCAGCCATAACACCTCCAAAGACCAAAAGAAGGAGAAACACTTAGAATTCAGTGCACTAGTTTTAGTGTTGTTTGAGCCGTTGGCAGGTCCTAGGACAGGAAACTTGCTCAGTGCCCTGAGAGTTCACCATGGCCTCCCCAGGAGACAGTGGCAGCAATCATAGCTAAAGGCTCAAGGGCATATGTGTGCCAGGTGCTGTTGTAAGCAACTTACAGACAGTAATCACCCATGGTAGACACTGCTGTCTCTATGCCTGCCACATTAAGCGGTGGGTCCAAGAAGAGGACTTCACTATCTGGAACAGGAGAGTAAGAGTAGTTAGTGCCAACCGGAGGGGCCCTCCAGGTGCTGCAGATGTTTCTAAAGTGTGGGTGGCACGGCGTGAGCAGAGTTTGTTTCGAGGAGAATTCAGGATTGTTCTAACTAATGAGGAAAGACGGGTTGTCTGCCCGAGCTAGAGCTGCTTTGGCAAGTAGTGAGTTCTTGGGACCTAGAAATGTTGGCTAAGCTTGCCAGCTCACTTGAGGACCGAGCAGGAGAGGGTCCTTTAGTGTCGGTCCCTAAAAGCATTGTAAGCCCCTCTCTGTATCCTAAGGAATCAAGATCCCCAAAGTGCTTTCCAACACTGATGCTGATAGACCCCAGACCATTAAAGCCTTAGGTAGGTAGATGAAGGTTTAGAAGAGCACCTTCAAATGCCTCAACAGCCTCTCTCTTTCCACGCCCCCAAGGTGCCATGCTCAAGAGTAACCATCTCTACTCTGGAGGGGCTGAGGTCTCTGGGAGGCAAAGAGGCCCCGGTCCTTTGCAGAGGTTGCCTGAGTCAGGGGTGCTGCAGTGACATGTTTCCATGGCAGAGCACAGGAAACAGAGAATCAGAGCCAGACCTCATTACCACATTCAAAGGCCCTGCTGGGACATGGCCGGCACCATGTCCACTCGCACACCATTGAACAAAGCGTATCGAATGGCACCGTGTGGGATGGGTAATCCCACCATAGCTGGGAAGCACAACCCACTCTGTAACGGAGGTGGTGTGCACAGAGCTTTCTGTACTGAGAAGGCCGTTAGACTAGATGACCTTTCGGGTGACTCTGTTCCACACTCTGGAATTATTCCATGACCCTCTGGAAGGCACTCTGCTGGGTGCGAAGTGCTGGCCTCTCCCCCCATTTTCTCACTGTCTTTTCTCCCTTTTGGCAGGTGGGTGGCAGGCCTGTGGAGCCCCTGCTCAGCAACCTGCGAGAAGGGCATCCAGCATCGGGAGGTGACCTGCGTGTACCAGCTACAGAATGGCACACATGTTGCTACACGTCCCCTCTACTGCCCGGGTCCCCGGCCAACGCCAGTGCAGAGCTGCGAAGGCCAGGACTGTCTGTCCATCTGGGAGGCATCCGAGTGGTCACAGGTGGGTGGCTGAGCTTGTTGCTGGCGCTAAGGGCCTCCTGGCCTTGTGCAAAGGGACCCCAAAATGGTACCTTTTGATCCTCAGTATCTGACGTGTCCCCACTATCACAGTCCTCACCCATCCCTAGGTGAGCTCAAAGTTGTGTTCTAGCTCATGAGATAACAACATGGCACGCGTGCGTGCGTACACACACACACACACTACACACAACACATTTTTGATGGTGCACATATTGACACCACAATGAAAGTACTGTCCTATTTCTTATGAAAATTCTCACATACAAATAGGTACTGACTGGCTTTTTCTCCTTTGAGCATGTTTGGACTGAAGGGTGGTCAAGCTGGGAAAGTTGCTTGCAAAGACTTTCTTTTAATGCCTCAGCCGTCTTTGTACATTGCAAGAGTCAGACGCTGGAAGGGACAGCTTTTGGTATGCAAGTCAGAGTTACAGATCTCATGCCATAGAACAGGTTGGAAGTATGTCAGTTAAACCTTCCAACTTTGAAGGCTGGTCCTGGAAATACCATTTCATCTTTGGTGAGGTCATCCTTCGTGGCTTTGCATTGACTTTACCTTAATGATCTTGATTGTCTGGCTATGAAACAAACAGAAAATCAGTAAATAAACGCCAGGCTTCCCTCTGGTCTTCCACCAGACGTGGTCTAGGAAACTCAAAGAGGCTAGATCCAAGACTCTTCAGTGTGGAAAATATTTTTAAAGTTCCCTCTGATTGCCAAACCGTCGGAATTATTTTGAATAAGAAAGTATTCAGCCCATTTTTAATGAACGAGATATGTGCCATTGGCTGCTCTAAAACTCGAGTTTAATTTTTAGAAAGATCTTGAAATGTACCCATTTATTTTTTTTATTTTTTTATTATTTTATTTTATTTTTGTACTGGGGATCGAACTCAGGTCCTTCTGCTTTTGAGGCAGGCAGCAGAACCACTGAGCTAAATCCCCAGCCCTAGAAATGTACCCCTTTAAGAAGCTGGGTCCTTAGCCTCTCTATGATATTTTGGGAAGAGGAGACAGCTGAAAATGTGGTTGATTTTTTTTTCTAAAATATACTTAGGTCTGTGGGTCTAACCTGCAAGGGAATCTTTCTGTTGTGCTTGAACAGAGGCAGGTCTACAGCCGTATTTCCTCTCCCGCTCTTCACATGAGTCTTAGGATCTTCATCACCTGGCTCGCGATCCAAACAAGATGTATGCTTTCATCAGATCAAGACCCTAAATATTCTACCCAGACTCTTCTGGGGCTGGGGGCACTAGCTTTTTACCAAAAGAACTAAACCTGAAATTATCAGTTAGTAGAGCATTGAAGATCACCATGGTTGGAAAATGTGAGATACCGGAGCAATAATTAAAGAGAGTTTTCTGTGACCATACTCGTGTGCATAGATAGCCCCGACCTTGAACTAGCATCTCACTTGTACTCATCCTGGCCCAGCCTCACCAGCTCAGCAAAATGCTGCGTTCTTAGCATTTATTATCCCTTCATGCATTGCTCACAAAGCTAGTGTTTCTGTCCCTTCACCAAGTGTTGAAGCCCTGCCAGTCCTCCTGAAATCTGGGTCTCATTTTCTCCAGGAGGGTTTTTATTAATGTGGTGCCTTTTATTCAGCCATCAGCACCAACTGTTCTCTCTGCCTGCCCACCCCCAGACTTTATTAGAAGGGAGATCAAATATGCAGAAATGAGCAAGAGGTATGGCTAAGTCTCTCCTGACCTGCGCTTTGTGGCCCCATCCCTGATGGGAAGCAGCAGCAGCCTGCAGCAGTGTCAGTTTCCACGCGTCTCTGTGCACCTGCTGCCTCTGCTCCCTGTCTTACCTCTCTTTCTCTGTCTCCTGTCTCTCCTTCTGCTCGAAGGCCTGGCAGTCTTGAACATCTGCAGGGCTTACACCTTACCTGTGATTCCTTAGGCCCTGCCTGAGTGCCCTCCACACACTGTCTCTTGCCCTGTCTTCCAGAAACCCGGCACATTCCTGTTCCCTGTCGTGGCATCCACACTAAAACATTTGTGGGAGCTGCCTGTGAGCAGTTGCTGCCTGCCTTAAGAGACAGTCGCTTGTGGCTTTTCTTTGTCTCCTCCTTCTTGTTCCCAAATCAGGGTCTTTGCCATATGTGCCTGCCGCCTGGCCTCAGTCCTCACCATGTTCCAGCTGGCCCTGTCATTCTATCTCTCATTTGCCCTTTGAATTTGTGCACTGCTTTGTATTTTGGACCTGATGACCGGCCACTAAAGTCCACTCTCCTTGGTCAAACTTTGGAGCACCCCAAATTCTTTTGAGTCCTGACTCCTGTGTCCCTCCCCCATCACAAGCCATCTGGCTGGAGTCTCAGCTGGGACTATCTGCATCAGATTCTGAAGACCCTGAGCTTTGTGGGGACAAAAACATAGCATCATCCTTGCAGACACCCTGGGTCCAATACACAGTAGGGACGTCATAGTTGTTGATGCGTTTGAGCAGAGTTGGACTGGATTAAACACCCGCATGGTGTCTTGCAGTGCTCGTCCAACTGTGGTAAAGGGACACAGAAGCGAACCGTGACGTGCACCAACTCCCAAGGGAAATGTGACACATCCACAAGGCCTAAACATGAGGAGCCATGCGAAGACTACTCAGGCTGCTATGAGTGGAAGACGGGAGATTGGTCTAAGGTGAGAATAGTGCACCAAGTTCTTCCTGGTGGTCCCAACCTAGCCAGGCAAATTCACTCTCCCAGCGTGGCACCAGCTGGTGACCCCACTTGTGTCTTTCCTGCCTCCCCCGCAGCTTGGGCGGACTGGGTGATGCCACTGCTTTGCATGTGTGCAGCAGGAAACCAAATGCAGCCTGAAGCACGGAGCTGGGGCTCTGGCACTACTCTGACCACACCTGCAGCACACTAGCGATGCCCTAGCATCCTGCCGTGGGCCTGGCCTCCCAGCCATCTGTTGAAAGAGCCTGTGAATGTGGGACCCAGGGCTAAGGCAGACACATTGCGGGTTCTTGAGAAAACCTCACCTCCATTCCTTCCTTGGCCCAAGGCCCGGAGGATTCAGGAGTTGTCACAGCTGTGGGGTCAGCACTATCAGGGCAAGGAGGGTTTGGTGGCAATGGGATGATTTTCAGAGTAAGAAATTCTTTGCTCTGTAACCACTCTTTTACTAATTTCCCTGATATCTTTGAATGGTTCCTATTTACTGGAGCCTGAGAGCCTTGTCACAAAAGCCATCCAAGGTCCAAAGAAAGCGGAGAGTGTTTCCTCACGGTCTGGAAAGCTCTCCTCATCTCTCTTACTCAAGGCTCGCTGACCAGTGACCTGAGGGCCACTGGTGTTTGCGTGGCTTGCACAATAATATTATCTGATGGAATTAACTGCTAACATTTAAAAATGGAAAAATGTGCACCCCAAAATTTAGAATTAGGCTTAACTACGAAAATCTAGCAACAGGCCCAGGTGAGTGATTTGGTTTCTGTGCATTGGAAAGCAAACTCATGAGATTCTGATCTTTGAAGAAATGCCACACCTCCGACCCAGAGCAGAACACAAAAGCCCCCCAAACCCTCTTAAGTGCAAAGAAGCCTCATTCTCAGGTCTCGGTTTGCCTGCTATACTGAAATACGGCCTCTGAAAAACAGTGAATTTGGGGAAGACCAAAACCACCTCCTTGCTGTTCACTCCCTGATCAAAGATCTGACCAAAGCCAGTGGTCCATTCTGTCCCCCACCCAAAAAAACAAACTCAGTGTCACACAGTAACGTGGACATGAAAAAGCTCAGTATGGAGCTGCTAGGATGTCTCTTATGCAGGAGGGGAAATGTGACTTCGAGGAAGCGGGCACTCTGGGTGGGAGGACAGGGCCTGCAGACATGCCCCTGGCCCTCAGGCTCGTGTCTTTATCTCCAAGATGGGAATCACGTATGCTGGGTGGCCCTGCCTATTTCTGGAGAAGTCCCAAGGTGCTGTGAGAGAGGATAAAGCATTTCAGCCGCGGAGCCTGATTCACTCCCACAGGCCACCACTCTGCTCCCCTGTGGGGTCCCAGTCCCCAGAATGCACCTGTTTGATCAGCTGTAACTCTGTGTCATCACTCAACCTTCTCGGGCTTGTGCGGAACAATGCCGAGAAGTGTTGTCTCCTGCCCACCTGAGTCCATCCAGGACTGCCGAGATTGAGGGAGCATAGAGGTGTGTTGTGCTGCAGTGGAAGCTCCAGCATCTCCCATGCAAGCAGCCTCTTGTCCTGTGCTGTCACCCACGGTGCTGTTGAGAGCGATGAGCCCACGTCCGGGGTTGGTGTGCCGGCCAGTCACGGCCCTGCCACAGGTGCAGTGCTGGGGCTGGCACCCACCCAGGGAACACGGAGCTTCCTCCCCGTCATCCTGAACCCGCCAAAGGCCAAACCCTAACCAGAGCCCTGCAGGACAGGCACATTTCCTGTCCCCATCCCTAACCGCAGCGGAGGGCATTACTCCTGCTGGGTTGTGTTTGCAGACTGACCTGCGGTCTCCGTCCCTCCAGGAATATTACCTTTTTCCAAAACACAGTGCCAGTCATTGTTTGGCCCCACCAAACAGTAAGTCTGTGTATCCGACCCCAGAGGAGGGGGCGCATAAAATGAGGGCAGTCTCATTTCTTCCTGGAATAGTATGACTTCCGATTAAAAGCTGAAATGTTTCAGATGTCAACACCAAAGACATTCGTTCATCACCCCTGAAAGGATAGGATTTTTCTCCATGAGAAATAAATTATTCCGGAGGGAGGGGTGGTAATGGATGGTGTCTAAAGGAAACCACTGTCCCTCCATGTGAAGAGTGTGCCCAGTGCTGGAGAGATCAGGGTGCTCTGTGACTGCCTGGCTGCACGGAGGCTGGGGAAGAGGTTGGTCTGACTGGCAGGGGGCCTCTCCAGCAGAACAGCGTTGAGAACCCCCAGAGGCTGTCTGACGGTGCAGTCTGCCTGGTAGACAGCCCGTGGAGGAAGGCAGGGAGAGCCCACTTCTACTCAGGTTCCCGTAGACATCCCATCCGTGCACTCCCCAGGCACTTCCTGGTAGACACGTCTCTGTGCTAGGTAGGAGATGGGTCCCAGGGCTCAGCCACAAACTGACTTTGTGTCACCTGATGGCCACTTACAGAAAGCTCTTCAGCCCCACTGCCGGTTCCCAAGCCTCGCTTGCCTTGGTGGGCCCTGGCTGCCAGCTGGGGTCCTGCTTGCTGTGGGCCAGTGGCCAGGTCTCTGGTTTAGCGAGCATTTTCTGAGCTGTCGTCCCATGCCGAACCATGTGCAGGGCCCTCAGGATCGGGGAGGGGACAGTACCCCCCCAGGCATAGGCCATGCTGAGTCCCCCAGCAGTGCAAAGTTAGCACTGTGGGACCTAGAGAGCCCCCAGCAGTGGAGGCTGATGCTTCCTTTGAGGGGGAATCTGTGACACTGGTCCATGACATCCATCTTTAGAATCTACAAAGCACTGTCACGTTTGTTATCTCTTGTCGTCCTCACAACCGTCTAGCCCCATTTTATAGATGAGGGAACTAGGCTCGGAGTGATGTGGCTTTTTTCTCCAAGATCACACAACTAAAAAGCGACAGGGATAAGAGCAGAGTCCCTGCTTTCTGACTTGTAATCCAGCTTTCTTCCCAAGTGCCATAATCCCAGAGGCATAGATTCCTAATTTGAAACAAGGAGCTGGGCTATAAGATGACTTCGCCTCTGACTATCAAAGGCACGTGCTCGTTAGAATCAAGTGTCTTTCTGAGCTCCAGTCCACCATTCCCATCAAAACCTGCTTCCCCATAGGCATAGGCTTTGTATCAATCATTTACACTTTAGCATAAATCTGCTATCACTATAGGAAACATTATCACTATGCTATCACTATGTAAACAGTAGGTCTCCCCTTAACTGTGAAATTAAAAATTGAGTCCTCGTTAAAGGAAACATACGACCAAGAGTAAGTCTGAGCAACATCAGGGCTGCTGGGGCCCTCTTTTGGCCCATGGGAAGCCTTCACTGCAACAGGGATAAGCAAATCCCGTGGGTTTCACTGGGTGGCACTCATGGGAGTACGAACAGTCAGTGAAGAAGGGTCGTGAGAATCCAGTGCTGTTACGGACAGGGCCAAGAGGGCGGGGGACAGATACCCCGGGTGTGAAATGCTTTCTGTGATCAGCTGAGCCTACCGAGGGGCCACGGGGCTGGAGGAAAGTCCGGGCCCAGTGCCTGCCCCACTGAGAGATGCGGGATGGCTGGAGAGCAGCAGAGTCCCGGAAGTCACCGGGAGAGGCCCCTTTGTGGACGTGCCGAGGCTCGCGGGGCTGTGCTGGGGAACCCAGACCAGTGGTCCTTCCCCTGCTCCCTGTGAGGGCATCAGTACCACAGCCCAAGCCCCCACCACTGCCCAGACCTGGCCGGGAGCCAGTGAGGCCACTGGCCCTGCTGGGCCACACACGTCACTGACCTTGGAGCAGGGACCTGGTGCTGCCATGGCCTTGTCTAACCCTGTCTGGGTGTCATCCCTGTCAGGTGAGTCCCGGGCTCCCCTGCAGTGGGCTGAGGGAGGAGTGAACAACATCCCAGTGTGGCCCTCACACCAGTGCCGGGCATGTAGCAAATGTCACTGTGCACGCCTGTGTGTGTGTGTGTGTGTGTGTATAAGGAAGCATTTTCCATTTCAGAGCTAGCCTGAGCAGTGCAGGGATGTTCATTATTGTTGAGACCTGCTATTTCAGGTTTCGACACCTTCTGTCTGAGGTTTTCATGGCTTATGCCAAGTCTGGGAGGAAAATGTGTCAAAAATGCCTTTGAAGAACTTTTGACATTTCACCAGCGAAGCGCTCTCCAGACACAAACAGAAGCGGGTGACTGCCGGTATCCCCCACCCCATCTTCTGCGAATCACTCCGGGAGGCAGTGGGTGCTTTTCTTGTGCACAGGGAGCTGGTTCTTCCCTGCCTCGTGACCCCATCGTGGACCCTGCCTGCCCAGCCCCTGCGCAGGGCAGCCTGGCCTGAACCCACTCAGCTGGAAGCAGAGGTCCTCCTGGCAGCATCTTCTTTCTCCTAAGATTCTCAGTCTCCTTTAGCTAATCCCACAAACACCCCATTGGACTCAGAGCTGGGAGAGCCCAGGGCAAGGGGGCCCCTGCATGGTGGAGGGTGTCGCCAGGGCAGTGATGGAGACCCCCCTGGGTGGGGTGCTGTGGCAGGACGGTGTGTGAGGCTACGGCTGCGTGGCTTGGAAAGAGTTAGGTGGATGCTCTGGGCCTCGACTCTGCCTCTCAGAAAAGTGGGGGCACGACCCCTACAGGTGCATTTATTGAGCACCTCCTGTGTGCCAAGCCCTGCCCTGGCCACAGTGGCTGTTCTCGTGAGAACTAATAAGACTACACATAAGGTTAAGAACATGGTTCACAGGCAGGTGGTGAGCTTTGTTGCCATGTCTGCTGTTTGCTGTTGTCTTTATTGTTACTCTAAAAAGGCCAAGCCAGGAATGCTTGCACGTTGTCTCGCTGTCACGTGGATCTGAGAAACAAGGGCCTTCCTCTTTTGTGCAGAAATCTCATCTCCTTTGGTCAAATCCCTTTTCCAACAGTCTCTTCCTAATTTGCATGAAAAGCATATTACCAAATCCAAATTGCATCTCCCTCCTCTTTCCTGTTACCATGAACTTTCTGCTCCTTGACCATCAAAATGTTTTTTATTTCACTGTGGTTTATTCGCTGGCATCTCCTCACCGAGTGGCTTTGACTCACCCTTCCTGCTCAGGAAGGGCTGGCAGACGGACACCGGCTGCTGTGTCACCAGGCAGGGCATGAGATATGCGCTCTAAGTGTTGCTCTGGAAGGGACGGGAGGGGGCTACACGTACTTAGGCTGTCTGGCTAGGAGCCTGAATTTAGGGTGACTTTATGGCTGCTTCCATTTCTGTCTCCGTTAGCTGAGTCTCAGGAAGCCACATTAAATGTTGATGGAATGAGCCACTTGAAAAAAGTACCCATCCACAAGAGTGCTTTAAACAGGACCAGATATGTTTTTTTATAGATCTGTTTGCTTAGATTGTAAAGCTTGAAAAATGGCTTCACAGTGATGCTTGGGGCAAAATGTGATGCTATCAGGAGATGCTGCATTCTCCTCACCATTTAATTAAAGCTGGTGCCGCTGGGAGCCCAACAGGATGGAATCCACCACCTGAGCCTGTGTTACCCTTAACACCAGTGAGCTGGGGTCCTAGGAGGTAAGGCACTGCGCCAAAGCCACCCCTTTAGTCTCCTCTGGAATCACATTGTCTTCAGGGCCAAGCCAGCCTCTGACTGCTCCTCCTATGATGGCATAGACAGCCTGGCAGCCCAGGAGGCTGAGGAGGAGACCAGGCAGTGGGGTGTCCCTCCCGGGCTCCAGGGCCTCCCTGGCTGGCTCTCTTTCGTCTTGGCTGTGCCTTTGCTATTGTTAATAATACCAATACCATAACTGTTGAGGCACACAGTTTCACAGACCCCCCCCCCACCGCTAGACACTGATTCCATGCTGTGTTTGCTTATGGAAAGTTCTGCAAGGAAAGCTTTATTATCCTCATGCTTCAAAGAGATGGCGGCTCAGATAGGTCCAGTCATTTGCCTTAGGTCACACAACTTGTAAGAAGGTTACCCCATCTCCGCAGGCCCTTCTCCCACCGCTACCACCACCTGCTCTCCACCCACAGCTTTCCCAGCACACCTCTGGGCAGGAGGATGTGTTTTGTGTGGGTTTTAGGTCAAAGGCAGGCTTGGCACCACTTCAAATGAAAACGCAGGGAGTGTGGAAGGTGGGCACTGCCGCTTACACCAAGGGGGTGGGCAGAATCCTCCGTCTTTATTAATGGCATGGGTAACCCTTGCTATAGAATACCTGAGAAGGAAAATTGGTCCCAGAAACCAGATGCAAAGATACAGTCCATTTTGAAATGGCTGCTTTTCCAAGTTCCCGTATAGACGTCCGCCCGCAGCTCATCAGCTGCAATGCGATGGCTCTTGCAACCTGTCTGTCTCCTCTCACACTCGGAGGCCCCCCTGCTCCTGGGTGGGTAAGACTCACACTGTCCTATGTTTGCAAAAGTTCCCCCAAGTGAACCAAAGCCATTCGAGGCCCTCAGCTGTGGGAACAGCACCCCCTAGGACTCCAGCTAAAAGATGACAAAATCTGATCCAGAAAAGCAAAATCCCTACCAGGAGCACTGGCCCGAGGGGACCCTCACCCCGCCTGGCCTGGCCCGGCCTATGGGGGCGCTAGACAGCACCGAGACCTGACACTTGTCCCTGTTGAGAGGTGTGGCGATGCCCCACCCGCCGTGAGCTCAGGGAGCAGTTCTTTCTATAGACTGGAAAATTAAAAACAAGTGATCCATGCTAGGGAAGCTAATGAGTAAATGGAGGAGCTGGGGAGTCAGTGACCTCCCATCAAAAGCCCGTCCCCAGCACAACCTGTAATTCACGCAGGGAGATGGAAGTCAGGCCGTGGGACGGGCCCGGCCGGCAGAGCCTGTCTCCCTTGCATGCACC
Organism: Heterocephalus glaber; assembly: GCF_000247695.1. Next base: position 4,620,855 of record NW_004624768.1, read on the forward strand.
AACTCTGCCCTTGCGCAAGACCTGGCTTCTGCCAAGTTCAGTGGGCAGCGTCAGCCTCAGGAATTGCCACCCAGTCGTGGAATCCCACGAGGGAGCCACGGGAAGCACCCACATGTGCTGGAGATGTCGCAAGTGCCAGCCTTTCCCTTGGCCCTAGAGCCCGTGACTGGGACCGAGAGCTTTCAGAGACGTCTGTTTTCAAGGTCGCTCTCAACACCTGCGTTTTACAGTAAGTCCCTGACATAAACATTCCAGCTGCAAACTTTCACAGGTGTACTGCGTAAGATTCACTGGTGGATTACACACGGATCTGACTTATCGACGTTCTCTCGGAATGGAACTTGTTCGTAAGTCAATTTTGCACTTGGTTTTGATAGACCCACAGGACTAAGCCCTTGTCCCAAAGGCCGCATACATTAATGATGCTGCAGAAGAAACCTAAACCCTTCCCAGCACTCGAGCAGCCCTGTAGCTGACTCAGGGTGACTCAGCCCGGCCGGGAGGGCCTGGGTGTCTCCTCTTTGGGAACCCACTGCCCAGCCTTGCTGCTCCCCTCTCGGTGAAAGAACGGGAAGATCCCAGCTCTCCCTCCTGAGTGTGTGCTTTTGCTTATGAAGCCCTGTCTCCGGGAGTAGGCAGTTAGATTCTATCTGTAATGAGCCCCGATGGTGGCCATTTGGGTGAGTGGCCTTTTCCCCAACAGCACTTGGACTACAAAGTAATGGGGAGCACTCCGCACCCCCACTCCGAGCTGAGAGAGGTTTTGTTCCAACATCAAGCAACTTGCTCTTTCCTAAGAATAATTTTGACAAAGTCTTTGCCGCTTGTGTCCAAGCACACCTGTCACCTATATATAATAAACACAGCGGTCAAAGCTGCAGCTGGATGTCATTCTGGCTTAATTATCCGTATCTGTATATAAATATACAGCTACTTTGTAGGAGGAAAAGAGAGCTCCTTGCATTCTATACCGGGCACTGGGCAGAAACTCAGCTTAAGCCAGGGGCTCTCGGTTCCAGCTGCCCATTGCAGCCACCTGGAGAATCTTTAAAACTGATGTCCACACACTGCCCCTGGACAGTCTGAGATATGGGGGTATTTTAAAGCTCACCAGCTAGTTCCATGGAGGAGACCCTTGCTTCCACTGTTGGAGCACCTGTCCCAAGTTCAAGGTCTTGCTTCTGGTGGGAACTTCCTGTGTGACCCCATCTCTCCAAACTCGGCACCCTTTAGACCTCCGTGCACTCTGATGCCACCCCCTGAGGTTGGGGATGGGGATGAAGCCCAGGAATCTACACCCGTAACGCGTGATGAACTCGCAAGGACATGAGCAGGCTCTGGTGGCTTTATGGGGATATGGAGCCAGGTGAGCAGCAGAGAGCCACAGGGCAGCTTCACCTGGTGGAGACAGAGCCCGTGCTAGTTTGAACATGCGGGGCCCACGGGGAGCTACTTGTATTTTGGCCACCTCTCCTGTGATTTGAAGATTGGTCTCCCTTCAGAGCAACTTTACCTCTGGATGCTTATCTTTCTAAAGTGAAAGCCTCAACGTGATCCTGCTTGTCGGACAAGAAAGCAGAGGGAGTCACTTGTTAGAAAAAGCCCCTTAGAAAGGGAGTAGACACTGCTGACTTGGGGCATGACAGTACCTCTAACATCCCCGTGCACACACACGGCCCTTCCTCCAGCACAGGCTGTGGCCCCGCTGCTGTGGGGGAGACAGAGGAAAACACATGACCCAGGCAGCACTTGGCGTCCCCACTACCACCGCATGCAGCATTCCAAGGACAGGCCTGCTCCCCTCTCCACCCGAGGTGCCATTATTAACTCTAGCTGGGCTGCTGCTCCAAGACCGGGGTTGTATTAAAGTTTGCAGAGTGCTCTCAGAACCCCATAAATCAGGGGTTATGGGGACGAACGCTGGGGATATCACATGAAGGAGGTGAGCATGTGGCTATCGTTCCCTGCTTGGGAAGAGAGCAGCATAGTGGGGAGACAGTTCCAGGAGCTCCCAAGAGAGTGAGCAGACTCAGGAGCTCAGGGAGCAGGGTCGGGGCGAGGACTTTGCAAGCTGGCAGGTCCTTCCTGGGAAATACAGTTGTGCTCCACTTAGCAACAGGGACAGGTAGTACTCAGAAATGTGGCATTGGGGGAATCCATTGGGTGGGTTTGCCATATGCAAACCTGGGTGAGCTGGGTCAATCACTGCACATGGCCTGTGGGTGCAACCAAGAAACCCTGGGAACATAGGATGCATGAGGCCGCTGCTGATGTGACATAGCCAGTACCAAAGCCATTTGTTACCAAGTGCTACATCCTGAACGTAACTGACTGTGCTGTTCTTTAGATACGGCTGGCAGGGCAGCAGGTTTGTTTATACCAGCATCACCACCATGTGACTGATGTATTAAGCTTTGACATCAGGACAGTTATGACATCACCCAGTGATAGGAAGTTATTAGCTCCATTAAAATCTTCTGGGACCACTGTCGTGTGTCATCCATGGTTGACTGAAAGGTCACGATGCACTTTAAAAGAACGTGAAGAACAGAAGGGAGAACAGAAGCACAGAACACATAATCCTTCACCCCAGTTCACTCCCTGGGAACTTGGGATCATCTGTCCAGCCACACTGACCTTCTTGTAAACTGGGCGTCCTGTGCTGGAAATGCCAGTAACTGGGGATTTGGTGTCAAAATTAACTGGTGGTCTCAAATATGAGTCCGGGACTCTGCTATACAAGAAAGGTTGCATTTTATTTTAACTTAATCCTTGGCCCAAACCTCCAGGCTGTGGGAAATCCATGACTGGGCCCCTCTCCGTGCCCAGGACCGGCAAAGGCTCCAGAGGCTCAGGCAGCGGGAAATGCTTGGGCGACCCCTGTGTTGATCAGGCCCTTCTGGGTCCACTGAACCATCCCGCCACTGTCTGGAGAGTTTCAAAGCCCAGCTGTGTGCTCAGAACCGGGGCAAGAGATGAAAGGCAACCAGGATAAATGGATATTTCAGTAGTCATCTTGTGTCTTAGCCTGGGCTGCTGTCACAAAATACCAGAGGTGGCTTTATTTCACACAGTTCCAAAGGCTGGAAGTCCAAGGTCCAGGGGCCAGGGAAGCTGGTGTGTAGTGAAGGCCGTCCTCCATGCTGCACACAGCTGTCTTTCTGTGTCCTCACGTAGTTCAGGGAACGTGCCAGTCTCTTTCCCTTCCTGCAAGGACACTAGTCCCAGCGTGAGGGTCCTGCCATCATGACTTCATCTAACCTGATCACTTCCAAATCCCTCCCTCCTAATACTATCCCACTTCAGGGCAGGGAAGCGACATGAATTTGGGGACAGGACCTAAACGTGTAGTCCCTGCATGGTGAAACAGTCTTCCAGCAGGCAGCTGGGCTCACTGCCCTGCAAATATCGCAGGCACTATGTGACGTGGAGGCAGGCGCAAGGGCAGCTGCACGGAGGGGCGCCCGCCCCGCCCTTCAGCTCAGGCTGTCCCTCTCTCCACAGTGCTCGTCTACCTGCGGGAAGGGGCTGCAGTCCCGGGTGGTGCAGTGCATGCACAAAGTCACTGGGCGTCACGGCAGCGAGTGTCCCACCCTCTTGAAGCCAGCAGCCTACAGACAGTGTCACCAGGAGGTCTGCAACGACAAGATCAATGTGAACACCATCACCTCCCCTCGCCTCGGTGAGTGCCTCCCTTGGGCCTGGTCTCCAGGGGCCCTGTGTCCCCGGGCCAGGGAGTCCCTGCTGGCCGTGGAATTTTGTAAGCCGGAAAGCCACCTTCTTGGGCTTTCACTGAGCCCTGGAGAGGCTGGCACTTGTCAGTTCTGTAGAAGAGCATTCAGAAGCCCGCAGCAGGAGGATCACAAGTTTGAGTCCTGCCTGATCAGCTCAGCAAGATCCTGTCTCAAAAAAAAACCCAGAAAAAAATTCAGAGACAGAATTTCACTGATTAAGGTAGAGATATTTGCTAACTGCAGTCTCAAATGCAGTCCCTTTAGCATCCCACTGGCCCCTCTACCCACAAAAGACAACGCCTCTGAAATGTATTAGGGTTCCTAGGGAACCCATGGGGAAGGTGAAGGGAGATGCTCCTTTCTGGAAATGGAGATCCTGGGAGTCGTTCAGTGGGCCCTGAGGACAGCCACGTGGGACACACGCACAGTGGAGAGGCTGCAGTTTCGGTGTAAGCAGTTGGGACCTCAGTGCTCAGGACCTGGCCCTTCACCTGTCCGTGCTCCAGGCCAGTGTGGGACAAGAGGAAGAGGAGCATTTAATATTGATCTGATGAATTCGTTTCATTTTCTGCTTTTCCAAACAGAAACCCCCCAAAACTATATTCCTCCCCAAAGCTCCTTCCCTCACACAGGACTTCACCCAAACGAAGGGGCTTCAGAGCACCTCTGTTGGGACTGACGGTGGCTTTGGGGCTTTGGAGAGGTGATTCATGGCTTGTGCCAGCATGAGCCTGCCTGGTGTCCTCCAGGGACATCCTGTGAGCAGGGCTACCTCTCCACGCGACCAAGACCCTGGAGGAGATGTGGGCCACTTGTTCACAGTGGACTTCATGCTTTTAGGGGTCCTTTGGTGTCCCCTGCTCCATAAATGCCAGCAGTCACAGCATCCTCCACCACAAGGGCCACTGAGTAGCACTGGACTCAAGCGAATCGATTTGATCTTGCAGGTTAGTGAGCTCTAGAGACTTGTGATACTTGCTTTAGAGAGGGTAGAGAAATAGTGAAGCAGATGGGGGAGCTCATCAGGCAAGGCAGACCGCGGGGCGGTCAGGAGGGTGTTGAATTCTGGGAACAACCTGAACAAGAGGTGTTTTGTGCACTACAGTGGGTTACGGTGGGTTTTATTTGTTCTCAGTTGGGAACTGAGGTTGTCAGCTTGAAGGTTGGAGAGTTTTGAGATGTTCAGCTACCTGTTTGGAGAGAGCTCAGAAATGGTGAATGGAGACTCTTAGGCTGCCTGGCCTGGTGCCAACAGGGTGGCTGTTCTGATTACCATGGGTGGGGCGGGGCAGGGCAGGGGCCGATTAACAGGTGACATGCTGGCTGGACTCGTAGAAAGAGGAGGCAGAAGGTGAAGAGGCTGATCTATTGGAGTGAACTCTATGCAGGTGTTCTGGAGCCAGAGGTCAGTGATTATTTGGGGGAGTGCCGTTGAGTCTGGGGGAGAGAAAGGGGGTTTGTATGAGGGAAGGGGTCGAGTGAGCGAATTCAGTGAGCCAGAGCATCAAGAGAACAGGTCGCTTTCTGGGAGAAACCTGCAGTCAGCACCGAACAGCCTGAAGGTAGGGTTTTGAGCAGGGAGTGGAGGGGCAGAGGAAGGAGAGCGTCAGCGTGCGCTTGAGGAGGGGACGCAGGTCCTGGAGTAACAGAGTCATCTATCGGGGAACGAGTGGGCGGATGGGGCCCAGAAGCAAGGGCCAAGCATGCCTTAGCTCCAAAGGCCTCAGACCTCTGGGCTGTCCTGGCAGGGTTCGTATATGGAGGAGGGTCAGGGGTAGTGAGTCTGGCCAGGGATGGTGCAGCTGACTGGCTGAGCTCTGGGAACAAGGGAAGCAGCAGAGTGAGGCGTCGGGGTCTTTGGGAGTTTAGGTGAGAGTAGAACGCAGGGAGGAAGCCAGGAAGAGTGCTGGGGTGTTGAGGAGTGGTTTGGGGGGAGCGACTGGGTCCCACTTGTGTGTCCAGAGTCAGAGCGCCCAGTGCCCACTGGGGGTTTGGAAAGAGCTTTGATAGATGAAGCTGGTATGGTCTGGCTGTAGGATGGGGATTTATGGCTGTTGGGAAAGTGGCTGAGGTATGGTAGGGGGTTCGAAGGCAGCTGTGAATGATACCGAGCCGGGAAGGGCACCAGGGTACGGGGTCTGCGGGAGGCCTTCTAAAGCAGTCTGGCCACAAGGCCAAAGTTGAGAGCCCAAAGACGGAGAAAGCCCGCTAGGCTGAGGAAGGAGAGGGGCTGCAGATTAAGACGTTGTTGGGAGGTGGAATCCGGTCAAGAGCATGGCTGAGAGCCTGGCAGAATAAGTGGGGGCTGTCCCTGAACCCTCGGGGAGGGCTGCCCGGGTGAGCTGAGCACACAGCCCAGCCGGAGGCGGGCTCCATGGGAGTGCGGGTGAGAAGGTCGTGGGAGCTGGGCGAGGTGAGGGACTGGGGAAGGCGGCGGCAAGAGAACGCTGGAGCGCGTGAAGAGGAAAGGGGGATTTGGGAAGATGTTGCCCAGAGCTGGAGGAGGAGATTCTGTCCCAGGAGGGGAAGGGGAGAGCTTTAAAGGTGCTGTCATGCAGGGATGAAGAGGCTGCCGGTCAGCCCCCCGCCAATATTAAAGTGCAGGTCCTGGGAACGTGGACAGAGAGGATTCAATGGCCGCGGTGCCAGGAGATAGGAGATGGACTCGCCCTCCACCAGAAGTTACCCTGGGCCCGTGCGTGGTGACCGGCTGGCTGTAGGTGCAAGAGCCATGGGACCCTGTCCATCTTTGGCTGGTAAAACAAGCCCCATGAAGTCGGCAGGGCAGGGTGCGGGAGTGGGGACAGTCCATCTTCCAGTGGCCCTTTAAGCTGCAGAGGGAACAGGGTTTGTGGGCCGCAGCAGATTTGGGCATTGCTTTGCCCAGTGCCCTGTTTAGCCACATGGAAAGCAAGGCCCAGGGAGTCTAGGCTTTTGTTTGGGTAACTGGCCTGGGGCGGGGCGGGGCGGGG
>NW_004624768.1:4627660-4667328 GCF_000247695.1 Heterocephalus glaber
GGGGGGGCTTGTGAGAAGCTGGAGGGCAGATTCATTGGAGGCTTTTCGGCAGGCCTCTGAAGTTCTTGGCTTTGATGGACCCTGAGGCGCAGTGGTCATGAGATCAGCCATAGGGGTTTGAGCACCACCCTTGAATTGTGTGGGGAAGACTGAGAAATGAAGTAAGTCTTGAGAAGGAGTTGGCCCTCAGGTGAGGAAGAGCCTAGGCTAGTATGGGCCTCGAGGGCTTTCGTTAGGCAGGCCATGATGGGCTGGACTGGATAGAGCTCTCAGAGTTTGTCAAAGTGGACAGACTGAACGGAGGCCCTGTCTGGAGCCAGTGAGAATGTACTGGATAGTGTTTTGTCATGTTTTCCAATCTCCGTGACTGGGCTCACGGCTCCATCTAGGGTCCTGTCTAGGAACTGTCTCAGGGTCTCTGGTTATTTTGGGTGTGGACCTCCTCCGGTGTGTGTATGTGTGTGGTCGTCATCCAAACTCACTGTCTCTAATCTGGGAGGAGAGTGGTGATGAGAATGACAGGAATACCATCATGCCAGGTGAGGTCCAAGAGGCCGGCGAGATGAGTGAATTTGTAAATGTCATGTGAGGGTGTTGACAAAAAGGAACCAAGGTGAGCTTTTGGTTGGGAGAGATTGGAGAGGAAGACTGTGATGTGGGCGGCACAAGTTAGCATCCGGTGTCAGGTAAAGCAGAATGAATCGGGAGGGGGGTGGGGGCGGGGGCAAGAGCAGAGGGCAACAAAGGCCCGATCACAGGGGACCTCTTCCCATTGGTCTGGCTCTGGAGAAAGCACTCAAGGTCAGAGAGGCTCTGAAAATTGAACAAAGCCAGTTCTGGCCACAGAGAGGCATGATCTAGCTTGCAGTGTGACCTAGCCATGCTACAGGAAAGGATGAGGCGTCTTGGCTTGAAGGGCTGCAGGCCAAGTTACTGAGGTGGGCTTCCTAGGAGGGGCAGAGGCAGCTCCTCCCATGGCGAGCAGTGGGATCCAGGCAGAGGAGATGCTGGGAAGAGGGCTGTACTGGGCTGGAGGCGATGAGGCCACTGGTGCTTATAGCCTGGAAGGGGGCCGTAGACCGGCACCAGATGTCAGGTAAATAGTGACAACCTGGTAGAGAACACAACCAGCCTGAATTCGGGGGTTCCAGGTGGGATCTCCTGCACTGTGACCTGAGGTGGGGCAGGGGTGTCACATCCTAGCAGAGTAGGCATTGCTCCCGGGCTCGGGCTGGGGGCTGCAGGATGTACACAGGAGTGGGCTGTGATTGTTCTCAGAGGTCAGGAACTCAGGCAGCTGGGGACAAACAGGGTTCAGTTGGGTTGGACACAGGGGTACAACCATCAGTGATGCCCCTGCCAGGGGCCACCTCTGTGCATGCATAAGGGACATGTTCCTGCTTTCCCTAACCCGAGTACTGTCTCTCCACTGTCCCCCTAGCTGCACTGACCTACAAATGCACGCGGGACCAGTGGACAGTGTATTGCCGGGTCATCCGAGCAAAGAACCTCTGCCAGGACATGCGGTGGTACCAGCGCTGCTGTCAGACCTGTAGGGACTTCTATGCCAACAAGATGCGCCAGCCACCTTCGTCACCAAGCTCATGACACATGGCCCGGTAGATGCTCCACACTCAGCCTGGAGGTCTGCAGCGGGCATGTAGTGAGCAGAGAGCACACCAGCCACTAAAGCACACCACCCCTGTGGCCAGGCTCCCCAAGTACACCCTGTAGGGATGCCCCAGGAATCCAGCTCCTTAGAACTGGAGAGTGGACTTAACAGCGCCCTTAGTACTTAATATATTGTTAACAGCCACTGGATGGCTTTCTGCAGCAAGGAAAAAATAGGCATGAGTCATAAAATAATTGTAATTTCTGAGATTCATGTACCTCAAAGAGGAACCTCTCTGGCAGACAGTTGTCAGAGGAGGAGTTTGGTCCTCCTGCCCTGGGGGCATGTCCTGAAAATAAGACACTGTAAGTCAGAAGAGGCTTTATTCTGAAAGCCAGCAGCTCCTGGGATGGAAGAAGAGAGGGCAGCAGGACTCTGCTGATGCTTTCCTTGGTAGGGCCGGACTGCCAGAGCTGACATTCCTTTTAACCTGCCTTCCTGACAACACCATTCTGCCTCTCTGCCCATCTGCAAGAACATACGTATGTTCTCGAAATCCTGGGTCTTGCCTTGCAAATCTTACCCCTGAGAATTTACATGTCCATAGACCACGGGAAGACCAGCACCACCACGCGGGTCTCCACACCAAGCCTGTGGGAAGAGCATTCCAGAAGGACTGGGGAGGCTCTACGGTGCAGAGCTCCCCACTGCCTAGGGAAGCATTAAGAGCCTCTCTTCAAGGTGCTGTGCAAGGAGACATATGCTAATTGTGGTGACAGGACTGCTTCCTAACACAGGTGAGCTCAGCACAGCTCGGTCGGGGGGAAGCAGCCCTCACACTCTGTCTTGGGGGGCACCCACCCCAGCCAGCACTCCACAAAGCTTTGCCCCTCACAGACGCTGCATCACAACCCAGTAGTTTACCGAGGACCTTGGCCTTTTATCTGAAGTTAAGATTATGTTCAGGACCTCTAAGGACACAGCTCAGGCCTGGGATCTGCAGGGGAAGGACCAGTGGGGGACACCACCCGCTGGAATGGCTGCACGCCCACCGTGCCTCCCCCAGCCCAGCCTCATGCTACCTGTTACATGGCTGTCACTAGTGACCCACTTCCTTGGTGAGGCAAGGAGACACAGGCTGCCCAGGAGGGAGTGGGAACCCTGAGGCCTATTTTGCTCACCAGCCTGGTGGGCGTTTCATGGGTGCTTTTGTTCTGAGACCTTACCTGGAGAGACACACTTTCTCCTCCCTGTTTTCAGACAGGGGCTCTTCCTTGGGTCAGTTCTGTGGGATGGTCTCCAGGTGCTTCTTGATTTATTGGTGCTGTTTGGTTGTTTTGTTTTTTAATTTTTACTATCCCATAGCGGAGAAGGGGGAGGGATGGCAGGGAATTTATTTGGATCCACTTGAATGGATGAGTGCTGAGAACACTCCTTGGGTGCTCTGTGGAACAAGCAGAGAGAACGTCAAGATGAAGACAGAAGAGCCCCTGCAGGGTGTCCCGCCAGCTGATACCCCAGGGCCTGTGCAAAACGCTGCTCCAGACAGACTCCCTAAACCTGCTCCCACTAAACCCTCAAATTCTGGGGAGCCTGGGGAGGTCAGTTTTCTTCTAGCCCAAAATGTGCTGTTTGTTCACTAGGAGACAGTGACATTTTAGAGCCAAGAAGCAGAGCTAGGGCAGCCATGGTGGCCTTCCTTGTTCAGTCTGCAGAGGTCCACTCAAGGAGGGCAAGAACAGGCATGTACCCATGGTGGGCACATGCCCTGGGCCTCGAATTGCCCACCTGGCCACCCTGGCTGGACTTCCGTGGCAGGAGCCCCACACCCTCAGAGTGAACCCAATGCAGTTATCAAACCCCATGGTTCTCCACGTCTCTCGGCTCCATTAGCACATGTTGGCATGGTCACTCAACCCCACCAGCTCACTTCTGTCAGCGGCATCAGTCATGACACCATCATGACGTTCCCGCTCCACTCTGTGGTGTTTCTGTGTTAACACCACCCTGCACTGTTACTCCAGTACTGTACCTCTGTGGTCACACAGATGTGTCAACAACTAGCATCTTGTGATCTTATGGTGCTATTTTCATTGGTGCGAATGAAACCCTCTTGGTTGACCATGGCTTGATATCAGCAGAAGACAGGAAAGATCCTCAATGCCAATAATATCGTTGCTCTCTCTCTTTTCATTGCAGAGTCAAATGTATATATTTTCCATTAGTTAACTGACATTATGTACTGTACCCATGGTAGTTTTTGTTTTACTTCTTGGTGCTGGTTTTGAAAGAAAAAAAAAAGAAACATTGGATACCATTATACATGAAAAATTAATCATTTCATTGGAAGCAAGTTGAACATGTGTAATAAAATGTTTTTCCATAACAGTTTTAAGCTGTCTGTGAGGTAAAAAAAAACAACAAAAAAACGAAAGCCAGTCCTCAGGGGCCAATAGGAGGGGCCTGTGTCCCTCCCTGCTGCAGGGTCCCCCAGCCTGCCTGGGCCCTGGTAGATGCAGTTCTGCTGCATAGCTGCTTGTCCCCGCGCGAGGGGTGACACATCGTTCAGTCCCAGGCCTTGTCCCTGGGTGGGCGTGAAAGTCTGGCAGCTGTACTGCACATCCATGCTCCGTGGGCATGAGTGACCTGTACTGGAGGGGCCTCTGACAGTAAAGAGGCCCTGGCTGTGCCACGGTGTGTACCCACTGCTCCAGTAGCCATGAGGCAAGCCGTGTCCACCTCCCGGGACTGGAGACACAGCAAAGGCACCACCACTGGGACCCCATCCTGCCCCCGCTTGGAGCAGGGCTGTCACAGCTGCGGTGGGGGAGAGGCACCCCATCTCCTTGTGCTAGCAGGAGAAAGCATCAGGTGTTCCCAGCCCCGAAACTTAGAGAAGTCTATTGAGGTGGCAGCAGCAACCAGAAGTGTCACCGAATAAAGACAATGTAATGGCAAACAGACTACCCACAGGCCCCTGGTTGGAGCACTCCATTTTTCAGTACTATAATGAGATGCCTGAAGCAGGTAACTTTATAAAGAGAAGAGGTTTGCTTTACTCACAGTTGTGAGAATCCAAGGTTGAGGGGCTGCATGTGGTGATTACCTTCTACTGGCAGAGTCCTGAGGTGCCAGGGAGGCCCCACCCTGACAAATTTATCTAATCCTGGTCAGCTCCCGAAAGGTCACACCTCTGACTAGCACAGTGGGGTTCCTGCCCCCTTAATAAATACCATGGACACGTGACTCTGGAAATCACACTTCTCCTCCTCCTGTGTGAGTTCCAGGGGTCGAACCGTATTCACAGCGTGGCACCAGGGAACCTGTGGTTTGCATTCATTCTCAAGAGCTGTCACCCACCTGGCCGACCGACACCCAGTAGAATGCAGCCCTTCCTGCTCTGATCCCCGGCCAGCCAGCTCTGGCATGCAATTCCTTTAAATGTGGGGTGGGCCCGGGCGTTTCACTTGTGAGATGAAATTGACCCAGTCCCCTTCAGCAGATGGCGAGTGAGCTTCTGTTAGGGACTTCGCGCTTCCTAGAACTGCCAACTACACAAAGGAATAAATAACTCACGGAGCTCACACAGCCCTGAGCCCAGCCCGCAGACCCCCACGGCAGGAAAGGAGTGAAGAGAAGACAGCGGGAGCTCTAAGGAAGGGAAGGTCAGGACTTCCTATGTGAGTTTGTTGATTGACCTTCTAGACACGGACTACAAGGGTTGGGCTGGAGTCCTTTACATTGCTGCTCTCCCTGTGAAACGTCTCCATCTGCCTGCATCTGTGTCCTGATGCTTCTGTATCGCAACAGGAGCAGGGGCACCGCCCTCCCAGGAGACTGCCGCACCCTTCATTCAACATCCGGGCACAGCCCCACCCCCTCGCTGCCTGAGGGCCCGCCTCTCCCTGGCCTTCGCCCCTGCTCTGCACCAATGTGGTTGGTAGCTTAGTTCAATCACGACAGGGTTCCTGGTGTGTCACGGTGACTTCCAGGATCAGGTGGCGCAGACACATTCACACCCCATGGTCCAGCCTCTCCTTCTGCTCATCCTCTTGCCCCAGCTTCTGCAGCACCACGCAGCCCACCTTTCCCCACCGGCCCTGTAGGTGAAGGAACCCTGGAGCCCAGCCCCCCCCCCCCCGCCATCCTCTCCCCCTAGGTTGGGTCAGCCAGACCCAAGGCATTGAAAACCGTGTTCACTCTGCCCCGTCCCAGACAAGCTCTGAGCACGGCTCCATCTCCAGACTTACCCTCGACCTCTCCACTCCTTCAGAGTGGTCCCAGACCCGCGCCTTTGGCAGGGGTCAGTGGGAACAGCTCGCTTCTGCTGGTGTGGCCGAGAACACACACGGCGTGGAATGAACAGAAGGCTCACACGTTTGCACACGTGGCAGCTGATGTCTGCGGTCCTTAAGATCCTCAGCTAGGGCTGCCAGCCAGAAGACCTCCGAGTGGCCTCTCCCAGCGGCCCCTTGCTAGCCTGTGGCATGGTGGCGGGCTCCAGTGGCAGACATCCTGAGAGAAAGCAGAGGGACATTCATGGGAGCCCTGTCACTTCTGTCATACTCTAATAACGAGGCAGTCGCAAGGGCCCATGCCAGAGTCAGCCGCGTGCCAAAGACTTGGTGAGGCTCTGGAAGAACAGAGGGGATGGGGATATTACGGCGGCCGGTTCTGGAATATCCATATACACACATCCTCCAGAGAGAGAGAAACCACAGGGTACACACATAGAGAAACACGTGAGAGGAGATTTATTTTGGGAATCGGCTCCATGAAGTCCCATAAGCCTCAGGAAAGCTGGTGGTAGAATTCAGTCCAGGTCCTAAGGTTTGAGAATCAGGAGCTCTGACCCCTCAGGACCAGAAAATATGAATCTCCCAGCTCCATGAGACCCTCCCTCCATGAGTCACACAGAGCTACAGCAGAGAGCCAGAAAGCCACCCTTTCTCTGCCTTCCTGTTCTATTCTGGCCCTCAAGGGAGTGGATAATGCCCGCCCATCCTGGTGCGCGCAGATTGTTTTACTTTGTTTACTGATTCAAACACTAATCTCTTCTGGAAACACTGACAGAAATACCCATGTGGTAGCTTTGGCCCAGGGCTAGCTGGGCATCATTTGGCCCAGGCCAGGTGACATGTAAGACATTCACCCTTCCCACATCCCACCTCCAAAGCCTCCTCCTATGTCAGCCTCTGGCCCAGGCTCAAGGCCCAGGGTTGCAGCTTCTGAATTGGGTGCAGCTGAGGCTCTACAATGTGCTCCCCCAGGCACAGCCCCTGAACAGTCTCTCTCTGGATCTGTGGACTAAAACGAAATATCGTCTCCCTCCACCCAGATACCCAAGAGGAAATGGTAAAACGGGCATAGGACACCTGCCAGAGATGCCACTACTTCAGGAGGAGGGCCGGGGAGGTGCATGGGAGTCACTGTCCAGAGGGTCTAAGGTCCAGCCCATTCCATTAGGCTTGGTCCTGCTGCTGGGAATGATTCTCCTTGGACTATCCCCAAACCCAAAGACACTTCTGCTTGTCATCATTCATTCTTCACGATAGAGAAGCGAGATTCAATAAAGTGTCTGGAGAGAATGTCCTGACATACCCTGGACCACCGCACTCCTAAAAACTTCACTGGTCCAATGGGTCTTTGACTCTTCATAGGGCTTATCTCTCACCCTGTAGAGGGCACGAGTCTGTACTACATCCTCCAAGTCACTCACCACTTTTCGCTTTTCTGGCCTAACAACACAGCATGATGCAACGAATGAGGTCAATCTATGGAGGGACTGTATAGCGCGCTATTTCCTAAGAGAGCAGGACAGTCAACATCAGCCCTGGGGAAGATGTGAATGACACTGTTGTCTGTGCTAGATGTGAACTGCTTTGCTCTGTCTTCATTGGGATAGGAAAGAATGCATCTTCTAGGCAATGCCCATACTCCTTGGGTTGGAACCATGTCGATTTACCCTCACAATAATCCTACATCTGGCACAGCACTTCATTTGGGGTTCTTAGTTAAAATTGTGATGATCTGCTACCAGGCAACAAGCATTCTATATTTTGAAGACAAGTTGCTGGGTTACATGACAATGTGACGGGGACTTTATGCACTGCTGCATTCTTTAGATCTCTAGACATGACATGAAAATACGGCATTCTTGGGGCTGGAGGTACTTAGCTCAGTGGCAGAGCATGTGTTTAGCATGCGAGAGGTCCTAGGTTCAATCTCCAGGACCATGGGGGGAGTAAATAAATAAAATGTGCTGATTTTTGCTGGATTGCAATATCACTGCTGATTTGTTCTCTTGCCTGGAGAGAGGGAGGCAGTTTCAGAGGCTTCCACTTGGCCTTCCCTACCACAACAGCTCTTGACTCCACAGGCCAAGGACTGAGTTCATCCATTCTCACTATACGTTCAGAGACAGGGGAAATGAACACTGGTAGTTTTCTGGACCCACTGAACCTACACTGAACCAAATCTGAACCAGGACCCAATTATTATCTGAACTATATCCCCTTCATGTTAAAAGACCCATGCACTGGGTCCAGAATACAGTGTGAATTTGGATCTTGGGTTCAGCAGTCCCCTAAATCAACTGTCCCCATTCCTCAAGCCAAGGATAAGTATTGGCCTGTGGCCTGTTAAGAGGCTGGCCATACAGCAGAATCTGAGTAGCACATGCATGAGCAAAGTTTCATCTGTATTTACAGCTGCTGTCCATTACTCACATTACTGCCTGGGCACCTCCGGTTAGACCAAGGAGAACATCAGATTCTCAAGGAAGCACTAACCCTACTGTGAACTGCACATGTGAGGGACTCAGGTTGTGCCCTTTTTATGAGAATCTAATCCCGAAAACATCCTCACCACGTCTGTGGAAAAACTGTCTCCCATGAAACTAGTCTCTGCTGCCAAAAAGGCTGGACACAGCTGCTCTAAATGTCTGTGTACATTTCTGTTCATGAAGGAAATGACTGAAGGTCCCTTTGGGGAAAGGTGGGTATGGATTGTTTGCTACTTTCCCCTCCTAGGACCCAGCCTCTCCTTTAGTGCATGGCTTCTGGCATGAAAACTAGCCCAGAATGAAAACTGAGTGAGGCATTGTAATTGACGTTATGGTTGCTCTTGTGACCATCCATCGTTTTTTGCTGAAGAAATTGAGTCATATCCTTTTGGCTGTCCATCCATCCTGCCCTACAAGATGGTTCCAATGATTCCCAAACCTGTGGACAGGTCAGGACCTCCGTTCTGTTATCCTGACCTTGACACTCATCTGATACTTACACTGCCCTGTTGCAGTTATTAACACCTTCCATCCTCTGAGCCCTTTGAACCCTGTTCCCTCCACCCATCATAGCACTTCAACTTTCCTTGGTGTGGTGTCACTTTCCCCAAGATCCCATGTGCCATCTGCCTCCCCAGGTCATTGCCAGGGGGTTCAGTCCATGGACAGCACTCCTCCCGCCACTTTCCCTGGCCCCTTTAGTCCATGTTGTTGCTGACACCCCCAGATCCAGTCTCACACACACACACATACACACACTCTGCCAGTGTCCACAGATACTTTTTTGCCAGGCCTTGCTGTGCCTTTGGTATCTAGTGCCTTCTCTTCCCCAGCTGGGTTATGCCGTGACTTAGTTGTCTATCTGGTAGCCAAGCGGGAAGTAGAGGAGACTCTTAATTCTGAGGGCCTGGTGTTACTGTACAAGTGGATGCCCTAGCATCATCTTCAAACAAGGAAGCAGTGATAGCATTAATAGGAGAGAGCCACCGCTGCAGGCTGGGAAGATTCCAGAGAATATGAGCCTTCATCGTTTTTAGGGAATTGATCTAAATAATCCCATTCCAATTTCAAAGTCCCCTGCTTTCCTAATCAGGATCCTGCCCAGGAGTTAATCAGTCTGCTGGGGCTGACAATCCAACCTTCTCTGCAGCTTCCTGAGTCTTTCCATTAAAGTCTTGCTTGATCCTTAGTTTTCTCTGAGCTCTAGTTATAAAAGTGTGGCTTTCTAACTTTCACATTTCACCTTTAATATGTGATTAATCAGCCGCTGCATTTTTATTATCTTTCTCCATTGCATCACTAACTTTTGGCAACAGCCATTTAATTTCATTACTTTGTCATAGCGATTTCTCCACATCTTCCAAATGCACCATCAGTGAAGGCTTCGCCATTGCTCATACAAATGACAGTGTCCTGCCCCCTGAGCTGGGTTCTTGTATCCAGCTGGTGGGTCATTGCTATTCCAACATCTTATTTTAGGGTCTGTGTTCTAGAACCACTCCTGGAACCAGCTGCCTTAGTGTGGGTCCTCAGAAGCCAGTCTCTGAGCTGGAGATTTGTGGACAAGAGGTTCATCGGGAGGTGCCCTCGAGAACACCAGGATGGAGTTAGAGAAGACCACTGGCCATGGAGGCTGGGCAACTCTGATGCAGGCACAACAAAGGGTCAGCCAGGACCACAGGGAGCTGTGTACCTGGACGGTCCTTCAGAGCTGCCCCAAATAGGAACAAGGAAGCAAGGCTTTGTACATCACAGGCAGGGGTGTGGCCTCAAAAGGCTACTCCTTGAGGGCAGTGCTCGGAGACAGACCTGCTGTGGGAAGCCACCACTCCTGGCAACAGGAGAACGGGCACATAGTGCTGAAGGGGCATCGGGGTAGCATACCACAGCATCCACGACGTGCCTCAGACTCAGGTTTTTCACAAAATTAAATCCCAACTTCCTCATTCACCCCAGAGGTTTCCTCAAATCAGCAAATGGTACCACTAAGCAGCTAGTGTCTGCTGTCAAAATCTCAAATTCATCCTTGTTCCTCAGTTTCCCTTTCTGTCCCTAATCCAGTCCGCCACAAGTACCACTGGTCCTGCATCGAAACATTGTCCCCAATTTGTCAACTTCTCCCTAATCTCTCTGCCACTACTGTGTGCCAAGTCCCAGACTGCTCACTGCAGCCCTGCTGTGGCTGTCTTAGGTGGTTAGGGGCTTCTATAACCAAAAACTTTAGATTAGGTGATTTATAAACAACGGAAATATACTCATCGCAGTTCTGGAGGCTGGGAAGTCCAAGTCAAGATACCAACAGATTGGGTGTCTGGTAATGGCTGCTCTGCTTCACAGATGGTGCCTTTTTCCTTCATTTTCACCTCTCTCAGGCCTCTTTAAAAAAAACAAAAAAGGTACTGATTGCATTGAGGAGGCCCCAACTTCACAACCCAATCTCCTCCCAGATGTCCCACCTCTCAAAACTACTACACTGAGGATTCAGCTTCAGTACATGACTTCCGAGGAGTCACAAACATTAGAGCCATAGCATTTCCTGAGTTTCTCCCTCCTTCCTTTCTGGCTCCCGCTAATATAGTCTCCCCACCCTAGACAAGGTACTATTTGGAAAACAGAAGTCATAATAAAAACACAAGACATAACATGACCATTCTCCTGCTTAAGAACCTCTGATAGCTTCAGGCACTGTGGTCTTCTCAAGACCTGTGGTCCTGCCCCATCTTTCCCATAGATGTGGCGCCTGCCACGGGCTCTTCTGTCCTGTGATCCCTCTGCTCTCGCCCACTTCTGCTCCTTTACAGGTATCCTTCCCTCAGTTCACAATGTCCCCTCTCACCATACAATTCTTCCCATGGCTGATTTATGTGCCATGTGCCATAAATGACATAGGCCAAGTGTTATTTCTCAGACATATGTTCCCTAGGCATGCCAACCAAAGTGTCTTCCCAAGTGTGGCTGCCATGTTTATCCTTCCTCAGTACTTGCCATAACCTAGAATTCATTTGATAAATTTTTTTTTACATGTGCATTATGTGCTTTCCCATCTGAAAAGTTAAGTTGCACCAGGGCAGAAACTGTGCTGTGTCCCTCATAGGTGTCCCTGGATCCTAGGTGTGCAGCGTATGTGTACACTAAATAAACACACTTGCCCCCTTCTAGTTCCAATTTCTATTACTTACATTATTGTCAGATGAATTAAGGACTGTACCAGAAGATGTTTGTACTGGATAATAAAAATCCACTCTAAATTTGATGATTTTTTTTGCTTGTACCTCAAATGATACAAATATTTGGACAACCAGCTTTAAGCCAATGAAAAAAAGATGTATGCCATTTTTCAAATTCTCCCCCATCAGCCACCCTTTGCCAACACAGATAGGTGTTTCCAGGTGTTGCCATGATCATGGAGAAGCTGTTTTCTCTCCTTGTCATTCTATCTGTGGAACAAGAGAGTGAGGATGGGACTCAGGAGACAGAGAATATCCACAACTCAGCCAGGATCTTTGCAAAGCTTGCTGTGGTACCAACCTCGGGTACTTTTAGGATAAAAGTTCTAGGTGCGTGGCTCACGGTATTGTTAGGAGAATCCTCCAGGCCTGGCTGGCACCTGTTACGATGTAGGAGCTCACTATAGAATTTCCTTGAACATTGTTACCTGAAATGTCCCCCCAAGGCCCATGTGTGGAACTTTAGGAGATGAGGCCCTAATGGAAAGCAGTTACATCACTGGGGCTGTGGCCTTGAAGGGACAGTGGGACCCAGGCCCTTACTCTCTCTTTGCTCCTGGACACCATGAGGTGAGCCACTTCGCTCCGCCATGATGTTCTGCTTCACATACAGGCCCAAAGCGATGGTGTCAAGCAGCCAGAGACTGAGACCTCAAACTGTGAGCCAAAATAAGTCCTTCCTCCTTCTAAGTTAGTGTTCCTCAGGTATTGTCACAGAAAGCTAACATTCCTTCCCCATGCACTGTGAACTCATCCTCCTCCTGGCTTTGAAGCCCTCCTCAGAAAAATAGCCCCTTTCAGAGCCTGAGCAGCGTCAACATTTCAAGGGCTGCCATTCAAACATGACCAAGAAGTTAGAGGGTTTTCCTTCTAGAATTTCTCAGGAGAAAACTGAGATTTCCCTTGGAACAGACTAGATGCACAGGACTGGGGTGGGGGGATTCATCCCACTGGAGGGAAAAGGTAAAGAACCCAGGGAATCAGAGCCAGCGAGGAAAGCAAACCAGCAGGGAGAGTACCAGCCCACAGCAGGGCTGCCTCGGCACCGCCAGTTTCTGACACTTTGTAGATAAACAGCCCAGCTTCCTGTGGGAGGCACTCGAGCTGCGCAAACAGACGTAGAATCTGGCTCAGATGCGGCTCAGGGAAAGGATGGTATCGCTGAGTCGCCTTCCAAAAACTCTTTACTCTCGTTTTTCCCTTTCTCTGCCCAAAGTCTCTCTCTCACACTTTTGTTCTTGCTATCTCACTTTGTCTCCTTATCTGTTCTTATTTATTGGATCCTTATTTATTCTCTTTCCCTCTCCCCATATCCACCTCTCCCACCCACTTTGCTCTGCAGTTTAAGATGAGTACCCATTCCTGACTTTGGCCCCACTGTAGACACAGAGGCTTCCCCTGAGGCCCACTCATCGGCCTCCAGGGGGTGGAGAGCTGCCTGCTGTGTGTTCCGCCACCTTCACACTGCTAAGCGCCCTTTACAAAGCCACTGTCCATCTGCTCACCCAAGACCTTGCAAACTGGCTGTTCTTGAGACGTTTTAGAGGTCTCGGAGCGCTCACTTACAGCTCATTGCTGTGTGTGCCAATTACACATCCAACAGTCCTTTGGCCAATGCCGTATCCCCAGCAATTGGCTTTCTCACCTCTGAGGTTCGTTTTAACATATCATTTGATAGTTATAAAACAGCAATTCTGGAAGTCCCGTCCAAGGATTTCTATGTATTAACACATCGTTAAAATAGTATATTGCAAAGTCAACATGCAATTATGACTGTTGACCTATCAAATACTGACAGATTTTGAAAGCTCAGTGGAAGCCAAATGCCATTTTATTAAATTGAGATTTAGGCAAAGGAAGAGAGTAGCAAATGTTACAGTGAGGTTGGTTTCATGTGTTAATGGTCCTTGCAATATTTTCTTTTACAAAATAAACATATAATCTCTCCATATATACTACGTTGTAACGTTGCATTTTTATGCTTTGTATACTTTCATGTGTGCATGCATGAGTACAGAGGCATGCAATGCATATGTGCAGTGTAGCCACTGGGTTGACGTGGGACAATTACTGTGGTTTATGTAATAGCCCTGGAGCAATTTCAACAGGGGTCCTGCATCCTTTGGAGCACCAGCCTCATGCTCAATGAGGACACAGGCTTCATAGCAGTTGCAACAGTCATCTGAATACAGGGTTATGGTATATAAACTATTTATAACATGACTCATATTAACCGTCCACTTTACAATGCAAGTCCATAAACTTTTATTGAGCAGTGTGGTAGAGGGTAGAGGGATGAGAAATGAATAATGTACAGCCCCCTGTCCGGAGAGAGCCCTAACAATATGTTATTGTACCTTTCCCCTGGCGCATAAGGGGCTCTGCCCAAATGTGGAAAAATATTTGTCAGTTCAAAACTAATAGAGCTGTTGGCTCTGAATTCAGGATAAACAAACCTCTGCCCAAAGAGAAAACAGATTCTTCTGTCTTTCTGATCGAACTCAGCAAAGCCAAGTTCTTGAAGTCTGAATGTCTCGCTTAATAAGAACCCTCAAATGAACCCCATGCCTCCGACATTTCAGTGATCACTAATGTCACTCTCTAGTGACACTCTCTAGCCCATGCCTCCCGAGCATAATGAGAGGTGGGCCACACTGGATGGTCCTCCATGGTTTTCTCTGGTTGGTCATGGTGGATAAACAATATCTGTCTGCACACAGCCAGCTACAAATGTGAGCTGGACATTTACAAGGTTATTTTAGGGTGTTCAAAGAGATAAATCAAAGGGTAACACACATTCTAAAAGAACAGGAAATCATGAAAAAAATCAAGTAGAGCAGAAAAAGAACCAATAAGGAAACTCAGCATTGACAAGCAAAGTCATTAAAATGTAAAAACTAAAACACTGGGTGAATTCTAAAGATAAAGGAATCAAACAGGATTCCTGAATTGAAAGATAATATTGAAGAATTTTATCCAGAAGGCAGTAGAGACCAAGGAATAAAAAGAAATTAAAATGCAAATCGGATAAAGCAAAGGTTGGTTGAAAGGTATCAACTTTTGTCTAATAACTACTCCAAAAAGAAGAAAAAAAGAAATGACAGGGAAACTGCATTTGAAGAGAAAATGGCTAAGGATGTCCAAAAATCAAAAGCAGAAGTCCTTAAATACAGAGGCATTGCAAAGCCAGGTGCAGTAGTGCCCACCTGTAATCCCAGCTACCTGGAAGCTAAGGCAAGAGGATCGCAAGTTTGAGGCGAGCCTGGGACTTAGCATGATGTTGTCTCAAAATAAAAAAACAGAGGGGCTAAGGAGGTAGCTCAGCTACAGGGCTAGAATGTGCAAGGCCACGGATTTAATCCCCATTAAAGAGGAAAAAAAGGAAAGAAGGAAGACAAGGAAGGAGAGAGGAAGGGAGGAAGAGAGACAAACCTATGCATATAAATACCACAGTCTCCCTTTAGGGGACAGTTCTATGAACCCCAGCAGATGCAGGAAACAAAGTCCTATATATATTGTGCTTTTCCTGTACATACATACATACCTATTACAGAGTTTAATTTCTAAATCTGGCACAGTAAGAGAATAAAAACTAGCAATAAAACAGAGCAATTATAATGATATACAATAGATCTTAGCAAACTCAGCATACAATTTTTTCGTTAATTGAGAACACTTTCACTTGAAAGAAGTACTTTATGGCTTCCCTTTGGCATATCTGAATCACCAGCATCACTACTCTTCTGCTTTGGGGCCACTATTTAGTAAGATAAGTGTTAATTGTATACAAGCACTACAATAACAGCACAGCCGATCTAATAAGCAAGACAACTACTAAGTGACTATTAGGCAGGTAGCATATACAGTGTAGATACCTTGGAAAAGGGGATGTTTTGAATCCCAGGCAGGCCAGCACTTACATCATGCTACTCAGAATGGTGGATAGCTTGGAACTTATGAATTGTTTATTTCTAGAATTTTTCATTGAATATTTTTGGACCACAAAACAGTGAAAAATAAAACCATGGATAAGAGGGGATTACTACTATAGCGAACAGAATGATAGTGAAACTTCAGAGATTAACAATGAGTAGGAAATCTTCAAAGCACCCAAAGACAGATACCTCAAGGAATCACACAGTTCATCTGGCAGCAGATGCCAGCCCGACATCTAAGAAGATCCTAAATGCTAAGAGGCCACTCCCACTTCTATTTAGTTTAACTCCTACTGACCTAGGGATGGGATGCTCAACTTCATCCTCCCAGAGTCTGTCATAATTGACAGGGGTCATTTCTTAAGCTACAGCTCTTTCCTGGGCCCATTTGTCTCTTTGAAAGTGAGAAATCTGAGAATTAGCCTATAGATAGGACATCCTCAAGTCCTGTCACACTCTCTCTGGCCTGTCCCTATGCCAGGGGACACTGTTTTGGCCAAGGTCCACTGCAACAGGCTCCTGGCTAGCCTTGTTGCTGGCTACCATACCAATACCAGACTGACCCTTTTCAGACACTGTCCAACCGGGCTATCTATAGTGCTTCCCTGTTCAAAGCCCACCCCTGGCTCCTAGATCCAACAGGAAGGAGCCCAGTTCACTCTTCAGGGAGCATGCTGCCCTTCTAGTTCCATCCCTCTGTCTGCCTCCTGCATTTAGCTCATGTCTCAAGTCTCTAATCCAAGTATCTGCAAGACAGCCCACCAGCAAATCCTTCCCACTCCCTGCTGTTAAAAATAAAGATTTATTGGCACAAGCCAGGCCTATCTGTTTATGTCTGTGACTGCTTTTGCCTTACAAGGCAGAGCTAAGTAGCTGGATGGAGTATCAGGCATTTTCCTGTCTCTGGGACAAAATACCTGACACCCCTAATTTAAAGGAGAGGTTTATTTTGGCTTGAGGCATCAGAGAGTTTAGTCCATGGTTGACTGTCTTCATGGCAGAAATGGCATGGTGGAAGAGCACAGCAGAAGAAAGATGCTCAACTCATGGCAGCCAGGGAGCAGAGGGAAAGAAGAGAGGAGCCAGGAATAAGAACACTCTTCCAGCCGCAAGCCCTCAGTGACCACCTCCAACCAGGCCCCACCTCCTGACAGCACATTCAGCTATGAACTCATCAATGGATGAATCCACTTGTGAATAAAGCACCCCTCATAAATCCTGTCACCTTCTGGAAGACCACTGCTGAATACATGATACTTTGGGGGACATCTTGGACTAAAACCCTGGGGCCCTGAGGCATTCTGGACCTTCCTGGCTTCTTTACTATCCCTTCAGCAGTGCACCAGGTCTGGGAAATGTTTGAGCTTGAACTTTGAGAGCCACTGACCCCATGGTTGGCTCCTCAGAATGCATCTTTCTACCCCATTAACAACTCATCCTTGCAGACTCTAACGGCCGCAACTTCATATAGGTCTTTCCTTGAGATATGATAGCATTAAAGATGATTGAAGAAAGCAAGCCCTAGCCCTTTTGCAGAAACAGCCTTGCTCTCTTTTACTCCCCTCCTCTTCCTCTTCTGGCCTGTTTCAACCCCCTCTGCCCAGCCCGTGCCGTGGGGTCAGACTTTCCCAGTCATGTGACATCACTGCCTCCAGCCAGAGCTTCCAGGTAACTCCAGCTGCAACAACTTCAGCTACTGTGTCCCAACAGGATCTCATCCCCCCCGTTTTCACTTCCATGTAAGTTGACACATGCAGCGCTTCCCACCTGAGCCTTTCAGTGCTATGTTGGTCCTTTGTCTTGAACCCTGGTCTTCAGCACCAACACCCCATACACACGGTGGCACCTCCAGCACCCTTGCACTGTACAGAGTCTCCTGCGTGCCATGTCCTGGCAGGGGTTGGACAGGATGTGGGCTCGGTCCCAGGGCACCCCTGCTCAAGGCACCCTGGAGCTGCTAGAAAATGGCAGGAAGACAGTGCCTGTCCATGGAGGACCCCCAGGCCCACCAGAGACCGGAAGCCAAGGCTCAGACACAAGGAAGTACTCTGAGCATGTCCTTTATTTTGTTTTCTGATGTTTTGAATCTGGGGCCTCCTTGCTGACCCTAGAGTGCTGCCCCCCTGCCCCCGGGCCAGCCTATAGCTAAAGACTGTGAACAACTCACCTTAGCTATAATTTTCAAAGGCAGACCAGCCAGCCCAGAGTCTATATCCCCAAGCCTCCTTTGTCCTGCCTGCACTTCTCCTGCCCCTTCTGCCTCCTGACCAACCCTAGTGCTTCCCTGCACGGCACCTAGTAAATCCCTTCCTCTTGAGAGCTATAATAAACTGCCTTTCCAATGGCAGTCCATTTCCAATATGTTGGTCTTCTTTACCTCAAGTTTTATATTAGTACCCTATATTGTAAAGCAGGAGGTAAAGAGAGAAGTGGCCATGACTCTCAGGAGGATTCAAGACAGGACCCACAAATTGACATTCCAGGCCTGTTTGTTGGGATGGGCCGGTTCCACGAGAGGGAAGCAGATGGTTCCTTAAGCTGTGTCTGAGCAAATGGTCAGTGGCCAACTCCCTCCCCACCACGCCCGGCTGCCTCCTCTCAGCTGGCCCACGGTCTGAAGTTCCTTCTTAAGCTGGGAAATGAACCTGACTCTTCTGACTCTTCTTTGAAAGACAAACATTAACAAATCAAGCACCAAAGTATTTACTCTGTTTATCTCATTATCACATAAGGTTCCTAGGGTCTTCTGTACCTTCTGTCTATACACCCTGGAGCTCAGATTTCTATAAGGCTATGATATGTGTTCCCTTATCAGAACTACAAATGCCCCAAGGCCTGATGGAGCTCTGGATTGGTGGGTTTGGGTCCTGAGGCTGATGTACTGATGAAACGCTGAAAAATGAGATCCTGCTTGGCTTTGAGCAATGAAGCTCCCTAAGAGAACTGCAGCACCATCAATCACTCTACAGAGCAGACACGGCCACATCTGACACCAAGAACACAAGGGCTGCGGAGGCCCACTCTGTCCTCACATCGTGCAGAGATACAGCAAAGAGCTACTCCTAGTGGAAATGGAGCCCATGCAAAACTCCTCCAGGAGGACTCGAAGATGAAGGTTTGGCACGAAGAGGAGAGGAAAGGCCATTCCAAGCAGAAGGGGGCAAACTGTGCAAGGGAAGAGACACGGGTGAGATCTGCTGCTTACAGAGAGTGCAGCACTGTGGGAATGACAGGAGTGGAAACCAGAGATTCAGAGACCCGTGTTTCCAGATCTGCACCTCCAGGGTCCACCCCAAAGCCTGGTGCAGGGGAAGGAATCCATAAAGATTTTTGGATGAACGGATGAGTTCAAGACATGGTCATGGGTAGATGTACATGACCTCAAATGCCAGACCAACAGCACTTTGCCTTCTGCTCTGCTCAGAGGCGGCTAGCTGGGCTCCAGGCAGGAAAGAACACCTAATTGGGCTTTGTTGCTTGCGCACAGACCATGCCAGTATAGCCGGGGGTGTTTCTGGGATAAGCTGGATGAGCCGATTAAGCCATGCTCTTAAAATAAATAGCTTGTACAGTTTGGTCCCCCAAGGACAAAATATGCTTCACGGAGGCTGTCTCATTATTCCTTGCAACATACATATGCAAAGCATTAGCCACCAGGCTCCCCACCCCCAGCTTGTCTAGCGAGAAAAGACTTTTGCCAAGGTCACACGGCACATTAGGGGTGAACGTGAAGCAGCAGTGACCCTCAGCCCCTTGTGCCTCTGATTTTTTTCCCTCCTGCTTCAGCCAAGGGTCAAGGTTGATCTACCAAACCATGGGCTGTACCCTCAGTGACACTGAGGCCCTGGGCAGAGACTCTTCTCTGGAGGGCAGCTGAGATGCCAGCCCCCTCCTCTACCTGTTGCTGGCTCACAGCAGTATGGCCGTCTCTGATGATGGCCACCTTTGGGGGAACAGGTGAGATTAGAGGCTCAGACTGGAGGGCGAGATGGCTCGTGTAGGCCTGGAAGAAAGCAGAGGGGGAGAAAGTGGACCTGGATGGAAATGGTCCCACCAGCTCCCATGGGAAATGGCCAGGTGCTAACATTTCCCAGCTGTGTAGCACGGACGTTTCCTCACTGAGCAGACCCCGGCCCAGCTGGAAGGTCTCAGCATCTTTCCGCAATTCTCCATCCCTCATTCTGGAACTAGAGAGATGGCCTCTCCATTCCATTCAACAGTTTTAACAAGAATACCGAGCTTTTGTTATGTGCCAGGTTCTGTATCAGCCACTACCCCTGTGGCAATCTCTACTGCGCAACAGCCTGAGCTCCGTGTGGACCATGTCAGCCAGGAGGGGATACAGTGGTAAACACAATAGGCCGGCCCTGCCCTCATGAGCTTACTGTCTGGAATCCTTCTGTTGCACAAGATCAGTGGAGTATAGTTGAGGAAAGGCCATAAATTACAGTCAGACCTGGATTCCAGATGTGGATCTAGATTATTAGCAGCTGTGTATTCAATGATATGAAAATAGAAGGTTGGGTCGACATCAAGACAATAGATACCACATGCTTGAGACAGTACCTGCCCAGAACTGTCAGGCCGACAGTGGGATGGAGGCCCCTCCCCCTTCCACGCCTAGGAAGAAGGCTGCATGGGGGCGTCACAGAGGATTGAATGTATGAGCCTAGAGTTTGAACAGCATTGTGGACTGGGGCTTGGCTTACACCTGGGAGAGCTAAAAGGTAAGAGATGGGCCATGTCTTGTTCTGCTCTGGATGCCATAACAACAAGCCACAGACTGGGTGACTTCAACAGAAATGTGTTGCTCACAGTTCTGGAGGCTGGAAGTCCGACATCAAGGTCTGGTAGAGTTTAACCTCTGGGCAAAAGTGTTTTTCTGACTTGCACATGGTGGCCAGGTCCAGGGCATTCCTCTGGTGTCACTTTTCAGAAGGACATGAATCCTATATGACAAGGCCCTCTCTTGTGACCTCATTTAGCCTTAATTACCCCCTTGTAGGCCTTATTTCTAACTACAGCCACATTGTGGTGGGGACCGTGTGTGACACTGCGCTGGTGTAGAGGCGCCTGGGGTCCGTCCAAGGGGACCGTACTGAGGGCACCATAACAGGGCCCACCAGCAACAGTCAGCCTCCCAGAAGCATCAGCCACGGCTGGGGGAAGCATGTCTCCCACACCAGCCTGACAGGTAAGAGATCCCAGGTGTGACCGGATGATGGGGCTGTTTCTCCAAGCAACTTACAAAAGTGCTCTGGAAGGAAAGCCAATGTGAAGCACCTGTAGGTCCCACAAAATACTTCTACTCCACAGCCACATCAACGCAGTCATCCCTTAGTATCCATGGGGACTGGTTCCAGGATGCCCCCATGGACACCAAACCCAAGGATGCTCAAGTCTCTTCTATAGAAATGGTGTCACATTTGTATGAAACCTATCTACATCCTCCCAAATACTTAAAATCATCCCTAGATTACTTATGATACTTAATGCGATGTACGCGCTATGTAAATAGTTGTAATAGTGTATTGTTTAGGGAATAATGACAAGAAAAAATTCATAATGTTCTGCAGAGATGCAATTATTTTTCCCAAGTAGTTTCAATCCATGGTTAGTTGAATCCATGGATAATGAACCCATGGCAGAGACGGGTGACTGTATCTGTCAAGGAGAAGTTTCTGGGTCCTCTTTCCCCTCTTCTTTCCCCAAGCTCACGGAAGAACAAAGCTCAGGTAAGGAAAGGTCTAAGAGTGTTATCATGGACCCCTTCCTGTGAACAAGTTTCCTACAGAAGCCAGAGGAGATGCAGGCTCAACTTGGAATGAAACCAGGGGTTGTATTATGACATGGAACTAGATATTTTAACTACTGAATTGAGACCATATTTTGGAATTTAAATTGACTTAAGATGGTGACTATTTTTATTACCTAGGAGAGACTAGAAAATTTATGGGGCCAAAGTTTTCATCCAGAGCCAGGGGAAGAACTCATCCCACTGGCTGATGTATGGAACAGTAGACAGGCACCAAGAACATGCTTTCTGGAAACTCTGCAATCTCTGTGTGTTCAGTGCCAGTGAACCATGCAGTGCAAGGTTTTCTCATTTTAGAATAGGAGTGATCCAACCTAGCATGAATGATTGGTCTGGAAAAATGATCTATGTTAATGTCTGTGAAACATCTAGAACAGTATCTGGTACCTAGTAGGTCCAAAGAGATGGTAGTCAGCATTATTGTTGTTCATGATAATAACAGTCAATAGTAACTGTATCAAGAGTATTAGAAAGCACTGAGAAACCAGAAGTTTCTGCAACTCCAAGCTGTCTCTGTGGTCTGCCCCTCCAAAACTGACCCTTGCTTAGGTCAATTTCTAGAACTATGGGACTCTGAGGAAGTCCCAAACTGCAGGGAAATCTGACCTTCCTCCTTAGCCTAAAACAACTTTGGAATTTTATGTAGAAATCTTAAACCTGTACTCTGTTTAGAGCTTTGAAAATACAAGATATGCTGTCTATGGTTTGTCCCCTGACTCATGCTGACTACTACTCATATTTTCCAAAAAGCTTGGCATCTGGGCAGCTATCTATCCCCTGGGGTCACCGATGGAATGGGACTGACACCAAAGACTGGTTACCATAACCCGTCATCTACTCATGAATACCATTAAATGAGCTTGGTTTCAAGAAACCTTAAACCTTCAACTTTAGCTCACTTCAGTCTTTTCTCGGCATTCCAGTACATGATTAATGGTGACACCATACCACATATAAGGTATACATGGCTCAAAACCCTAATTCACAACTGATTAGTCGTTTAACAGTGGCCCTGAATAATGTAGTGTTAATGGCCAGCTCTGGTGGTCTGCTCCTACCAGAAACCTATTACTAGTCTACCTTGTGTTCCACAGCCTCCCTGCTGGAGCCTGACGTCTGCTCATGAGACAATAGCCTTATTTAAGGGTTTCTAACTATGTGAAATTCACTAGAGTTGAACAAACATTATAGAGATTGCTCCCTCAGCCTCCTAGAGTGAATCCTATTCCCACAACTTGGAAAATAGATGCCCTTGTGTGATGTTTGGGCTGAGGGTAGGGGGAGAAGGCAGCCTGGGAGCAGTGGTCTTGGCTTATGGCAGAGCTCAATGGTTGCATAGGTAGGAAGTAAAATTCTTATAGGCCCTTGAAGGATGAGAGGAAAAGATCTTTGAAACTGGGGGAAAGAAGACAAATTAGAAAATGAGGAGGAATAAAAGGAAAAGCAGAAGGGACAGGTGGCAGACATGTGACTCCACATTGAGAAATCATCATCTCTGGTAACTACATAGGGAAAGGGAAAAGACAGTATAATTGAATTTTTGTTTAGCTCCTTTAACACCTATTTGACTTAAAATCACTCTTGGTGGTTTAGACATTTTAACAACATTATATCTTCCAATTCCTGAAAATGGAATATTTTCTTTATATTTTACTTATTTTTGCCTTCTTTAGGTCCTTCATCAGTGTTTTATAGTTGTCAGTATACACATCTTTCCCCTCCTTGGTTAAATTTATTCCTAAGTATTTAATTATTTAGTAGCTATTATAAATGGGATTTTGCTTTCTTTTTCAGATAGCTCATTGTTATGTATTCCTTTATGTTCTTATTATCATAAAGTACATCTCTGTACACTATACCTGTTAGAGTGAGATGAAAGATAACAAGATTGGACTGGACGCAGAGAAAAGGGAACTCTTATACATTATTAGTATGAGTGTAAATCAGTACAGCCATCATGGAAAACAGCATAGAAGTTCCTCGAAAAATTAAAAAGTGAACTGCTATACGATCCAGCAATCCCACTGCCAGGGGAAATGAAATTAGTATGTCAAAGAGATATCTGCATTTCCATGTTCATTATAGCATTATTCATAATAACCAAGATATGGAATCTACATAAGTACCCATCAGTGGATGAATGGATAAAGAAACCGTGGCATATAGACACACTGAAGTGCTATTCTACCTCCTTCTAACCTCCCCTTGTCCTTGATCTGACCTTCATCTCTCCAGAGTGGTTCCACTGAGCAGCAGTAAAGCCGTTAAGAGGTGGGGCCTAGAGGGACGTCTTTAAGTTGTGGGGGGTGGTCCTGGAAGGGAATAGTGGGAGCCCAACTTTCTCTGCACTTTTTAACTTCCTGTCATTAGGGTGAGTGGTTTGTTCTGCCATGCATTCTCCGCTATTGCCATCTGGCATCTCCACTGGAGGTCAAAAGCAAACAGGTACACCGATCGTGAACTGGAACTCTTAAACTGTAAGCCAAAATAAACCTTTTCTCTATAAGCTGTGTCAGTATTTATTATAGTGATGAACAACTACCACAAATACAAACATGTAAAATATAAAACCAACAACAGAGTCCCAAAATGCAAAAAGCAAAAGCTGTCAGGATAGAAGAGAAAGTAAAGATTTCAACAATAACAATTGGAGACTTCAGTGCCTCACTTTCAATAATGGGTGGGAAAACTAGATAGAAAAGTAACAAGAAAATAAAAGCATTGAACAATACTATCAAGCCAACTAGACCTAAAAGATAGCTATAAAACACTTCACCCAACAGAACCTGAATACATTCTTCTCAAGCACACATGGGACATTATCCAGGATGGACTATATGCTCAGCTACAAATAAGTCTCAGTAAGTGTGAAAGGATTCTAATTACACAAAGAATGTTCTCCAAATATAATAAAATTTAAAAATCAATAATAGGAGAAATTTGGAGAACTCACAAATACATAATAAACAACATATTCCTGAATAACAAATGAGTCAAAACCAAAGTTGCATGGGAAACTAGAGCGTACACTGCTGAATGAAAATGAAAACACAACATTCCAAAACTTATCAAATGCATAAAGCAACAATCAGGGAGAAACTCCTAGCTATAAATGTCTACATCAAAAAGAAAAGATTTCAAATCAATGACATAAATGTCAGTATCAGGAAACTAGAAATGAAGTACAAAGTAAACTGAAAACAAGAATAAGAAAGAGAATTAAAAAACTAGAATAGAAATAAAATAGAAAAATGAGACAATCAATGAAATTTAAAATTCAAAAATTGATTAGCATCTTTCACTCTCCCTGCTTCTGTCATCAAATCACCTTCACTGACTCGGGTCTTCCTTTCCTCGTTTTATAAGGACGCTTGTGATTACATTGGTTCTATCTAGAGAATGCCAAATAATCCTGCCGCATCATAAAAATAACTGCAGGAGAGCGTTAGAATGTATTCAAAGAGTGGCAGGATCCCTGCAGAATGCAGAGACTGAGGCTAGCACGTAGGGACCAAAGGCCTCTGTTACCCCATCCCCATTCTGGGATCAAATCAGAACCAGGAGGGATTTCTTACTAGCCTTGGAACCAAAGCCACCACACCCTCTCCAAACAGCATATTAACACCCATCAGCAGATAAAGTCTCTTCTCATGAAAGCTACTCTATAAACCCTGACAGAGGTGGCCATCCCACCAGACACACAGACACCAACACAAAGCCACCAAAAGAAAAAAAATGAAAAAGCAAGGAAAGAAGATACCATGAAAAGAAAACTAGCTCTCCAGTAACTGACCCCGAGGAAAAGGAAATTTACAAAGTACTGGAAAAAGAAATGAAAATAATGATTTAAGGAAACTCAGAAAGATACAAGAGCATATACACATTTCAGTGAAATTAGGAGAACAATTCATGGTCTGAATAAGAAACTGAAGGCGTAAATAAGGATTAAAAGGATTAAAATGAATAACTGATAATTTGAAACAGGCAGAAAAGGTCCAAAGGTGTAGGCGTGGCAGGAGGGGAAGGGGAAAGGAAAGAAGGGAAAGGGAAAATAATGAGAAAAGAAAAAAAATGCAAATGAAGTCTATGTAAATAGGGAAGGGTGGAGGGGGTGAAGGGAGCACAGGGAATGGGGAAAAAAATAAGAACCAAGATACATCATGTACAGGTACAAGCACCCAATGATGAATGTAAACGTATTATATACCTAAATGTACCAATAAAAGAATTTAAGGAAAAAAAAAAGAGAAATTCAACCAAGAAACAGATACAGTTTGAGAATCTTATCTGACATGCTTGGAACCGGATGTGTCTCAGTTTTCAGTGTTTTGGATTTAGAATATTTGTACAGACTTTACCAGTTGAGCATACTTAATAAAAAATATCTTAATAAAAATATCCCAAATACTCTGAATGTAAACATTTTGTATGTCATGTTAGCACTCAAAAAGTTTCAGGTTTTAGAACATTTCAGATTTCAGATTATGGGTGCTCAACCTTGTATAACAAGAATCGAACAAATCTTCATGTTGAAAAATTCAACGAATGCAATAAAAGCATAATAGATGATTTCAACTTTTTAAATTACTCAAAGGGGGAAAAAATGAAAAAGAGTAGGAACAGTTTATAGGACACCATTAAGTGATCAAAAAAGATCACATTACATTATGAGGGTTTCAGAAGGAGAAAAGGCAAAGACAGGGATAGAAAGCTTATTTCATAAAATAATTGCTGAAAATGTCCTAAGTCCTGGAAGAGGTATGGACATCTACATACATGAAGTTTAAAAGTCCCCCCAAAATAATCAACTCAAAAGGTTCTGTCTTAGGTACACTATAAGTAAATTATCAAAAAATCTCCCACTATAGAAATCACCAAATCACAAAGATAAATAAGGAGAGAAGAAAGCTACAAATGATCTAGAAACATAAGCAGAAAAAAAATGGCAATAATAAATCTATTCCTATCAATAATTTCTTTGAATGTACATAAATTCATCAATTAAAATGTATAGAGTGGCTAAATAGATTTGAAAAACCAAGCTCTAACTATATGATGCCTATAAGAGAACGCCTTGGTATACACACATAGCTGAGAGTGAAGAATGATGTTCCATGCAAATGATACATAAAAGTGGGCAGCGATAGCTATGCTTACATCAGATAAAATATCTATCAACTCAAAAACTCTTGAGAGAAACAAAGGTTATTATTTTGCAATAAATGATTGAATTTATCAAGAGTACATAAGTGTAAATATATGTGCACCCAACACTGGAGCTTTCTAATACATTTTATGATGCCAACATCACCTTGACACCTAAGTCAGACAAAGATATCACAAGAGAGAAAAAACTACAGGCCAATAAATCTGGTAGGTATTAATGCAAAAAATCCTCAATAAAAATATTAGCAAATCCAATTCAACAACGCATCACAAAGAATATACGTTATGATCAAATGGGATTTATCCATGGCATGCAAGACTGATTTAACATGCATAAATCAATGTGATACATATATCATATTAACAGATTAAAAAACAAGTCACATGATAATATCAATTGATGCAGAAAGAGCATTTGACAAAGTTCAACATACTTCTTTGATTAAAAACTCTTGCCAGTTTATGTACACAACGAAAATTCCTCAACATAATAAAGGCCATTTATGAAACCCCTACAGTTAATTTAGTTAATGGGCAGAAACTGAAAGCTTTTCCTCTTAAGATCTGATACAAACCAAGGATGCCCCTTCTCATCACTTCAACATAGTAATGTAAATATTATCATGAGGAATTAGACAAGAAAAAGAAATTAAAAGTATCTAAATCAAAACAGAAGAAGAAAATTATCTTTATTTGTACATGACATGATTCTATATTTAGAAAACCCTAAGACTCCAACCAAAAAAAGTGAATTCAGTAAAGTTGCACAATATAAAATCAACACACAAAAATTCCTGGCTTCTCCACATGCAAATAACAACCTAGCCAAAAGAGAAATCAAGAAAATCATTCAGTTTATGGTAACATCAAAAATAAAATGAAATACTTAGAAATAAATTTAACCAAAGAAAGACCTGTACATTGAAAACTATAAAACAGTGATGAAAGAAATTGAAGACACAAATAAATAAAAAGGTATTTTATGCTAATGGAAAGATATTAATATTATTAAAATATCCATACTACCTACAGCAATATACAGATTCAATGCAATATCTTTCAAAATCCCTAGGGTAGTCTTCACAGGAATAGAAAAATAATTCTAAAATGTCTGTGGAATCACAAAAGACCCTGAATAGTCAAAACAATTCTGAGAGTAGAAAAAAATCAGAGGCATCATATTTCCTAATTTAAAATTATATTACAAAACTATACTAAACAAAACAGCATAGCATTGGCATAAAAATAAGCACATAAACCAGTGGAACACAACAAAGAGCCCCAACGTGAATCCAAATATATATAGTCAGCTAATTTTCCACAAAGGTACCAAAAGACACAATAGGAAAAGAATTGTCTCTTTGATAAGTGGTGCTAGAAAAACTGGATTTCCACACTTTAAAAACTGAAATTGAACCTTTATCTAACACAATACACAAGTCAACTCAAAATAGATTAGAAATCTAGATGTAAAACCTGAAACCATAAAACTTCTAGAGGTAGGGCCGGGTATTTAGCTCTGTGGTTCCGGTGCCTGCCTCGCAAGCGCAACGTCCTGAGTTCAATCGCCAGTACCAAAAAAGATAATGCATTGTAGTTAGGCATTTTGCTAAATAAAATTTAGATTTTAAAGGAGAGAGGACTTTCTTAAGCTCATAAAGAACATCTATGAAACATCCACAGATAACATTATACTTAGTAACGTCAAAAGGCATTTCTCTAAGAGCAGGACAAGACAAGGATGCCTCTGCTTTTTTTTTTTTTTTTTTGATACTAGAGATTGAACCCAGGGCCACACCCCCAACCCCAACCCTTTTAAATGGTTTTTAAAAATTTTTAGACAGGGACTCGCTAAGTCACTAAATTACCCAAACTGGGTTCAAATTTGCAATCCTCCTGACTTGGCCTCTGGGAATGTTCCACCATGCCCAGATCTCACTAACTTGGTTCAACATTTTAGGGTTTCTAGCCAGGGCAAGTAAGTTGAATAAAAAGCACCTAGTTTGGATTTTTAAAAGTAACATTATTGCTATTTGCAGACGACATGATCTTTTGCATACATATAAGCCTAAAAAATATACCAAAAATTCTTTAGAGTTAATAAATGAATTTAACAAAGTTGCAAGACATAGGATGAATATACAAAATCAGTTGTATTTTAATACATTAGCAATGAATGAAATTAGGAAAACAACTTTATTCACAATAGCTTCAAAAAAATTAATGCTATTGTAAATGGAGTTGTTTTCCTGATATCTGTCTTGGCCAGTTCACCATCAATGTACAGGAAAGCTACTGATTTTTGCATGTTGATTTTGTATCCTGACAACTTGCTGAATTTATAAATTATCAGAGTCTTCTGGTAGTTTTTTTTTTTTAGCATCTTCTGGATAAAGGATCATATCATCTGCAAATAGGGATGATTTGACGACTTCTTCCTTTCCTATTTGTGTCTCTTTTATTTTTTTTTCTCTTGCCTAATTGCTCTGGCCAAAACTTCAAATACTATATTGAACAGGAATAGCGACAGTAGACAACCTTGTCTCATCCCTGATGTGAGAGAAAATGCTTTCTGTTCTTCCCCATCAGTATGTTGTTAGCTATGGGTTTATTTTATGTAGCTTTTACTACTTTGAGGAAAAATACTTCAATACCTATTATCTTAAGGACTTTTTATGATGAAGGGATGCAGAGATCTGTCAATGGCTTTTTCTGCATCTATTGAGATGATAGGGCGATTTTTTTTTTTTGGTACCAGGGATCGAACTCTGGTCCTTGCGCTTGCGCAGCAGGCGGCGAAACCACTGAGCTAAATCCCCAGCCCGATAGGGTGATTTTTTAATCCTTGGTTCTATTTATGTAGTGCACTGCATTTATAAATGAATGTTGAACCATCCTTGCATCCCTGGGATGAAACCAACGTGGGCATGGTGTATGATATTTTCAATGTGTTTTGAATTTTGTTTGCAAGAATCTTATTGAGGATTTTTTCATCCATGTTCATCAAGGATATTAGTCTGTAGTTTTTTGTTGTTGTTTAGTCTTTATCTGGTTTTGGTATCACTAACAAGGAAGTGAAAGACCTCTACAGTGAAAATTACAGAACACCAAAGAAAGAAATTAAAAACATTAGAAGATGGGAAGACCTCCCATGTTCATGAATCAGCAGAATTCATACGTTGTTAAAATGGCATGTTACCAAATGTGAACTATAGCTTCAATGCAATCCCTATTGACACGCCAATGGCATCTTTCACAAAACTAATAAAATCCTAAAATTCATATGGAAGAAAAGACCTAGAATAGCCAAACAATCTCAAGCAAAAAGAGCAATGTTGGAGGCATCATAATAGTTAATTTCAATATATATTATAAAACTATAATAATCAAAACAGCATGATATTGGCATTAAAAATAGGTGTGCAGACCAGTGGAACAGAATCGAGGTCACCAAAACAAATCACTGGGATCCAGGCCAGCTAGATCCATTGGCCCCTAGTGTGCAGTTAATCTCTTGCACTCCTTTGTATTTGACTTTTGGGGTAATTATCATAAATAATCCTATAAACTATGTGTCCTGTAGTAAATGTATTCTTTTACCAAAACCCTGACTACAACAGTATATGACCTGAAATCTTGAAACTGCTAGAAGAACATACAGGGGAAACACTTGAAATCATAGGCACAGGCAGACTTCCTGAATAGGACTCCAGTAGCACAAGAAATAGAGCAAGAGTCAACAGACAGGACTATATCAAATTAAAAAGCCTCTGCACCACAAAGAAACAGTTGACAGAGCAAAAAGCCTACAAAATAGGAGGTCTTTGCCAGACATTCTTTTGAGAAACCATTAATATCTGAGTACATAAACTCAAAAATTAACACTAGAAAAACAACCCAATCAATAAATGGGCAAATGAATTGTGTGTAGACACTTGTCAGAAAAACTACAAATGGCCAATAAGCATATGGAAAAAAAAAAACCTTCAACATCTTCTTCAGCCATTAGGGAATGCAAATCAAAACCACACTGAAATTCCATCTCACCCCAGTCAGAATGGCTATTATGAAGAATACAAAATCAAAGCAAACAGAACAGTAAACGTTGGCAAGAATATGGGGGGAAAGGAACCCTTCTTCACTTTTTGTCAGTATAACCACTATGGCCACACGAATGGAGGTTCCTCAAAGAACTAACACTAGAGATACCATTTGATCTAACAGTGTCACTCCTTGACATATTCCTGAAAGAACTGAAGACAGCACACTGCAGTGCTACCCGCAGACCCATGGGTGCTGCATCATAATAGCTAAGCTGTGGAAATGGCTTGGGGGCCCAAGAACAGAAGAATGAATGAAACAATATTATTCAGGAGGAAGAACAAAAAAACAATCATTTCATTTACAGGAAAATAATGGAACTGGGGTCCATTATATTACGCAAACCCTCAGAAAGTAAAGACAGTGCATGTTTTATATAAAATCTTAAAAATTGGAGAAAATGTTTTAAAAAGGAGAGATGACAGGAAAATAGAAGACCATTATTAGAGATGAAGAATGTGATCCAGCAGAGAGAGGAGGGAAGAGGTAGAAAGAAGTGGTTATAAGAGTTACAGGGGTGAAAATGATCGAAGTATGCTGTATGCATGCGCCATTGTGCCAAAATGAAACCCATTACTCTGGATAACATGCACCAGTTAAAATACTTAGAAATAATTTAAACAAAGAAGTGTGAGGTGTGTACACTAAAAGCATTATTGAAAGAAATTTAAAAATACAAAGTAAATGAAAAGGCACTCTGTTCCTAGGATCGGAAGATGTAAAATCATTAAGACTGCAACACTTCCTTAATTGATCTGCAGATTCAATTTAATTCCCAATAAAACTGTAACTGGTTTTTTTGCAGAAATGTAAAAACTCATCCTAAAATTCATGTGGAAATGGAACCAAATCAGAACAGTCAAAACAGTCTTGGAGCTGGGGATTTAGCTCAATGGTTCTGCCACCTGCCTCCACGGTTTCCAAACCCTACTGTGATAAGTTGCCTCTTTCCTGTCCCTTTGTGTGCACATCATTGGGAAATATCCCCAGGAGCAAAACATCTAAGACCTGAGATACAGAAATACCGGATGTCACTAACCAGAGTGCAGTTGACTTCCAAGCTAGCTGTGCCCAGCTACATATGGACCAGCAGGGCACGCATTGTCCCGAACTTCTCATCCCTGTCCTGACACAAGGCTCAGAAGGGCCAGTATCACTCACAGGCTAGAATTTGCAAAAAACACCGAAACTTCTCAGGCTTCTTTGACATTCAGGACTCTGGTGTAGGGAGGGGTAGGAGTGGGCAGCTTGTTCCTCAGATAGAGAAAGGGAAGGAGAGAGGGAGAGAGTATGAGGGAGAAAAAGGGAGGATCCCAGCCATCAGTAGCTGAGCAACAAGGCTGTTCCCATAGCTTGGCCCCAGGGCAAGTAGAAGCCAGACTCTTGGGCAGCGTGTGGCCCATCCCCCTAGAAGAGCTTCGATGAGGCATCATGATGTCTCCAGTCAAGCAATTCACAAGCACCCACAGCAGAGGTCTCAGATTTAAGGTCAGGCTCCTGGCCTGGGGAGGACTGGCTCCAGGGAGAAGAGGGCAGTCTGCTATTTGGGTAGAAACTGCAACAGTCCTGAGTGTGACTCCACCATACCAGCCAGTCCAGGGCCACGTGCCTGCCTTTTGACCTCCACAAAATGAAGGTGGTGTCACAGCGGTTGTAGAGGCACTGTCCTTGGGATCCAAGGTCTTTGTATACATTTGTTATTGTGGGTAATGTCTGGGGCAATTTTTCCATCCCTTACCCTGGAGTGCACAGGCTGCCACGCAGTCACTTCCAGGCTGGGCTGTGGCATCTCTCAACTACCTCCCTGCAGCCTCACACAAGGATCCTGGCCTGACCCAGAGACCTCTGGCTCCTAACTCTGCTGCCACCAGTCTTGGGAGGACGGCAGGGCTGGAGGACAAGGGCAACTGTGACAGCAGGAAGCCCCTCTCTGGACCCCAGTAAAGACAAGGAACCCGTAGCTTGGGGCCATCAGCTTTCTCCAGCCCTCTAGGTTTCCACCTGGAAAATTTCCCTTTCCCCACCCAGTTGGATAACTGGAACTTTGAATTCTTCAAAGCCAAGAATTCACCTCTCCCTCTGTGGGCCATATTTCTCACCTACCCTGGAGCAGCATGACTAAGTTCGAAAGAATTCCAGATAGCAGTCAGTCTGCTACAAAATAGGCATCATCAGGTATTTCTACTGTAGAGGAAAATGGAAAAGAAGGACAGAGGATTTGGGAGATAAACACAGGAGCATCCTCCTTTGAGTCTAAAAGAGGTGATTGTGGCATGTATGCCCAGACCCAAGGGTGGAAGTCCCTGGGAAGGAAAAGAGACCTGGGATTCAGGGATGAGTCCTGTGCAGCAGAATGTAGCATGAGGCTACCATCTGGGGAACAGTGGAGGAGGCAACAGAAGCCTAGGGCTGCTGGCCACCTCCTGGCTAGGTAGATCCTGTGGACAGCGAGCTGGAGCATCAGTTATAACCCAAAGAGCAAGAGGAGGCAAGCTGTCTACAGACCAGCACACCATGCCCACCCCTGTCTCCAACCTCAATGTCAGAAGAGCAAGTGCCAGCAACAGGAAGTGGGGAGACTCCCCTCCCACTCCCCTCCTCGGCTGTGAATACAGTAGGATTAGCCTGCGCTGAGTGCGGGAAAGGAGACTGACATTCAAACATGAACTCTCAAGGACTTTCATTTGCAGAAATATGGCAAACCAGATCATCTGAAACCACACCTACCTGAAATATGCCCAAAATTGCCGGGCACAATGGAAATGCATAGCTGGTCTTGAAAGAAGTAAAGGGCCAAAAGATGAAAAGGGAACCAACTATTAGATCTGCAACCACGCGACACCCCTCCTCCACCCGGCTGCTCTGGGGAGGACTGATCTTCTCTCAGTACACAGCTTTGGGTTTTAATGCTGGCAGGAGGTGGGAGAGAAGTCCTTGGACCCCCCAACACACACACACACAGGGCTGCATGCACCCTCGTAAAGTCTACCCACTATCAACTCTTTCAGGGACACTGGACTGGGGCTGGGTTCCAGAGTGCGGACACTGATTTCCTTGAGAATTCAGCGTCAGCAGCCAGTATTCGTGAGATCATATTCAGTTGTATAGATCCCACATGGTCCAGAAAATCCGAAGTCAGAACTTGGGTAGGAAAGGCAGCCGCATCCCTGCGACCCCCTCACCACCGTGGACAGGCCCGGGATCAGAAGGCCCTGCCCCAGCAGCTCCTAAGGGACTTCAGCAAGGGGAGAAGGGTGTCGGCTGCCCTTGAGGGCCACCGCACGCCGGCAACGCCCGCCTGCCCTTCTGTCTTCCTGGAGGACGCTCATCATTACACCGAGCCCACCTGGTTCATCCGCCCTCTTCTCAGGTAATATCAAAAACCTGAGGGGCAGACAGGTTACCCTCCAGCCCCAAAGCATTTTGTTTGGGTTCCCTAAGGCTGCCGTAATGATTCACTCAAAACTTGGTGGCTTAAGATAACACAAATGTGAGCTTACAGTTCCGGAAGCCAGGAGACCAACATGGGATCTCACTGGTCTAAACCCAGGCGCTGGCAGAACCGCACCCCTTTCTGCGGAGAATCCTTTACCTCACCTCTCCTGGCTTCCACAGGCTGCTCTCTTTCCTTGGCTGGTGGCCCCTTCCTCCATCCAGGTCCAAAGCCACAAAATCATGCTGAGGTCTTCCACACTGCTGTCTGTTCACCCTCCTACTCATGAGGTCACGCGTGATTACGTTGGTCCCACCTGGATAAGCCCAGCCCGCTTCCCCCGAATGATTAGTAACATAAATCCCACCTGCACCTTTAATTCCCCTTTGCCATGGAGGTCACATCTTCACAGGTTCCGGAGAGTAGAATTTGGAGCACTCAAATCCTCCTGTAGCTCCAGCTTTGACCTGGGGCCCCCAGCACCGCCACCTGGGTCTGCGGCAGGGGAGGCCTGAGTAGCATGGGCCTTGGGAACAGTCGAGGTCCTAAGGGCCGGTGTGGCTTGCTCAGGTTCCCGGGCAGAGCTGGAACCCAGGGGAGAGCGGAGAGCGGCCCGGAACCCCACGGGGCTTCCCTGTGAGCTGATCTCCCCTCGGGCACAGGCAGGCCCGCGGACCCCGGAGCCTTCGGGCTCTCCGAGTAAGAAGCTACGACCTGCAGACGAGGAAACCGAGCCACGGACAGGGAGAAAACCAGGACCATCCGTGTAAACAAGTTTAAAACCAAGCCCCTGCACTCACCAGGAGGGAGGAGGGACTCACGGCGACGCCACAGTGCCCTCTGCCGGCCGGGCGCCCCACGCATGCGCTGCTTCCCCGGACCGCGTGGGCGGTGCACCTGGTCGTGCACCACCGCCCGTACTTGAGGATTCCGCCTCCCCCAAGGAGGGTCGGTCAGTCCTGTCCCACGCCCCTCGTGGCCGGAGCAGGACAATGCCACCTGCTGAGTGGAGCGCTTCACCAGACTTGGGCGGATAGGGGGTGGAAGGAGGAAGAGATCTGGGTTCCTCTCCCCGTTTTTATCTGGAAAACTGAACCAAACCCAGTGCTGAGAGCCTGCAGAGACAGCGAACACAGGACTCTGGTAGCCACTCTACCCAGTCCCGAGGCAACCCGTTCTGGGTCTGTCAGACATGCTAAGAGGGGTCCTGTGAGCTTCATGCTTCCTTCATTCATTAAGCTGCTATGAAGTGCCAGGCATGTGCCAGAAAGACACACACACACACACACACACACACACACACACACACACACACACTCGCGCCTGTGCCCGTTTTTAGTACCTCCTTTATTTCACCTGTATTGTTGACACAGCACTTGACATCCAAAGATTACATACTTTTTATTTTGTCTGTTACCACACGTGCACGCGCACATGTGCACACACTTTTGTCTGCTTCATTCATTGCATTCCTAGTGCTTAGGAAAATTGCCTTATACATGTTGTTCATTGAATACTTGTTGACTCAAAGAGGTCACAATTCAGTAAACTAGTTTATTCTTTAAAGTTCCCTAAAACTGTGGGAATTATATTATGCATTTTGCGGAAGAAAAGGCTGAGGATGGGAAATTTAAGTGGCCGATACAAAGAGACTCAACTCTTGGTGGAGTGAGGAGGAAACACAGGACTCCTGACTGCTCTCAGTGCCCCTACTCCCATAAAAATGGCAATTATTGGGTAAAACAGAGAGAAATAAGAGATACTGATATTATCAGTTTAATTTTTATTTTATTTATCTTAAATAATGAATGTTAATAAAATTCATGTGGTAAAATGACAGACCATCTCAGCTTTAAAATCCCTTCCAGATCATTAATAAAATATTTAGATGTATTTTAATGTTTATATTTAAATATTCTATATACATTCAAAGTTCTACTGAGAGACAATAAGGAAAATAATCAGAAGGCAGAAATCACATAAAACTCAAAATTATATAGGAATGAGCTGATTTTGTCTCGACGACATCTGTTGATTCTTAATGTCCTAGACCCGGAAACATACTGAGCTGTGCACAACACACAGAGTTCTGATCAGAGATCCCTGCATGAATCTGGGAATACAAAGGTCAACACCTTCATTGTGTTGACTCTGCTCTTAAGAAATCCACAGCCAAGCCCCAACCTTTCCCTGTTCAACTGAGAAGGATGCAAGAATTCACACCTCCTGTGAAATTGAAGGACCTCTTCCCAAAAATTCCTTCAGAAATTTGTTTAAAGTGATTTGAAGTTGGTAGGGCTTCCTGGCAGCTAGCACAAGCAAATACTGTACAAATCCTCTGAAAGGTCCAAGGCACAGCCTTAAAGATTTCTCAGAGATAGTAACAAGAGCATGACTACATAATTAAAAGTCACAAAACATCAAGAGACAAAGTGCCATGAAGTAGTAATGATACCCTGGATACATCAAACCAAATTCTGACATAACTGGAAAGTGAAAATGCAAGTGAGAAATTTTGGGGAAGGGGAAGAATCCAGAGAAGTTAGCCTAGAATTTT
This sequence comes from Heterocephalus glaber, assembly GCF_000247695.1. Next base: position 4,664,291 of record NW_004624768.1, read on the forward strand.
AAGGCATTTTGAGCATGGTATACTAAAAAGATTGCCCATCAGAAGAACGGAAGCTGAATTTCAAAATCATGCCAATCCCTGACTACATTAAGATGACCTAATCTAGTGGCCTGCAAGAAAGGTACTCCTCTTAACAATCCAGAACTTCAGGACAGGAAAATGGCAGAGTGGTGATCAGCAGCAAAATTCAGCCTCTCTGAAATCTGGAATCCAAACACTGGAAAATAATTTGATGAAGACAAAAGAGTAGACCACCAGGAGTTGGGAAGGAACTGACTGGAAATTTTGAAGCTACCGAGAAGTTGGGGAGATGGTCCGCAATGCAGAGAAAAGAACAAAACAACCTAGAGTTTCCTGGCTCCCGGCTCATAGGGTGGAGAACCTGGATCCCCCGAAGAAGGGTAAGCTCCCAGGGCTGGGACATCTAGGAGGAAATGGTGTTGGAGCCCACAGCTATTGTAAACTGCAAAACTAGTGTGGGGTTTGCTCTGAGGGAACTCCTTCCACAGAGCAGGTAACAACCAGAAAGAGACCCTGGCACAGAGCCCACCATAGTGCCAGAGAGTGCTTAATCAGTTATTTGGGGGAAGGGCTTGATTATTTAGGGAAGGGCTAAATTATTATTTTATTTTGGGAAGGGCTTGATTATTTAAATCTGGGAGATAGCCATGGACAAGGAGAGGGCTAGAAAGAGATCCCTGGAGAAGTTTAAATATAGGCCTAAAGACATGGATTTTATTGCTTGTGTCTAGATGGCCCCACAAAGCCTCACAGGGTCATGGTGGGCTTTTTCAGAGGTGGCTAGGATTAAGGGTGTGTGATTACTAAATTAGTGCACTGATTGGTTTAGCACAGTTCTGAGTGTGGTTAATGGGAAAGCACATCCTGGGTGTGGGTGCTACCCACCCTATAGGAGTGTAGCCTGGATAATAAATAATAAGCCTGGATAAAAACAGAAAGAGGGTTTTTGTTGTCACTTGCTGCTTGGTGCTTTGTTTCTTCACTATTTTGCTGCCTTCTGCCTGCCATGAATTGTTTCTCCACTGCGATGCCCCTCTGCCATGGAGCAAGCCAATTATGAACTGAAACCTCTATGAACTGGAGCTAAATAAATGTTTCCGCCTTTAACTTTGGGTGTTGGGTATTTTGTCTCAGCAACTAAAAAAGTAACTAGGACAATGGGCCCCATACCCCGCAGTGAGAAGCCAGGCCTGGGTCCATTGCACTCAAAAAAAGCTGGGTCTGAAAGTGCTGTCATTGAGTACTTGAAACCCTTGCCCAGCTGCCTACATCCAGCACCGATGTGAGTCTTAGTGCTTTCCCCATCTACCAACATGAGCAAGGACACATCTCAAAGTGGACATTGCCTCATGTTTTGGAATAGGAGGACACCTCAAAAACCCATAGGCCATGAGGCTAGGTGGAAAAAATCATGACTTGTTGGGCTCCAAACCTGTGGATCTTGGAAGGAAACCACTCACTCAAAAATACAGAAAAATTTTTTTTCTGTTTGTGGACTTATTTCCTTTCTCCTTTTTTTTTCTTTCTTCTTTCTTCTTCACTTGTTTATTGGGGTTTGGAGAATTCTCCTTTGTATTTTTCTTCTCTCTCTTACTTTTAATTTTTTTCTCTTTTTCCTTTTGAATTTTTTCCATTGTTCTCTATATTATTTCTTTTTCCCTCCCATTTTTCTTCAATCTTCTATTTCTCATTGGTTTTTTTCTGTTACCTTTATCTAATTCTATAAATATCCTTCTACTTCTTGATAGGATCCTTTGTCTCACTTTTCTCTCCTCCTCCTCTCCCACTGTTTAATTTTTCAAATGTTTCTTCTTGCATTCTCCCATTCCCAACCTCCTATATCAGTGATGACAAACCTTTTAGAGCTTTCAATGATAGCAAACAGCCTGCTGCAGCACATGTGCCATAGGTTCACCACCACTGCCCTATATTGTTAATAGGATAACCATTAAACTTTATTAATCTTTAGCAGTTAACTCTATGTTATTACTATTGAATTCTTTTCTATCATTACAGGAAGTATAGTTATATTTAGTAGATATTAGCGAGATGTCAATATTTGATATGTCTTAGAGTTTGTAATACAATTATAGATTTCTAAGGTTAAAGGTGATTCACTAATCGTTCTTATGGTAGGTTCAGTTTGTCTTGGATGATATTACTGTGGCTGATTTACTTGATGTTGCCAGGGTTACTATTAATATGTTTTCTCTATATGCTAATATCTGGATTACTTTTAAGACATTAAAAATACTTCAGGGCTGGGGATTTAGCTCAGTGGTTTTGCCGCCTGCTGCACAAGCGCAAGGACCCAAGTTCGATCCCCGATACCAAAAAAAAAAAAAAATACTTCAGTCCACTCCTGAAGAACTGGGTGCTGGGCGAATTACACTGCATCTTCCTCTTCAAAGTAACAGAGGTAGTTGGATCTTGGGACAGAGGCAAAGGAGTTTAGTTAGCCATGCCCTCCCCAACTGCATCAATGAAAAGCAAACTAATGAAAGAGATATCCATCCTAACAACAAAATCTTTCCATTTTAAGTGACCACAAAATAAAATAAAATAGTCTCCAGACACACTCAGCCACCTTATCTTCAACAAAGGAGCCAAACACCTTCACTGAAAGAAAGATAGCCTCTTTAATAAATGGTGCTGGAGGCCTAAGGATCCTGAAAGCTGCCCTGTGATGGAAGAGGACCAGGAGCTGGAGAGGTACTAGGGTAGCAGAAATGAATCTCAGTTGGCCCCTGCTTTCATAGAGTTGGCAATCTGGCGGGGCAAAAGAGCTATACAAATCCTGAAAAAGCACCCCCTACCGAGGTCCTGAGTCATACAGAACACGCCGAATCAGCCCACTGCAGACAGGCAGGTCTGTGCATGCCCCTACCGAGATCCTGAGTCGCACAGAACACGCCGAATCAGCCCGCTCCAGACAGGCAGGTCTGTGAACGCCCTACCGAGGTTCTGAGTCGCGCAGAAGACACCGAATCACCCCACTGCAGACAGGCAGCCACCTG
>NW_004624768.1:4675057-4688029 GCF_000247695.1 Heterocephalus glaber
AATCTCTGCTGTTATCTGAGAAATTATTTCTGATTTCATTTTTTCCAGATCCTCTTTTGTTGCCAGTTCAGGGAGTCCAGGTGGTTCAGTATCAGTGTTCCATCTCGTTTCCCTTTGAGGTTGCTGTAGGTGATCTGGAAGTCTGGTTCTGTATATCATTTTAAAATTATGGGATTACAGAGATGGAAAACAGACTAACAGCTACCAAGGGTCAGTGTTAGTTTTAGAGATGGCTCATCTAATAAGGGAGGAAAAAGCAACTAAAGTGTAAGGAAGCAACTAAAGGAAGAATTAAAAGGCATCATTTACCAATACCATAAGTGCTGCATTCAAAAGTAACAAAAACAAGTAAAAATTACAGTTAATGAAAGAACTTTTCAAGATCACTATCTACTAGGTCACTACAAAACTTTTATTTTCTTCCCCCCAAACCTGATTACCTGAATCTAATCATAAGAAAATGATCCAAATCTACATCATGGGGTATTCTACAAAACTGAGTGGTTTCTTCAAATATGTCAATGTCATGGAATGAGGAGGAGAGAGAGGAGAAGGGCTGTAAATCAGTGGAGACTGAAGAGACATAACAAGCGAATGTTTTCTGTAATCCTTAGACTGGATTTCAGAAAAAAAATATCTACGTAGGGCATAAAGTTCACTACAGTATTTTTAAAGGATAAAATCCAGTGGTTTTGAATGCTCTAAGTTGTGCAGTGCTCATGACTATTGAATTCCAAATCACTTTCCTCACTTCCCCTGACAGCCTCCTTTATTCATAAGTGGTCTGTTCCTCTCCAGTCTTCCCAGCCTCTGCCAGCCACGCATCTACTTGATGTCTCTGTGGCTATGACCACCCTGAACATTTCATATATGTAGAATCATACAATGCATGGCCTTTGGTATCTGGCTTCCTTCACCTCTTTTTCACTAACACACCATTCACATTTTCAAGGTTCTTCCATGGATTAGGATATACTTCAGTTTTCTGTGTGTGTCATGCTGAAGATTGAAGTCCAGGCCTCAGGAGTGCTAAGCACATGCTGTACCACTGAGCTACAGCCCCAGGCCCTTCATATCTTTTTATGGCTACGTAATATTCCATTCTTTGGATTTATCACATTTTGTTTACACTTTCTTCAGTTGATGAGCATTTGGTTGTTTCTGTTTTGACTTATGAGTAATCCTGCTGTGAAGATCACACATTTTGTGTGAACATATGTTTTCAATTCTTCTGGATATATACCTAGGAGTAGGATTGCTTTGGCATATGGAAACTATATGTCTAGCTTTTTGAGGAACTGCCAAACTGTTTTTCATAGCTGCTGCACCACTTCACATTCCTCCCAACAGTGTCTGAGGGTTCCAATTTCTCCACATCCCTGTCAACATTTGTAATTTTTGGCACGTTTTATTATAGCCATCCTAGTGGGTGTGAAGTAGTATTCATTATGGTTTTGATTTGCATTTCCCTAGTGACTAGAGATACTACACATCTTTTCATGTTTATTTGGCAATTTCCACGCCATCTTTGGAGAAATTTTATTCAAATAATTTCTCCATTCTTAACTTATTTACCTTTTTATTATTGAGTTCTATAAATTCTCTATATGCTCTGCAAACTAGACACTAACCAGAGGTATGGTTTGTAACTATTTTCTTCCAGTGTGTGGGCTGCCTTTTCACTGTCTTCACAGTGTTACTTGATGCACAAATTTTTGAATTTTGATGAAGTTCAGTTTATCTCTTTTTTATTTGATTACTTGTGTCCTTGGTATAGTATCCAAGATACTGTTACCTAATGCAATATCTCAAATTTTCAGATCTATTTTTTCTCTGAGAGTTGTATACTTTTAGTTCTCACATTTAGATCTTTGACCCACTTGGGACTAATTTCTTGTGTTTTTTAAAATGTGGATATCTTTGTAGAAAATAATATTGTCTATTGAACAGTCTTGACATTCTCATGAAAAATCCACTGTCCTTTAAAGGTTTTTCCAGATTATCCTCCAGTTCTATTCCATTGATCTGTATTGCTTTTCTAGTTGCAGTCTCTCCCCCATGCCCTGTTCCTCCCTCTTCTCTGTACTTTATGGTAAGCTTTGACGTCGGGGAATCGTGTGTCCTCCCACCTTGTTTTGATTGTTTTGGCTCTTCTGGGTCCCCTGAAATTCCATAGGTATTACAAAACCAGCTTGTTTATGTTTAGGGGGAAAAGCACTTGGAGTTGCCGTTCGGTCCTGATATTAGTAATTTGAATCTCATCTGTGTATCTGCCTGTCTCTGTCTCTCTCTCTCCTTGCCCCACCTATTTAAAAATTTGTTATCTTGTTTGATCATTTCAAACAACCCACTTTTGGTTTCATTAAATTTCCCTTGTTCTATTCTCTACATTCCCCGTCCTCTAATTTTTACTATTTCTAGGCATTGTACCACAGGCGGAGAAAAGGCACAGGGGCATTCCAGGAAGGGCTGTGCTGTGAGCTGAGGGATGGACTGGAGAGAAGCCCTTACACTTTCGGCCAGTGATGTGCCTGGTGTTCAGCCACGAACATGGGGGCCATTGTATTATTCCAGCCTTTAACATGGAGTCCACCAAAAAAATGTATACATCCAGAAACTAAGAACTTGTATAAATATTTTTATTGCATCATCATGAGATTAATTCACGTTATCTCTTTCCTCAATTACAAGTGGTGGCCATGAGACATTTATTATTATGGTGAACTGCTGATGTGTGGGTCCATTTTTTGGGCAGACTCTATATTTTAAGTCTCTGTAGGGGACAGGGGAAGGGGACGTTACCAGAACCTCTGCAGTGAGTCCTGGTCTCCTGTGAGCCATGGCAGCACATGGTGAATTACAGGAAAGGTAGAAAAATGAGACTGAGAAGAAACTGAGCTTTGGGTCTGATCAGTGCTGCTCTGGGCGGCAAAGACCAAAGCCCCCAGCTTACCACACCTTTTATTCAGTACCTCCTAACAAAATGACTTGCAGAGAATTCAGTACATAGGGAGAAACAAATGTAACAGATGACTTGCAGAGAGTTCAGTAGTTCACATTGGAACAAACAAGGTGTAACAAAAGGCTTGCAGAGAGTTCTGTACATCTCCTGTAAACAAGATGTTAACAGTCCAAGAACAACGAGGAACTGAGCAGATGTTTGTTCTCCCAGGATGTTTCTTGTCCTGGAGAATCACAGCATCACTGGATCACTGAAGTCTCAGTTGTGACCGGAGGCCAAACTGGAGTTATTCTGTAGCTGGGCTGTAGGCAAGAGAACTAGGCTAACCAAATGATTTTTCCTTAGAATTATGTAGCATTGCTCCCAACAAATCTCCCTAATAAAACCTTGTTTTAAAAGCTGTTTTCAGGTGAGGGCGTGGACAAGCATCCTCGGTGGAGGACTGTGTGGGGCGTGGATTACAGGACCGTGCAGGGCACTGTCCTACACTACCAACACCCTTGCCAGTGCTGGGGAAGGGGCTGCAGAGACCTGAGGGTGCCCTTGACAGCAGCCGCAGTGTCATCCCAGGCACCTGTGAGGAGGACAGAGGCACCTGGGCCTCGAGTCTCCTCCTGCAGAGTGCAGGGTGGCCCCCATCCACTCCAGACTGAAAGGGCCCCTCACGCTTTCCACCACCGTCTTCTCCAGGAGAGCTGGCAAGGAAGGCAGCTGTGGAGTGTGGAGACTTTGAAGGTTTTTAAACAGCCGAGGAGCCTGATCTATGTAAGTAATGCCGTGGAGTCACAGCAGAGAGATGCTTTGGTCCTGGGGCTGCCAGCTGTCACTCATCTCTATTTCTGGGGGTCTGAGAGCACGTTTCCAAGGACAGAGGTAGGAAGGGTCACCTGAGGCTGACTTACAGGCACCGGGGAGCTCTCAGCCCTCAGGCCTGGCTGCTCTTCCGAGGGTCACACAAGGGCCCGTGACCGGCAGTACTGTTGCTATGGCAGAGCATTCAGACTCGGGTCTGGTGCTGTGGGCCGGACTGCCAGCTTTGAATCCTGACACGCGCCCGGCTGTGCGACCTCAGACAGAGTCCTTAACCTCTCTGCATCTCAGTTTCATCATCGGCACAATGGAGGTGATGTACAGACCCACAATTCCTTACCTACTATCCCCAAATCAAAAAAGCAAAGCGCTGAAGAAATTATGTATGCATATATGTGTGCATACACACACACACACACACATGCACACACACACACACACACACATGCACTAGCTGCGGGCAAGACCTCACACTGACCTGAGGTCATTTATTTCCGCATGATAGGAACTATTCATGTTTTACTGAAAAATAAATAAATGTGCTAAATAACAAAATGTCCTTCCAGACCCTGCTGGGGTTTTATGTAATAGAGCTTCCAAATCTTTTCTAAAATCCAAACATTTCATAAGTCTAAAGTATTTCTGGCCCCAAGGGTTTGAACTGTGATCTCAATGTTCCTCCTCAGGGACTGCAGTGCAAGTCCTTCACTCTCTCTTTGTCTGAGGTGAGTGGATTTGTTCTGTCACTCAGTGCCGCCGTGATGCACCACAGCCCAGAGCCACAGGGCCCACTGACCGTGGTCTGGAACCCCCGAGACGGAGCCAGAATGGATGTTTTCACGTGTAAGGTGATGATCCTAGGTGTTTGCCATAGTGATGGAAGCTGGCTCTTTCTTTGCCTTCTGCCAGGGCTGAGGAGCCTGCTGCCCAAGGGCCCAGTGGCACCCCCACATCTTGTTCTGATCTTAGCGCTCGCTGCTCAGCCTCCAGACACTGACCAGATGGGGAGCCCTGCCTCCCCACCCACCTCTAGGTAGAGGGCACTCTCCAGGCCCAGGGAATCTTCCCACGGGCCCTAACACAGGGCCCTTGTCTCCCCTGTGAAGAACACCACATCTCACCGCTTCCTCATAGTAACTGCCAAGAACTTCGCAGAAGCTGAGGTCATGCTCTGCATGCAAGTTCACCCCTTGGCCTGCCACCATTTCCTGTGTGTCAGCAGAAGACACGAGACCCCTGAGACAGAGCAAAAGAACTTTACTACTCACCACATAACAGTGTCACAAAATGTACGCCTGTGTTGTTTCCCCCGGGGGCCCCTCAAATTCATTTCCCAAGGCTGCTGTAACAAATTACACAAACCTGTTGGCTTAACACAACATACGCTGATTCTCTCCCAAGTCAGAAGGCCAGACCTCAGAAACTAAGGTGCTGGCAGCTCCTCTGGCTGCTCTGAGGGAGAATCTGCTATGTCCCATGCCTCTCTCCCAGCTCCCGAAGAGGCTGGCAATGCTGGGCCTTTCCCAGCCTGCAGCTCCATCACTCCAGTCTCCACCTGTCTTCCCTCACTGTCTTCCCTTGCATTTCCCCCACGTCTGTCCTCAGTGACACCAGTCATTTGATTTAAGGCTCACCCTTGTCTATGTCTACAAAGATCCTATTTCCAACTAAGGTCACCCCAGCAGGTACTGCGGGTGAGGGTTGGGATATATCTTTTGGAGGACTCAGTTCAACCCACTACATCCCCAAATCCTACGGGAGGTGAAGTGAAGACAATCACAGGTCGCCCGGGGATTTAGGTCAGTGGCAAAGCACCTGCCTTGCAAGCGCAAGGTACTGAGTTTGATCCCTAGTACCGGAAAGAAAGAAAGAGAAAAAAAAGATAGGGTGGACAATCACAGGCATGTGGCAGTTTTGACCTGGCTAAGGTGCCCTGATCTTAGGAATCATTAATCTTTCATCAGCTAGCCTGCTCAACCTTTGCCCCAGACAGAGATATTTTCTTTGGTAGACCGAACAGCAAATAGACCCGCCCTTGCTGTATAGAGCGAAATAGTACATGTATCTTCCGGGATCGCTCACTGCACACACATCCTTGAAAAGAGTCCAGACAAAACTGTCTTCAGTGTCGGTCCCTGTGCTTACGACATGTGCAAAACCAGGAGGGTCGCTGAGAGCAGCGTCAGGATGGGGTGTGGCCCACCTGGGCCAGGAGAGGGGAGGCCAGCCTCCACACAGGCCACAGGGCCCCACCCTACAGGGGCAGCCCCGAGCCAAGCTGGCTGGGGCCCCTGGGTGGACACCTCTTTGTTCCGCTTTCCCACTGTCTCCCACGTAACAGACACAAAGAGCCAGATGCGGGTCTCTTGCGGGGTCCTGTAACTTCACTGCCTCCTCTCTGCTCACACAGCAGGCTGCTTGGGCCATGAGAGGCCAACAGGCCTGTCCCCTCCCTGTCCTCACGTGGCAGTGAGCTGGGCCAGCACTGCATGGAACTTAACTGCCTGGGCCCTGCAGTTGGAGCCCTAGGTCCCTGCACCCAGCTCTGCGTCTGGATGGTGTTGGGCAAGCACCCCATCTTCCCACAGCTCAGTTCAGCCCTCTGTCAGCTGGAGACCACAAGGTGAGTACCTGTGTCCTGGGATTGTCAGGAGGGTGGAAGAGAAGCTCCACATCAAGGACTTAGGACAGCCCCGGGGCACAGCAGCATCAGAAGCAAGGTTGGGTTGATGGGGTAGGTGAGGCCTGACCCCTGCCTGCTACCAAGGAGCCCAGAAGAAAGCCCAGGGCTGTGAGCAGCTAGAACACAATCCACCTGAATGTGAATCATCTACACCCAAACTGACCGTATCTGTGTGCACAGGAGGCAGGGGCTGGAATCAGCTTACGCAGCCAGGATGTGCAGGTGGCCAAGGCGGAGAGCTTGCCCCCAGGGTCACCTTGTCTAGGACATCACCAGTCACAAGCCAGCACTGTGAGAAGGGGTGGAGAAGCAGGACTGGAACTCTTCAGTTTCAAACCATTCATGAAGTCAAAAGTTCACAGGACCCTAGCAAATCCCCAAATAGATCCTACGGTGAGTGGGACTTTAATGATCCCCAAAGATAGCCTTTCAGTTCAGCAGGAAGGGGGGATTTCAGTTCAGCAGGACAAGGGTCCTGGCACAACTGCCTCCAGCTGGAAGACCACCACGCTGGGCTCCGCTCTGTACTACGGACAAAAACCGAGTCAAGAACAATGACAGATTTAAATGTAAGAACAAGAGCTGCTCCTCGAATCTTAGAATGTACGAAATTCTACCTGTGTAAAACCTCTGCCCAAACAGATGACCCAGGTGAACAGGTAGATGCTGTAAACTTCTGAATGGCGAAAGGGACCACAAACAAATTTGATCTATGTTCAACTGTGGAAAAAGAGATTTGCCATTGTATGAAATAGCTGTTTTTGTTGCCAAAACTAAAATAGCAACACTTTCATATAGTTTGGCCTAGTAAGAATTGAACTCCTGAAAGTGCAAATAGCCAACAGGAAGTCACTGGCAAAAGGAAGGCAATTGTAGCAAAGATTTCTAGTTGTTTACTCCAATTAACATCCCTGCATCTGTCCTTATTCTTCTCAGCAAGAGAGTCCTGATTTTATTCAGGGTAGCCATTTACCTAAGTCAAAGACTAAATTTTCTAGCCTGCATTACAGCTAAGTATAGCCATATGATTTACTTCTGACAAATACCTGAGAACAGAAATGTTGTTGTTGTGCCCAAGAAGTCTTCTTAAAGAGAGTGAGTATGCTCTTCTTTGTGCCAGATTCTCTACTGCTGTTTGGAATGAGGATGTAATGCTTGGCATTCTAGCACCCATTTTGGAACATGGAGCTAAGTACCACATCTGTTCCCTAGGGAGAGCAAAATAGAACCCTGGAGGACATCTGGGTCACTGACAAGCTTATAAAGCCACTACATCACTTATCACTCCTGTACCGCCTACCTCCAAAAGTCTTTTACAGAAGACAGAAATAAACTTCTATCCAATTTAAACTTCGGTTATTTTTGGATCTGCTGCTATGCCCAATCCAATTAACAGTAATTCACAGAGAAGCAAATCCAAAGGACAGACATAAGAAAGTGTTCGGACTTGTTAGCATTTAGGAAAATGCAAATTAAACAACTTCATACCCAATACACTGATTAAAAATAAGTGTTAATACATATTGTGGGGAAAGATCCAGAGAAAGCAATTATCTAATACATTGTTGCTGAAACAGAAATCCTTATTTTCCGAAAGCAATCTGGCAACATCTATTAATACTAAAATTTAAAACTACCTATACTCTTTCCTCCAGCAATCCCATTCCTAGGAATCTAACTCCAAGTATTAAAGGAACCCATAAACCAGGTGCCTATAATCCCAGTCCTTGGGAGGCTGAAGCAGGAGGATTATGAGTTCCAGGGCAGCCTGGAACAGAGTAAGCCCCTGTATCAAAACACAAACCAAAACAAACAAAAGCATATGCAAGGCCCTGGGCTCTATCTCCAGCACTTAAAAAAAAGAATTTCCACACATGTAGGCTATATTTGCATGGATGTTAACTGTAGCAATGTTTACCCTGGAAAAAGAGGAAATACAGTAAATGCCGCTCATGGGGCAATGGATGAATTTCAGTTCATGCATAGCTGGGATGGTGTTGTCAGGTTTGATTCGTGAGGACACAGAGCAGGCACACACAGGCCGGTGTGCAGGATTCTTGAGAAATGCTCTTACAAGCCACCCCTTGGGGACTGGCCCTCACCAGCCAATGGGGAACAGGGGTGGGTGCTCGGATGCCCTGCACCAAGCCTTGGTATATCCTCCACAGCCAGTCATTGGCTGGGGCCTTCCCAGGATGCTGGGGAGACTTGGCCCCTTCAGCAGAAAGCAAGTCCCAGACAGAGAGTCGGCTCTGGGCTCTGAGCGTCAGTGGCCACGGGTCCTGGTAGCTGGGGGTCTGACCGGGTCACTCGTGTGCCCACTGCTGTCTGCCCTGTGCCACTCAGGTTCAGGTGAGTCAAACAGTAAGTTCACTACCTGTGGGAGAAGCTCTTTTGCTATCCTGCTGGTCTTTTCCTGGGAAAATTTCCTAGAGAGAGTCTCCGGACCAACTTTGGTTCCCACAGGTGCTGTGGTCACAAATAGAAATTTCCAACGGATGCCTAGCATTCTTTCCTTACAACCTGTTCCCTCAGTTCCTCTGCGGAGCAGACCCCAGGCCTCTGAGCCCCATCCCTCCACCCTCCGCAGGCCAGGATGCTGCACCCATCCGTGGGCCGTCAGCCTCAGCTCCTGCCAGGGCTGTGCTCTCATGGCAGGGCAGCAGGACAGCCTGCTCCGAGACCCCGTTTTGAAGTCAGTTTCCCAAGATGTCCTGGTGCCCACTTAGACAGGTCTGGCTCTAGGACACAGACTCCAGGTGGGGACTTTCCGGCAGGACATTTCCTAGGGAGAGCTTTCAGGTGAGGGATGCAGGCCTGGACTTGCATCAAAGGCCTCCGCCCACAGGGTGAGCTGGAGCTGGCGCAGCCTCAGAAGTGTCCCTAACCAAGTCTTGGTGCCCTGCTCTGAGCTGCCATTCAAAGCAGAGCGCCCCGGGCAGGGCACGCAGGCTTCGGTGACCCAGCTCCTAGGCGGAGGAAATGCCCAGGTAGAGACCAGGTCTGCTGAACAGTCTTGGCGCCGGGATGACCAGGGAGGAGTCTGTGTGGTAGTCTCAGCATTCACTGCAAGCGGGCCTTTGTGGAGTGCGTGACTCAGAGGGACTGACGGGTGTGGTTACCGAGTGAGAAAAGCAGGACGGGAAAGGAAAATCCTTCCAGTATGCGTGTGTGTCCCACTGCACTTCTTAAAGTTGTTCAACTAAACTTTATATTTAAACTATTCAGTTTTTAAATTTCTGCTCTAGTTTTACCTTTCAAACATTCTTATTTGGCTGGGTGTGGTGGTACAATGCCTATAATCCAAGTACTCAGGAGGCTGAGGCAGGAGGAAGACGCTGTAAATTTGAGGCCAGCCTGGGCTACAAAGTGAGTTCAAGTCCAGCCTAAACTACACAGTGAGAGCTTATCTCAAAAAACTTAAGAGTTCTTATTGTTTTGGTCTATCCCTTTTTACATAACATTCTGTTCTTGTTTCATGGATGTAGGTTTCTCTCTCAAATTCTCTGTATGACCTGTATCACTCCAGCTGATTTTTCTCTGGTTGATCTGATCACTATCATTTATGGCAGAGGCTTCTTCTAATGTCTGCTAATTGGCACTGCCTGCTCAGGTTTCAGAGTAAAAGACTAAGAGTCCTCCTGGATGACTCTTGACCGTACTGAGTTTCCCTGCAGGGCAATTTTCTCAGCCTTGGCACAATGCATGTTTTGAGCTGGATAATTCTTTGTTGGGTGTGTGAGTCTGTGCAATGTAGAGCGTTTAGCAGCACCCATAGACACACACAGCAAACACCCACACTCCGGTCTGTGTCCTGGATGCTCCAAATGTCCCCTGGGGGAACGTCCCCCAGCTAAGATCCACTGCTGTAGCCTGATGGGGCTGGTCCCTACTTAGGGAATCCCAAATGTTGGCATCTTCTGTGCTTTCCTTTGGGATGTCCATGTTCCTCCCTCTTTCCCTCTCCCTTTCAGAACATTTTTTAATTTTTTAACTCTCTTTTTTAAACCAGCTAAGGCTGATTCTTGCTATCCATTCGCATAGGGTCAATAATCCGAGATGCAAGACCTCCCCGTGCAGAGTCTGGATCTCTCCCAGGGCCAGCATTGGGGTAGAATCTGTTCTGGCTCACGTGTGGTTCTCTGATGACATGGGCAGCAAAGAACGAAGCCAGAGACCAACGCTTTAACCATCTAGGCTGAGAGCAGCCCGAACGGAATCATAGTAACCGAGTGTGGGCACTGCAACTTAAGACTGGGCAAGAAGTTGGGAAGTGAGGATCTTAATTCTGACTTGAAAATATTCACACATTCATGGATGGGGAGTTTCCCCTTCATGAGAAGCATCGGAGAGGGAAAAGTGAAGGGGGCGTATTTTTCCTCCCCCTGAATTCCAGTGGACACCCCAGCTTCCCCATTCCATACCTGGCTGCCCAACACCTCTGAACCTTTCATACACAAAGCAAATAAAAGCTGTGTCTACTCAGCACCTCTACATGAAGCCTAGAAACATTAATCAGGCCTCCAAATGTTTTCCTAAATGGGACATCAGCCGAAGGTCATTCATGAGTGTCTAGTTCTCACCCTCAGGACAGGACCAGAGCCCACCCAGCTGGCTCTATGGAGTCTGCACTGTTCTCTTGGTTCTCTTTGTTACTACTTCACCTGGATGCAAAGTGTCTCTCTGTCCCCACCATTAATCACAAGATACAGTTGTACTCAAAAGTGGATCTGAATGAAAATTTCCATCGTGGATTTTATGGCATGTGAACCAGATCTCAGTAAAGCTGTAAAAAGAAAAACACTTGAGAATATGGAGTGACTTATGAAATACCCTCAAATTTTCAATTTCAGAGAAAGTTGTAGCTCCTAAATACAAATCCAGAGTCCCTCAGGGACGCCCAGGTGGTGGCCGGTCCCAGGGACAGTGTCCAGGAGGCCACCCTTCAAACACCTGGACCTCAGGCCTTGTCACCAGCACCGGTGGGGGATGCAGTTCAGCTCATAACAGTCAGGCTGTTCAGTTCTCCAAAAGTTCCCCTTGCAAGGGTGCTGGGACAACGGGAGGTGGCCCTGCCTCTGGGCCTGTGTGGCCAGTCCCCGACGCAAAGATGTAAGTTTGTATTTTCTAGTAGCCAAGTGCAACAAGTTAAGAAACAGGTGAAATTAATTTTTATTAATTTAACCCAATCTATCTAAAATATTACTAGCTTAGCCTGCAAATCACATATGAATTATGTGATGTATTATAAATTTTTTCTTTTATATTAAGTTTTCAAATTCTGGCTCGCAGCCTGCGGTTACAGCACGTCTCAGTATGAGGAGCTGGGTTCTGGGGCTTGATGGCCCTTCGTGGGGAGCAGCTGCCTTGTTGGGCTCGGCAGCCCCTGACGCAGTGGCTGTCCCCACAGCCCTCCCCTCACCCTGTGCTCCACATGCCCCTTGCTCACCCACGGGACACAATCAGAACATGCAGAGCCTTTTAGAAAAACTACTGCAAACTCTTCCGTGTTTCTACACAATTGTGGTGAAATACACAGCAAATGCAGTTTTTCACCGTTTCTGCGCAGTTCAGCAGTGTTAGATGCATTACATCGTTGTACACCCGACACCACCATCCACCTCCAGCACTGAAACTGTCCCCATTAAACAGTAAGTCTCCCTCTTCAGCCCCCAGCCCTGGTGAGCCCTGTCTCACCTGGTTTGTACTGTTCCAACAGAACACACGATGCTAGGTGATTTACACAAAACATAGACTTGTTTTCTCACAGTTCTGGAGCTGGGGAATCCAGGATCAAGGTGCCAGCTGGTTCAGTGTCTGCCAAGGCTGGTTTTGTGCTTCCAAGTTGACACCTTGTAGCTCCGTCCTCCAGGAGAGAAGAAGCGCTGCAACCTCGTGGAGTAGAAAGCAGAGAGCACGCCTCTCGGCAAGGGCCTGTATCCCATTCCCCGGCTTCATGCAGCCGTGTGGTAGTGTTATAGACAGCTAAGTTAGGTGAAGTACTGTAGGGAGCCAGACAGGGCTGAGCCCTCCAAAGCTCAGGACAAAACGTAAAAAGACACTACAAATGTGGCCAGAAACACGCCAGCTGGAGGCCAGGCCTCAAGATAACAACAAGAGGACCAGGCCTACATACTTCCCTCAGGATGAGATAAGTGGTAACACCTGGTCTAGTAACGTCTAGCTAGGCACCAGTGGCCTCAGTGAGTGACCAAGACCCCAGACCATAACCTACCTGAGAAGTCTTTGTTCTTTCCATGTACTCTTGCTATATGACTTGCTTCCTTGGATCACTATTACCTAAGCGACTGTACTTGTAATCTTATTGGTTGATCATGGCTGTGGCCCACGCTGTACCCACGAGTTTTGCTCTATAAAACTCCCCTGTAGAGTGGGGCTCCCGACTACCTATTCAGGTCTCCTTCCAGGAGATGTCCTATCAATAAATATTTTCCTACTTTTAACCTCCGTTGTTCCTAGAATTCATTCTTCGATTTTTTTTTTTTTTTTTTTTTTT
>NW_004624768.1:4688129-4751185 GCF_000247695.1 Heterocephalus glaber
CCTTGCGCTTTCGAGGCAGGCGGCGGAACCACTGAGCTAAATCCCCAGCCCTCATTCTTAGAGTTTAAAGAACACAAACTTGCCATATCAGACATCTAACAATTGGGAGATAACAATTGTAATTGGGAGATAACAATATTTTCATATTTCATCTCCTATATCCATAGCAGCAAGTGCTGGGATTACAGGTGCGCGCCACCATGCCTGGTTTATTTTTATTCTAAGTGGGATGGGAAAACTTGGCTTTCTGAGATTTTGTTTCAATGCTCGCCTTGTCCTTGATTGCTACTGAGGTTTAATCTTTCCCCGCTCCGCCCCTCCCCAGCTGCGGACCATCTGTATTCTGTGGGGAATTTCCCATCTCCTGAGGTCTTGTCTTTCTTACTCTTTTGTTTTTCGGTACCAGGGATCGATTTCTTACTCTTTTGACGAGGGCTCTCCATTAAGGACTTTAGTCCTTGGTTGTGTTTTTTGCATATATTTCTCCCCAGATTACTGTTTGCTTTTTATTTTGGGTTCCTTTTTTGGGAAGTTTCCACATTTATGCCTTGGGACGTGGGAGTTCCGCCCCTTTTTTTCCTTTTTCTTTTTCTTTTTTTTTTTTTTAGTTCCATCACTTTTAAGCTTAGGAGACCCTCCGCTACCCGACATCTGATAACTATATATGTCGGTGTTTGCCAATGTGTTACATTTCTGGACTTTTCTTTTTATTCTCGGGGGCAGGGCAGCCTCTATGATCCCGGGATCGCCCACGCAGAAAGACCCCACGCCAGAGGGGAGATCTCAGGAGGTGACAGCCACTCCTAGGGCTCCGCTCCCTGCCTACAGATTGTCACACGCAGGCCGGTCACACGCCTCTTCGACTGAGAAGCTGAGGCTCAGCACAAAGCCAGCCCTTTGCCTGGAAGGAGTCCAGCGCTGCACCTCTGAGACACGCTGAGAAACCGCCAAGGGCGGCCTCAGGGCGGGCAACTGGGGCTAGGGGTCGGTCCAGGAGCTGAAGCCCCTCCCCTCCAGCTCCTCCCTCTCCCCGCCCCCAGACCCTGCAGGTCCCCTGCTGACCAATCAGCCCTCTCACCAGTGATTTCATTGGCTGTCTCTCCGGCCCCGCCCCCGGAAGGCCTGATTTTCACAGCCAATCAACAGGCGCGGCGGCGGCGGCGGCGGATCACGGCGGAGGTTGGGAGCCTGGGAGCCTGGGATTCGAGGTAGCGCGGCCCGGAGGAGGGGGCCGTGGTCCTGCCTTGGGGGCTGCGGGCTAGCGTCACACCGAGGGCTGGCCTAGTCTCCTCGGTGACCTCCGGCAGCGGAGGGGCGGTGGCCGACATTGCCCGGGGCTGGTCCCAGGTTGCGGGGTTGGAGGTCAGGGGCGGGGGCCGGGCCCGGGACAGTCCTGTTGCGAAGTCGCGGAAGGAGGCCTGGCGGGGACCGAGATCTCGGGGTCGGTGGGTGGGGGCGCTCGCAGCCGCTGCGCCGGCGGCCTCCGCGGGGCACCCCTAGGACCGCGCCCCTGCGGCTCTATCGGGCTCCTTGCCAGCTCTTTGATATTGCTAATCCTCGAGTCTCAAATTTCATTGCTAGAATCTTCTCTTTTTGGAGAGGGGAAGGGATGCCTTGTGGCTTTGGCAATAGGTGTAAATAGACACGGGGCTGTAATGAATGCACAGTGACCTCTGAAAAAGGGGCGAATTTCTCAGGTCACCAGGCACTTTTTCTCCCTACCTTGCCTCGAGTACGAAAGACATCAACCAGTATCAAAATAAGAGCATGATAGTTTCGGTTCTAAGCATGTGTCCTTAGTATCAACTGCCTAGTGAACAGACCATGGAATGCATAAAATAGCGTATAAGTTTTGTGTACAGAGCTTCTGAATTTTATTCATGTAAGGAAGCAGAACAGTCCTTACCTCTCATTGCGAGGATCCCAACCTATGGATGAAGGATAAGGGAAGAACCGAGAGGGATCTTTTGTTTTCTGCTAAACGTATGCAATTTTTAAAAGTTTTTGCTCCTTCCAACTCAGCATAAGGGCGTTCTTGTTTTGTACAGATGGTATTTGCAGTAATTGGGGAAAGGAATAATTGCTGAGGCATACGTCTTGTTTGGGGATTAACACTGGGGTTTGGTTTGCAGTGAAGAAGATGAGGCAGAAGGAGGTGTTAACCAAGACCTTCCAGGGCCCAGCGGTTGTCTGTAGGACTCGGAGCAGTCACGTTTACATGTTCAAAAATGGCAGTGGGGACTCGGAGGACTCCTCTGAGGAAGAGACTCAGCAGCAGCGTGTGGTGCTACGCCCCCGGGGCAGAGAGCTCCAGAACGGTGCCCACCAGGCTCACCGGCCCAGGGCAGGAGATGTGGTGCTGCTGCAGCGAGAGCTGGCCCAGGAAGACAACCTCAACAAGTTGGCTCTGCAGTATGGCTGCAAAGTAAGGCGCCCCGGGTGCTCTGTCCCCTGCGTGTAGCAACACTGAAGAGCTCATGGAGGCTAGGGCTTGTTGCCCTTCCTGACTCCATAGATGACCCTGTTGCTGCAGCAGCAGGCACCTCTGTTTAGCCAGAGTTGGAAGGCAGGCGGAGGTCCTTTAGTTCTGAACTCCGGGAGAGAGAGATTAGTCAGGAAGCTCTCATAGTGGTGCATTTCCCTCTGCAGAGCGAAAAACATTGGAATTCTGAGGCCTTTTTTTTTTTTTCCTTTTGAGCACGTTTTATTTAAGAGGGTTGGAGATGCCAGGCAGATTTTATCCAAGATTTCTTTGGCGTGCTTGCTTTTCTTGCTACTTTTAATTTTTCTGACTTTTTGAGCTGTGCTTATTTAGTAAAAAATTACCTCTGTCTTTTAGAACTGCATGATCTAGTCTCTGTGCTGTGTATCTTTATAACCCTGTTTTTCTCTTTAATTATGTTTTTAGCATTCAGAGTGATTAACAATGGCAAAGTAAGTAGGAAAGTATTTATAGAATTGCCTCATTTTCTCCTAGAGTGAAATTGTTTCATTTTGGTAACACTGTGCAATAAATTTCTATACATAAGCTACGTCGTATTTAAAAAACTTTAGAAAGCATTTGTCACTTATCTAACAAGGTCCAAATGCTAAAAAAGATTGTGTGGGGTATTTGGGTCTTTCCCAAGCAAGTCCAGGCCAGTTTCTAGGGACACACAGCACCCTTAAATGGTACTGATTTTTATGATTGACTCTTACAATCAGCTTCTGTAGGTATAACCTATGGTTTACAGAAGATGGACTGAAAAACAAACCCTATATATATATATGGATAGGCCTACTGGAATGGTGATGTCTTAATAAACCTACCAAGGATTTATAGTGCCTCCAGCACCTAATCAGTTTTCCTACTTGAGGCAAATACATTTGTTTTTAGTTTGAGTCAAAGGCCAAACATCTCAAGGATCTCGTGTTTGTTAGTTTCAGAAAACAATGCAAAATGTCCCTACTCAATTAATGAAATGATGAAAGCAGCTGCTAAATAATTATAATAGCAGGCATGATTGACATGAATGAAGCTCGGTCTAAAGGTCTGTGGGCTGTATTTAGAGTCTAGTTTAAGTGGTCTTCAACCCCCTTCGAAAACCTTAAGGTTTAAGACAGGAGTTTGTCATGAATTTTGTCTTACAAGATAAACTCTGTTACAGAGTTCTTTATGCCTAAGGTTACCATTAAAAATCTGTCCATAACCTCCGACTTGATGGATGAGTCTAATGATAAGAAATGTTGTCATTTCTTCAAGGTGAATTAACCTTAGGTCAAAGTTTATACACCCTGTAGCGTTTTCAGGAAAGAAAACATCGTGCCAGATGAGGACACATCTGCTAAAGGGTATTCTGGTGGACTGGATTCTGATGTCCTTAGAACTGGGGGAGGCTTTGGGGTTTCCTCTGGCAGGGATTTAGTTGGGTTCTGGTGTGAGAAGGAAGTCAGGCAGATGGGGGCACTGTTGCCTCTAAGTTAAAAGAAACAGGGCTACTGAGTTCCTTCCAGTCCCGATTGGGTTTCACCTAAAAGCATTTTGTTGCAGTCACACTTGAAACAGTTTCCCAGACTGACCTAAAATTGTCCAGACTTGTAAATCTATCGGCACATTTGATCACTAAGCTGTCCATTCGGGCCAAGTAAAAGCCAAACAAAAGCACAAGGTCCCTCAGCCTAGGTGAACTCAGTGTGTGTGTTCGGTATTGCTGTACATAGTTTTAAGAAGCTTCACTTGTTTTATTACCTGTGTCTCCATGGCTTCCCTAGGTTGCAGATATTAAGAAAGTCAACAACTTCATCAGAGAACAAGACTTATATGCTTTGAAATCTATTAAAATTCCCGTGAAAAACCACGGGCTCCTCACAGAAAGCCACACAGAACTGAAACCCCTCCCAGAACCATCCTCAGAGACCAGAGTGACCTTGGCAGAACCTCCCGGTGTGGACACCCAGACCAGCCAGCTGACAGATTTCTTTAAGGGGATTGACCAGAACATCGAGCGTGCAGTGCAGTCGGAAATCTTCCTCAGTGAGAGCTGCTGTGTAGACACCCCGGATCAGCCGCTGCTCGCAGCCCCTCCACAGATGCCCACAGACGGTGCCGACTGTGGGATCCGGTGGTGGAATGCTGTCTTCATCATGCTCCTCATCGGGATTGTGCTGCCCGTGTTTTATTTGGTCTATTTTAAAATACAAGCTACCGGGGAGACCCCCGTTAGCTTGAACACAACTGCTGTCCCCAACGGCTCGATAGCATTGAGTGTGACTCCAGGGCAAGCCCCCAGGTGAGCGATTCCAGTGGCTGCTTTCACCCCTGCAGCCAGCCATTTCAGCCAGGCCACCCCGACAGGGAACTAGGCTGCTGTTTCGGTGGCTGGCATTTAGCAGACGTCCACCAGCTGTTCCTGGCTGTAGCCTGGGGTGGGCGTGCTGCATTTTGTTTCCTGGCATGCTTGGACGTTTGTGCCTGCAAGTCATCCTGCTCTTGATTGTATTAACTGAGGAGCGCTCACTCACTCCAAGGCTGTGGGATCCAAACCACCACTGCCTTCAGCCTTCTCTGTCCAGGCGGTGCAGCGAGGGACAAGCACCTGTGGTCAGTGCCGCTTCTTGAAGACACGCAGCGGACTGGCCGGCTGAGCCTTCCCAGTAGCCCTGCTTGGGCCCCTACCTGGTTGTGCAGAGGGAGAGGAATGGCCTTGGCCAAGGAGCGGCAGTGTGGTGTCCCTTGGGTCAGGTTGGGTTGGGTCGCCTGCCTGTTACAGTGTCCCCACTTGCTATGGAGGGGCCTGGACTGGCTCTGAGAAGTGTTCTTTGTCTCCTCAGTAAAAGTGCTACGGAGTAGTATTGTATGTCACCCTGATTTAGAGAGTGACAAATTATAAGGAGCCTTACTTCCTCTTTGGCCCATTGGTTAGCATTACTGAAGCAGTGTCTCTTTGAGAATCTTCTGAAAGGTTCGCCTTTGCTACCCTAGGGGAACCCTCTGACTATGGTGTAGCTTGTAATGTTAAAACCAGACTCCATGGAGGGGCAAGAGTATTTGTCTGCTTTCCGTAATTATAACTGAATACAATGAGACAACTTAGGAGGAGAAAGTTTATTTTAGCTCATGGCTTCAGAGGCCCCAGTCAGTTTGGCCTGTTGTTTTCTGACCTGTGTCCAAGCAGCACATTATGGCAGGCAGCGGACGTCATCTCTTGTGGCTGGGAAAGGAGGGAGAGAGGAAGGCCTGGGGTCCGTCCAGCATCTTCAAACCTAACTTCCTCTCACTAGGCCCCACTTTGAAATGACACCAAGCTGAGGACCACGCCTTTAAGTCGTGGGCCTTTGGGGACACCCAAATCACAGCAAAGGGGCTGTGGCTGACCATGGGGAGATGGGGCCTCTGGTTTGCCAGTCCCCTCCTCTGGCAAGACACCAGCCTGCCACGTGTGGCGGGGAGAGGCAGGGAAGGGGCTGGGGGCTCGGGGCTCCACCTGCAAGGTCTGGAAAATGCCACAGAAATGCTGCACTTGAGCTGGTATGGCGTTGGCGCCGAAGGCCCAGAGATAAATGTAAAAGATCTCACCGGAAGGGGGGGTGACAGAAGAGTACTTGAGATAGGTTTCCAATTTCTCCGCTCAGTTTGTGTGAAAAACAACTGGCCTAGGGCTCAATTTAGCAAATTTAAATTATCTTCACAATTACATGTTTTCTTAGAGACCAGGATGATTTTCAGGATACAATGAAGGTGTGAACCACGGTACAGGAAACATTTTGATCATGTAAATGCTTTTCCAGCTAAAGGTCTGTGCTCACTGTTGCCGGGGGCCCCAGACTTCTCCAACATTTGTGGCCTTTAACTTCACCAGGCGGGGCTCAGAGTTGTGTGGGAAAATCACTTTTGCCAGGCAAAGAATATATATCTGTATCCTTTACTTTTCTCAAATGGAATAAAATAATTTCTTCTGTGAAGGAAAAATGATTCCTGCTTTTTAACACTGGGTGGTAACACAATGGAAAGGCGAGGCAGAGTGGCGGAGAAGGCGGAAGTGTGTGTCCAGGGTAAGGCCTGCTTCCGGCTCTGCCTGGACCCTGCAGCCAGGGCTTGTGCTGTACCCAGGTTACATGGGCAGGTGAGGGACAATCACACTCCGGGAGGCTAGCCTGCCTAGCAAGCTTTGTAACTTTTTATTAGGTACATGTGAGAAATATGAAGTTCATTTTCTACATGATTTACATTTTTGATGTCATCGGGTAATGTTTTCAAGAAATGATTCATCTTTTTGGTAGAAACAGTGCCTAGTATGGAAAACTGCTCCTGTTAAGTTCCGGGGGACAAGGCCGTGGGTGTTTGTATCGGTTTCTGGACTGCAGGAGGCAGGGGAGAGGGGGCTGTACAGGCCACGAATTGAGGGCAGAGCCACTTGGGGGTGAGCTCAGCAGTAAGGCAGGCCGAGTCCTGAAGCTCTCTCATGCGGAAAGACTGGGCTGCAGCCCTAGGGGCAAAACCAGTAGTAATGTGACCCTTGGCGCTGTGAGAGCTTACCCGGGAACTCACGGTCCGGTCCTCACACCCCTTCGGGGTGGGCGCTTATTCTCCCCACTTCTGGGGGAAAATCTGAGGAGCAGCCCATAGGCGCGGCCGCCGAAGGTCTGTCCCTGGCCGACGGGGCGGGGCCTGCCTGCCTGTCACCTGCCTGACTCCTGCCTGCCTGGGGGAGGCAAGGAGCCCAGCCAGACTGGACCGTGGGGGCCGCTCAGGCCTCTGGCTGCGTGGAGCTGCGGGGCTGGGCTTCTTCAGGAGGGGGCAGCGGAGAGGAATTAAGACAGTTTCTCCCCGCCCACCTGGGGCACTGACGGCACAGTGTAAGGCTAAGAAAACCCAAACCCACTGCCTGAATGCCAAGGACTGTCGAATCACATTTGAGTGGTCTGGGATTGACGGTGGAGAAGCTACTGAAGATCTGAGCAGTAAGTAGAGAGTTTATGCTCACTGAATTGAACAATGACGTCAGTTCTGGAGGTTTAGCTGGAGGAGGGAGATCTTCAGAGTTGATGGTCTCAATTTGTACCTGTGGTATTTTATGAGCTTAAAAAGGATCAATGTGATTCCAAGAGTAAAGCACAAAATACTCAAAGGGAGACATCAAAATCTAGCATCCAAGATCACAAAATTCACTGTCTAGTATCCAACCAAAGATGACCAGGCACGTAATACAAAACAAACCAACCACAACCCGCAATGGGGTGGTGGTGGTGGTGTGTCACAAAACAGACCTTGCAGGACACAAATGACAGAATCAGCAGGCACGGATGTTAAAACGGCCTTTGCAACTCAGCTCCGTATGTCTGAGGCTGTATGAACAAGAAAGGGAAGGCATGAGAAAGGTCCAATGAGCCCCAAACAATTACGAAGTCAAGAGGCGAGGCACGATAAGTAGTAAAGCTCCTTTCATTGGTGCCGGATCCCCCTGTCTTCACTCAGGCACCTGTACAAATTCCCACGGGAGCTGAGTGTGGTGCTGCACACCTGTTGTCCTAGCACTCTGGGAGGCTGCAGCAGGAGGAGCACAAGTTCGAGCCCAGCCCTGGCAATTTAGATCCTGTCTCAAAAACAAAACAAAACAGGAAAGATCACAAAGAATCAACAGCTAGGATCTCATCTTATTCAAAAGCTTTTCTATAGCAAAAGAAACCACCAACAGAGTGAACAGACAACCCACAGCATGGGGAAAAATTTGCCCGCTTTCCTCACACAAAGGACTACTATCTAGAATCTCTAAAGAACTCAAACGATCAGACCCCCCAAATTTAAAGACCCAATCCTAAAGTGGGCATCTGAAACAAACAGACACTTCCTAGATAAAGTACAAACTGCAAATAACTATATGAAAAAATGTTCATCATCACCAGTCATTCAAGAAATGCAAATTAAAATGCTGAGATTCCATCTCACTCCAGAAAGAATAGCTGTTATCAAGAAATCAACCAATAACAAACGCTGGCAGGGCTGTAGGGAAAAGGAACCCTGCTCCACTGCTGGTGGGAGTGTAGACTGGTGCAACCACTGTGGAAATCAGTGTAGAGATTCCTCAAAAAACTAAAACTAGTGGTTCCATTGGACCAACCTATTCCCCTTCTTGGCTCCTTCCCGAAAAAATTAAAAACATACCACGGTGATATGTGCGCACCCATGTTTACAGTGGCAGTTTGTAATAGCCAAAGCTTGGAAACAGCTCGAATTCCCATCAACTGATGAATGGATAAAGATATGGTTTCTTTTTATACAATACAGTACTATGCCATAAAAAATAAGCTTGAGACATTTCTAGCTAAATGGATGCACCTTGAGACCATACTCTTAAGTGAGATAAATTGGACACATGTATTGAAATACCGCATTCTCTGGTATAAGAAACCAAAAGTGGAAATAAGGACCAAAATGTATAATAGACATTTGGAAATGGGAAAAAAATGTTCAAATGAGAAGGGGAACAAGGGAGGGGGGAGGGGAAAGGAAAGAAGGGAAAAGAGAAAAAAGAACAGAAAGGGAAAGATGGAAACAAAGCTTTTGTAAATAAAGGAGGGAAGAGGGGCCAAAGGGGGTTTAAAAAAAAAGCAAGATACATCATGTACAGGTTCAAATTCCCTATGATGAATGCTGTCATGTGTATTTAAAATGTACCAATAAAAAGTTTTGCTTAAAAAAAAAAATAAGCCAAAAAACAAAACAAAAAGGACTAGGGATGTGCTCAGTGTGAAGGTCCTTGGTTCAATTGCTAGTATAGTTAAGTACCACCCCCCCAAAAAAATCAGGGATACAAACCCAGACAATCACTTCATAAGGTCTTCCCTCCCCCACCCACACCTCTCTGAAGCTGAGATTACTGTTCTTAACTTCAGGGCTCAGCTTTCTACTGCTTGGACTCCAGTAGCTTCCCACCGCCCATCAAATGCCAGATCTCCAGAACCTGGCCCCACACTGTTCCCACAGCACTTGCCCGAAACTCCATTTGCATGGGGCAGGGCTCAGCTGAGCAGGTGGCAAGGCCGGCAGCCCACGTCCCAGCAGTCCCAGCAGTCCAGGAGCAGTGGTTCTCCGTGCTCCGCCCTCCTCCCTAACCCCTCTTGCTCCTGAGCCGCGCCTGCTGGGAGAACAGCTCCTGCTGCACTTCCTTGCTGCATCATCTGCAGATCTTCTGGGCCCGCCTTCCCCTTCTCCAATAAGGTTCTCCACTAAGGTTCTCCACACTTCTCATTCTTGACAGCCCTGCGATTTCCTGTCTTTTCAGGTTGTATCATTTATGGAAAATAATCAAGTATGAACAGCATCCAGGAAGGGACACAATGATCCTTATATGAGCCCTGGTACTGTAGGTAGAACAGTGGTTAGTCGCTGCAGTTTGCTCTGTTCTGCTATGTTTTGAAGTGGGTGACAGGCAAGTTTTTTGCTGATGGGAAAAAGACGGGAGAAAGTGATGTTGGCAGAAAGGGACAATTGCAGAAGGGAAGATGACCTGGAGAAGGACAGAGATGCCGGGATTCAGCACAGAACATGGAAGGCCTGACCTTAGCATGGCGCAGACAGTACATCACAGCCCTGAGTGGAAGGCACAGCGTGTGTGCGCAGATGCAGACAGACTGGGAACTTCCCGTGAGAAGATTAGACAAATTCCTTTAACTGAAACTGTTTTCTCAGTGGGTGAGGAAATGACCAGTTATGAAGAGGAAATAGTCATGGAGTTCTGAATAGAGCTGAGTGACAACAGCAATGTCCTAGAGAGAGGGCTCCAACACAACAGGGAACAGTAGCTCCATTTCTGGGCAGTTGACAGCCATCTAAAATTTGTACTCACAGTGGAATAAAAACAGAAATTTCAGCATCAGGCCAAAATTCATATGTTAACTTAGTCATGATACAAGCAGTACCTAAATTGATGGGGTAAAGATAGGCTTTTACATAAATGGTACTTAATAAAGGGGGACAACTAGCCATTTGTAAAAAAACAAAATTAGATCCATAGGTAATACTAAATTCTGAAACAGGTCTAAGAGTCTGGTGGCACAGGCCTGTAATCCCAGCAGGAGGCTGAAGCAGGAGGACTGCAAGTTCTGGCCAACCTGGGGTACAGTGAGCCTCTGTCTCAAAAAACAAACAAATCAACCAAACCCAAACCAAAAAACCCATATAAGAGAACATGGGTGAATTTTTCTGTAGCCTTGGTGTAGGAAGAAAATTTCTAAAGGTAACTCAAAATCCACGAACAGTAAGATTGAAAAGTATGACTACATGAAAATAAAATTTTTGCAAGACAGAAATACCACTCACCGAAAAAAAAAAAAAAGTCAAAAGACAACTGACAAACTGGGGGAAAATATTCATAATCCCTATAAAAAAGGGCTAATATCCCAGATTTTTAAAAAAAACTCTTAAAACTTGAGGGACAAAGACCAAAACTCAAATAAATGGGAATAAGATGATCAGATCCCTCCCCCAAAATAAGAAAAATGTTCAAAATCATTTGTAAAAAAGGCAAGTCAACACTGAGATACGATTTCTCATGTATCTCACATACCAGCCTGGTAAAAATGCAGCATACCAGAACAGTCAGTTGGAGAGGTTGTGGGGACACAGGCATTCTGTGCATCGCTAGAGGAAGTGCCAACTGGTACAACTCTGGAGGCAAATTTGTAACACCTCACAGAACTACACAGGAAGTCACTCAGCAATCTCACCTCTAGGCACCTACTCTGAAGACAAGCCTGTAACAGTACAAGAATACATATGCGTAACGTTATTCACTGATAATTCAAACATGATGCAATCTGAATGCTTTTTCAGGATTTACTGAAGTTTGGTACATCTACACCATGGAGTACGATGCAAGTGTAAACAGAAATGAAGATTTCTAAGAATCGTCTCTGTGGAATGATTTCCAGACACACTGTTAAGTGAGAAAAAGCAAAGCTGCTGATTCTTGCAGAAGAGAAACAAAGGATTACACCAACAATTAAAGTCTATCAATATGAGGTTGGGGAAGTGGGGGATTGAGAATAGGGTTCCGAGCACGTATCTCCAACACTCTCTGAATAGCTTTCTTAGAAATACAGTAATGCATCAGCTACCATTCTATACCCCCAAATACGTGATTACAACCAACTACGATGGGGCAAGGGTACCTAAAATAGAATAAACACACCAACAGGGGTTCCTAGCTGTCTTACCAATGAGTAACAACCACAGAAGGGGACTGGGACTAAAAGTAACTGGAAAAACATTATCCTGACCAGGTAATTTAAGGCCAAAGGCAAACAAACTACATAAATAAATGCTCTGTTCAGTAATTAGAGAGGTATGGGTTGACAATTCTGAAACTGCATATACTAGAACTGAACAAGTGAAAAGATAGTTAATGACTGCTGAGTTTCTTACCATAAGAGAACTACAACCAAGGAAAGGCAAGACAAACTTGAACTGGAGTCTGAAGACAAACTTGCAGAACATGGATATGTCTCTGCCCACTTTCAGTGACACTCTAGCAGTAATGAATACATCCAGTCCCCAGATCTTGACTTCAAAACACCATTCACCAATAAAATGAACCAGGAGTCACAGAATTGGTCGACCCAGCACCGGGAGAGGCAAAATACAAGATGAGTGTGGAAATGTTCTGGTGTCACAAAGTAAGGACCCAGCCCAGCAAAGGGGGATGAAGTGGGAGATCCAAAGAACATGAGTCTACCTGACAGAGTGCCTAATAACCTGCATTATAATCTGTAGAGTAAAATATCCGTGAGCCCATAAAAATATAATCCCCTAAATTCAGAAGGATACCTGTTTCTCAAGCAGAATCCCAATTATCGATGTAGAAGAAAACAAACTGCTACAGTAACAGTGTTTGCAGACAAGATGTCAAATCTGTGAGTCAAAGTCTGAGGAGGAACCTGCGTAGTCTCCCAGAAATCTCCAAGATACTTGCAAATTACAGAACTTTGCAGTGGAGAAATCTGATAGGCACCATTTACCCCCATGATGGTCATGATCACTTGTAATGAGACGTATCGATCCCACAACTCTATGATGCACTGAGAGTGTATCATTTCTGTGATACTTGTGCTGAAACGCACAACTTCATTCCAATTGTGAGAAACATCAGACAAATCCACAACTAAGTTGCTCCTTGTGAACTACTGGGCAGGTGGTCGGGAGCGGGCTGCAGCCCTTCAGCTGGCACAGGGCTCCAACTGGAAATCATTTTCATGGCTGGTGCCAGTAGACACACAATCAGCTTAAAAACAAGATAAAGCCTAGAGCAAGGCACCCATGGGAGCTGACTAGGAACTTGAAGTGAATTGATTTTAAGTAGCTGCAGCTGTGATTAGAGTATTTTTAGCCACAGGACTCAGCCAGCTTTCAAAACCTGCTAATAAGAGATCCACTGTAGCCAGCCATGTAAAACCACCACAAAAATTTAGCTTTTTAACAATCTGACACCAAGAATTTGCTGAGCTAGGAGCTGGCTGAGAAGACAAATGGGAGGAAGGGAACATTTCCCACTGCAAGATTAGATAATATTTTTCATTTTCTAGCTGAATTATGACCAAGAAAGATGATCACAGGAGAAGTACCTACCAGCATACTAGAATATACAACTACTGCTTCTGAAAGTCAAACTCCAAAGTAAATGTCTTCTGCTTCTACTTTAGCATTATACATACATTTTGGACAAAACAAATCTTTTCGTGCCTTAAACTTTAAACATAAATGGAAGCTAGTGATAGTACTAACAATATCCTTTTCCCTTAGCATACTTTGGGGGTATTTTCTGAATAGTTATTGCAGCCTAAGTGGATCCGACAGAGCCACCTTAATGAGTGCAGAGCAGCCACGCTAACCCATGCCGGGGGCAGGCTGGCTCCTAAAGGCTCCAGGGCTGCCTAGATGCTACAGGGTGAGACTGGTAGGGCCCCTGGATGTTTTCCGGGCTATGTCTAAACACAAGAGGACCTGCAGGTGCAAAAAGGCCCCGTGAAAGCAGCAGAAAGACAGAGCTTCTGGGGTAGGAGGCTGGCTGGTGGCCAAGCCAGAGCCTTCTTGTTCCCCCAGGCAAACATGACAGAGTCTGGAAGCACAGTAAGAGCCAGTCCATCTTTACTGGAGTGAGTGCAGGAGACAGTTTACAACAACCTCTAGCATTGTCTTAACCATTTGATAGAAAGTTCACGATAATATTTATTATATAATGAAGAAAAAACAACACATTCAGGGAAAAATTGAGATCAACTTATTTTTCTTAAAAGGTTCATCTCAACGATGGCAACAAAGTCCAGCTTGTGCCGCCAAACGGTTTACATGATCAAACCGTGTACAGCTTCTTGTGTGAACTGTTGACTACAAACATTTACCAAATACATAAATCTCTTTTAAAAAAAAGCCATTTTAAATATAGCAAAGCAGTGTCTTCTTGCACAGCAAAGTGAAGGAAGTTTCTACAGAGAAATAAAAGTTTTACATTTGTAAAATCATTTTCACATTCTAATCATCTAGCTTTTTATGATCCAATGCCAGGAGTTTTCAGGTTCCTTATTTACTATGTATTTCTTGTGCGCATGATGGTTAATACAGAAATTATGTTAATGTATAATGTAAGTTGTTCTTACAGTTAAAAGGAAATGGTAAAACATGAATTGTTCTTTTAGAACAAACCCCTGATTTAGTCTATAACACAATGGACATAATTAGGGCTCAAAAGATGGAGTTTTGATTGGGACCATCTGTGTACACACAATGGTGACTTTCACTCTTAGTGCAGTACCAGTTAGCGTACTGAAGGAAGTGCAGCTGTTGGGAACTTCCTATATCCAGTGCAATGTAAGCTTTTTTTGTTTTTGTTTTTTAATAACAAAATACTTCATTTGAAGGGATAAAATTTTCCTGCAAAACATGTAAGTCTAAAAGGGTAAGAAAACTTGGTTTTAAAGCAACACCATTAGTGTCTTCCCCATTCTAAGCTGGTTTCTGCCAAGAGATGTGGATGTGGATGTGTTTGCACATGAGGGGCTGAGGGATGTCTGTTGAGTGCATATGCTCCAAATCACACTAGGCGTATGGAAGGTTAACAGTCAAATATTCAGCTCCTGAAAATGGAATACATTGTTCCTTGGTCAGTGTAATTTAAATACAAACTCCGAGCCTTGTGTAATATTGTTTTAGAAAACAGTAGTACTGATTATAAACCTGCATAGAAAGAAAGACTATTGAGATACAGTCAGAAAAGCCATCTCATAAGGCACACAAGAAAATAGACAGTAAATGTGAATGTGTTAACTCCTATTCCAATATACAGCAGAAGTTCATGAACATGCATAAATAATAACTAAAGGCTCACTTAACACTTTCAAAACTATAAATGGTTTACAAAGTGGTAAGGATTATCTCAGAAATTCAGTGTTGGGAGACTGTCTTTGTTTTGACTAGGTGTGACCTTATGAAGAAATGTACCTGTAAGCAGGCCAGTAAATGAAGTATATTTTAAAAGAAAAACCAATCCTTTTTGAATAAGAGCCAAATGTTTATGCTGAAGAGAGGAGACAGCTTTACATCACCCCCGCCCCCCTTTCTGGCTTCTACCAAAACTCACTAGCCATTAAAACACCAATTTGAATTCTGTAGCCTGTGTGTGCCACAGGCTTATCTGTACCTAATACCTATGTGTCAGTCAGGAAATCTGGCTGATGATTTGTCACAAACAGCAGATGAGGAAAATGTCAAAAAGAATGTAATTTAGGGGGAAAAAACAAAATTTAAGTAAAAACTGTAGGTAGCTGCTCAATATTAATTTTAAAATATAAAATAGCAGCAATTTTTAAACCCTTCTTTTGAGTTTCTCACGAAAAGGAGTATTTAAAAATCTACAATAAAAGATATACAGGACTTTGAATTTTGTTCATGGCATAAGCCCAGTAAACAGACAAACTTGCCAATGAGTTGTCCTGCTGTAAGAGTAAGGCCTTGCTGAAAATCCAAACTGAGGGAGGGGTGGCACTCATTTTAATCATGGTGGCAAGTGCCACACCAAGGACCTGCTCCACGAGAGTCTCTCCCCACACCAGAGTGTCATTTCGATTGCACGGAACATCCACCATGTAGTACATTTTGTAACCAGCTATAATATTCTACTTTTAGAGGGATAAGGAAAAGGGTCCCTTGCCT
The DNA here is from genome assembly GCF_000247695.1 of Heterocephalus glaber. The sequence continues at coordinate 4,703,812 of NW_004624768.1, forward strand.
CATGAATATTATTCCCTAATCATTTACCACTTATAAAACCTTTGTGCTCATCTACCATTTTGCCATTTTCTCTAATATTAATTAAATTAGGTCATATTTTTCTACTATATTTTTTCCTCACAAAAGGCAAGTTTTAAATAATGCCTTGTAAAATCTGTTACAACACATTTTATATTTATGCAGGATGAACTTAACACCATTTTTTGCCACTCTGCTATTTATGTACACATATAAAATATATGATGCTCACCCCATACAGCACAAAGATTACAATGTAACGTCACACATTCACCACCAGTGAGGGGAGAAACCCCTTTATACAATCCTCTGAAAAAACTGGGCTAATAATTAAAATCCAAAGTACAGTATATTTAACAAAATAGTAAATATTAAACAGTGAATACTCTACTTAATAAGGACTTCGCCTTTTCCCCCCAAATTGGCGGCAATCCACAAAAATATACTTTTTAATCTGGTGACCATACAATACATAGGTACTTACATCAAAGGTGATAATATATTTAAGATGCTATATACACAAAGAGTTTGGCTCAACTTTTAATTTACATATAGAATAATAAGTGTTCATGGCTTTTTTTTTCCAAGGTTCTGCTTGCAAGATATTTCTGTTTGTTTTTTTCCCCTCTTAAAATAAAACTAAAAAGTTAAAACAAGATAAAGCTATTCTCTTAAAAAAAAAAAGTTACAACATACAGCTTTGGCTTATATAAATAATTCATAGCAGAATGTGTTCAAAAGTAGTGAATATAATTTTCTATATAGTCATCAATTCATAAGGGTGTTTTCTTTTATATAAAATATACATGAGCTAAAATCAGTTTCTTTAAGATACGAATGTAAAAAGAAACTTCTGACATATTCCAATTATAACTTAATACATTAATTTTATTTTGTTAATGCTCTATATTTCTAGGCTAGTATTTTGTGACTATCTCATGCGTGTTTTCTATTCTCTCTTTTTTTATTAGCTAAAGATCACCTCTTTGACCCAATAAATTTTTGCACGTGCAAAACAGTTATGTGTGGGGCTTGTTTTGTTTTTGTTTGTTTTTTAATAGCAACAGCCCTTTCCCATGCACCCCTCTGCAAGAGACCCATGCCAGGTTGGGTATTAATAAAAATGACATTTTATGTACAGTATTGCTTTCTTGATTCCTGCTTTTCTACTGCTCTGTTCTACAAAGCATTTTTCTGAAGTCACTACAGTCACCGCACAGTTAAATAAAACAAGTAGGGGCCTTCTAGGTTTCTGCAAGCTAGTATGGGAGAATTATATATGGGTACACATTTCTCTGCAAAAATTGGTTATCTTATGAGACAAGTAGTCCAAGGAAGTGCCAGACTAGTCTGTGCCTACAGGGTGCTTTGTATGCCATGGGACACACGTCTGCAGACCTACAAGGAGTTTGCAGGTAAGTGCCTGATTCGGTGTATGCAACCCACACCCACACATACACACACTCACACCACATACATATATATGTAAAGGGATATATATGTATGTATGTACATATAAATATATTTAACTCATGACCTTATTTGCCAATGTAGATATGTAGGGCAGTTCACTGCAGTAACACAAAGTACAAACATGAGTTGAAAACCTTAGGTCACCCACGCATCCATCCTCATGCGCTTTACAGAAGGGCTCTCTCTGTCCTCAGTGTTTGGGGGTCGGCCAAGCACAACTGGTGAATGGAAGTCACCCCGAGGATCCTCGCGGTCACTGCCATCATAGGAGCTACTAGAGCTGCTTAGACTGTCCACAGGGGAGCGCCCCATTTCCTGCCGGGGTTGGGGCTGGGGCTGGGGCTGGGGCTGGGGCTGGGGTGGTTGTGGTAGTGGTGGCTGCTGCTGCTGTTGCTGCTGCTGCTGGAAGCCAGATGGGGTCATTCGATCCCGGGGAGGTGAAATTGGTTCTGACTTAATGTTGATGTTCTGGTTGGTGTTAATGGATAAATTCGAACCCTGAGATAACTGCCCTCCAGCACTAAAGAAAAAAAAAGAGAGAGGTAAGATGTTTTGTGGGTGCATCTGCACTATTCACATGATGACGCTGCAGCCATTGCCTGCTGGAAAGAGCCAATTCCTGTTGGAATTCCTCAAGACTGGTTTTGGACATCTTCTTCAGTGTGTAGCACACAAAGAAATGACATTTCCCTGAGAGGAACAAACAGCACGGCCAAGTCCTGTGTTCCTTACTTCAACTACCCACAACTGTACTTCTGCATCTCAAGTTGGAAAAATCAGTTCAGTGTCTGATGCTATGCTTGCATGGTCTAGAAAGACAGGAATGGTGTGGCAACCTGGAATCTGTTCACTGCCTCTTCCACCTCGCTATCTTCTCTGCTCTGGCCCAGTGACAGGCACATCATCATCTATTCTTAAAACAACTCTGTCAAGCCCTGTCCATTTGCTTTCCTGTTTTGTTTTTTGATATAGGCTCTCACTAGGCCCAGACTCCTGGGCTCAAGTAATCTTTTTGTCTCAGGCTCCCAAGGAGCTGGGATTACAAGTACACGCTACACTGTGTCCAGCTTCCAGATCTATTTTCAGTGTTTTCATTTAGGGTGCTTAGGGCAGGCCTGAGAGCCGAACAGCTGTGTAGCCAAAATTTTCCCCAAGATAATTCTTAAGATTAGTGATAACAATATGCATGTAGAGTCCTTTCAGAAGGCAGGCGAATGGGTTTCCTGGCTAGGAGGCTGGGGTGTTCCTACTACACTGAGCAGAGATGAAGCAGTCAGCTAGAGGTTTGCTCTGCTGATCCCTCTTCTCTACTTGATCCATGGCCTACTGTCACTGTCATCCCAGTTCTTCCCTCCTGCTCAGGGAGTCTGTCTGTCTTCTTCACCTACAATCTCATGCCCTGCCCACAGGAATGCTCTCTTTGCAAAAGAAATATGGGGTGTGCACTGGGGCAGGACTGACCACATGAACCCTATGGATCCCAATTCACACGCGGGGTACCCATCTCTGCTTTCCTCCCATAAGAAGCTAAGGTAAGTAAAAGGCATAGCTCATCTTCCTCTTCTGACCATCCCCAAAACAGAATTCCTTCAAGCTGCCACTCTGCAAGCAGTGGAGCTGGAGGCAGGTGTCAAGAGGCAGGCAGGGAGTGGGCGGCTTACTGAGCAGTCAGTAGGTAGAAGGTGGTTTGCGTGGGTGGCATCTGTACCTTGGAACCCCCTGGATACCAGCGGAGTCTCTCCACTTCAGTGTGCCTGAAAAGGAAAGCCTTGTTCCCTGAACCCCTTTCAAGGAATGCCTGGTTTGCTAAGCATCCAAGCTCTTATCTAAAACCATGGTAAGAAATATTTTCTCCCAGCACTGCGTTCACCTAAAAAAGAATCACTGCAGCACTATTCACATGAGAGAGTTTACAACTGATAGAAAAAGAGAATGAATAGGCTAGGAATAAAGGTTCAGGGAAAATTCCAGTTACTCACACAAGAGAGCTGAGGGCTGCTTGTCCTAGAGGGTGCTGTTGCCAGGCTGACACCTGCCCCAGAGACAGCATTCCTGGGGAGTTGAAGCCTTGCAGGGCCGACAGGTCAGCGCTGGTCAGTGAGTAATCTGTAAAGGCAGAAAGATTGCTATGCTGGGATATTGCCTATACAATTGTTACTTTTTAAAAATGCCACCACTACCTTCTCAAACAAAAAGAAACACTGGTGCTCACCCAGACTGAATCTGGATCAGCAAGTCTTGAGGAAGTGCATGGAAATGCAAAGATGCAGAATCCCTGCTCACAGGGGTGACAAACTTAGTGATGTAGACATTAAGTATATCATTACACAACTGCATTTGTTTTAAGACTGTGACAGCTCTCTGCATCCAAAATCCTCTCAAGTCCATGAATAAACTTTCCAGGACAAAAGAGAATAATACAATTCATGTTACATGAAGGCTTTAGTCATAATTACTGTAACCAATACATAGGACATTAGTTATCACTCACACATAGAGATATTTTAGTTCATCATTAGCACTTTCTTTTCCATTTAGTTCTAAAGAGAGGTGACAAAACTCTTCTACTTTTAACTTTCTCATGTCTCAAGAGAGGTGTTTAAAGAAGTTGGTCTTCCTAGTGAATCAACATTTTTAAAAAACAAACTGAGTTGAGGCAGTGCAGCGGGTGCTCAGGTTTCTATCAGGTCTGTACTTTTGTATTCTATTTGCTCTAAGACCCTCAGCCATCCCCATGGAGGCACCTGCCCTGCTGTCCCTCCAGTCCACAATTCTTCTCTCTTCGCCCTTCTCCCTCTCTCTCTCTCTCTCTCTCTCTCTCAGAGACAGGGTCTCTCTACTGAACTCGTGGTGATCCTCGTGCCTCAGCTTCCTGAGTGCTGTGATTCCAGGTGTGTCCCACCACACCCGGCTTCTCTCTTGGCTCTTTTAACAACCCATTTGACAAGTCCACATCGATGTCTTTCCAAACACCTCAAATTTGACATGCCCCAAACTGGACTCAGGTTTTCCTCTAAACCTGTTCCTCCTTAAATAATCTATAACTTGATAAATGGCAGCAACACACACCCAGCAGCTTGTGCCAGAAACGTGTGTTTCCTTGATGCTGCTCTTCTCTCTTGCTCCACCATCAACCACCAAGTCCAGCCAGTTCTGCCTCCTGTCTTTGCCAGCACAGCCTTCACTGTCTCTGCTGCTACCACTCCAGTCCATGCCACGAGCAGCCATTACTTAGGCCACATTGTTCTCTCGTGGTTTCTTGGCACTTACATTTACTTCTATGGACACTGCAGTCAAAATGATCTTTTTAACACAAGAAACATGATTGTGACACTCCTTTACTTAAAAGCATTTTAAGACTTCCCAATGTTCTCAAGATAATGTCCAAAATTTACAACATAGTCAACAGAACCCTGTTTAGTTCTCCAAGCTCCCTGTTTGGCTTGGCTGAGTCCTGCATTCTCCTTCATGCCTAGCTGCAAGGCAGCCCTGGAGACAACAGCAACAGATCTTTCCTAGAGTTGCCTGTCTTGTGCCTTTCTCCCCCGATAGACCCTATATTCTACTGTTGATGGAAAATGCTTGTATTTCCAGTGTACCTGTCGATCACCTGCAGGAATAAGTCTTGAAGCTGGGAGTGATATTACTGATGGGCCCTGAGGACGTATTCACAGAATTCATTCACACAGAACTGTTTCACTTCCATTTCAAAAGTTGTCTATTTATTTTCCCTGTACCTGCTGTCTGATGTGTTGGGCACTAAGTACGTACAGAAAGGTAGACTATACACTAAAGAAGACAGAACATGGGCAAATGTTTAAAAAAGTCAAATGACACATAAGTTAAAGATAATACAGTTAGGGCTGGGGATTTAGCTCAGTGGCACCACTCCTGCCTCAAAAGCACAAGGTCCAGAGTTCAATCCCTGGTTCAATCCTTTTTTTCTTAGAAAAAAAGAAAAGATAATATGGTAAGGCTAAAACAGGTGTTCTGAGAAGGAGCAAAGATACAGTCTGTCAAAGGGGAGGAGACTGAAGCTGAATGATAGATGGTTTCAAGGGGACCTGACTCCATTGTTTTAAATGTTTTGGCAATTCCTTCTACACTGTGTAATATATATTTTTAATATTTTAAAATACTATGTTAATATAAAGTACATAATGTTTTTCTAATCTAATAGCATTTCTAAAAATATGTATAGTGCAATTTCTAAGTACATTGAAAAACCTACAATGGAAATGTTTAGTGAGCTGCAGTCTAACTTTGATACCCAGGTCGACTCCATCTTCTCTACCTTCTCAACCTCAAGAGCACAAACTGGGGCTGAGGATATAGCCCAGAGGACAGCATGTGTGTGGCCTGGGTTCAGTCTCTAGTGGCCTTTAAAAAAAAAAAAAAAAAAAAAAGAGTATAAAGCGAAAACCACAACCTAGGACTTTCTATGATGAGCAACTTAAGTCAGTCCTATTTCCTTTCCTAGAATAAGCTTGAGAGAAAAGATGCAGCATGATTGGCATGGTATCTCTCATATAGCAAGTGGTTAATGTACTGAAGCAGAGTATTTATAAATGCTCAATCCCTGGTTAGTATCCAGACTAGGTTAGTGTCCAATTGATAGATTTGGGCTTTTTGACATACTGATTACTGGAAAAGGTAAAGGACATTCCCTGTGAAGCATTCTTTTTCAACAAAACCTCTTTAAAGTTGTTCCCATTTTTAAAGAAATAGTACTTAGAAGGGAAGTGGTAATTAAATGTATCAATTGCTCTGTTCTCTCCAATTGGCTGCAGACAGCAGTTTGAAAGCAGAGTGCCAAAGCATTTAGCCTGAAGTCTAAAAATTAGATGATTTCTACCACAGTTTATGTATGAGAATCATAAAAGATCACTTGCCTGCACTGTAGTCTCTGGATATTTGGCAAGGTGTAATTTAAGTACAGCCTTCTTTGAACTTTCTTTCTTTGAAGCAACAGGTGTTTGGCTCAGCTGGGAAGAAAGTGGAGCCACATGCACATTCTGCCCTCCTCAGAATGGCAAATTGAAATGAAACCTGCTGCACACCAAGGGTCTCCATACAGCCTGCTTGGCAAACAGCACCTGTCTTTATTGCCTTTTTTTTTTTTTTGGAGCTGGGGAAGCACCTTTCTCATCACTATAGTATTCTTAATCTTTCCTAACAGACTCTCAAACTAGGGTGTTTTAAGATGAAATGGTTACATAAACATAAGTAAGTGAAAAGCTCTGCTTAATGGAGAGTGACTGCGGAGAAATGTGAAAGGTCTTTGTCTTGCCCCGAGTGCACAAACGATGCAGACCAAGTTAGCAGTTACAGGAAGGAAAACGCGGCTTGCTGCCCACAGCTCAGCACCTGCCACATCCCCAAAGGAGCTTGGAGTGGCCCAAAGCAGGTTGACAGCAGAAAGACAAACATCTTATTTCAAAAGCCTGGAAGAGTGAGACACTGTGTAATGAGAAACTACAAAAAAATAAAACCAACTGAGCAACAGGCTAGTGTCCTTGGCTGGATGCATACCACATTTTGGTAATACTGTACCTACTTGCTTCTCTGTAAGAGACAAGTAAAAGTTCACACTGGAGCCAGGGATTTAGCTCAGTGGTTTCACCGCCTGCCGCGCAAGCACAAGGACCGGAGTTCGATCCCCGGTACCAAAAAAAAAAAAAAGTTCACAATGGAGACATAACATTCAAATTATTTCATTATCAATGTATTTTCTGAAATTGTTTCAAGGCTAGCATGTGTTTTCCAACATACTGAAATTTGAATGTAAAAAACTGAAGACAATTTACTTCAAACAAAATCACAAAAGTACATGTTGATCACAAAGCAGAGAGAAATTCAGCCCAAGGAAAGGCAGGAGAGGGGGCTCACCAGTGTTGTAGGCTGTCGGCATTGCTGAGTACACGAGTCCCTGCGGAGGCAGGCTTGGGGTTGTCACAGACACTACAGGGGTTGCAAGGGGCTGAGTGGCTTGAGAACTGCTTATCCTTTGGGTATTCTGTGAGACATCAGAAAAGAGAAAAAGTGTTACCATGTAGTATTTATGTTCAGACTTAATATTTTAAAAATAACTTTTAATTTAAATGTGACGCTTTTCACAGTTTTATGTGAATATCATTTTCTGAAGCAGTCATGCTATGAAAATCTTAAAAATACTAATGAGGCTAATTTAAAGGCACCTATATTTACATTAATTATTCATTTTCCCTTTCTTTAATACAGTTTATTAATGCCAGAAGCACGGCCTTAAAATAGAAACTTACCTTATGGGTGATAACACTTTTATGTGTTAGCATAATGAGGACTTAATGTCATTACAAAGACTGCCAGGTTATGGTGACAGCAAAGGTCATTTATATATATATACATGTTGTAAGTTTAGGAGTACAGGAATAAAAAATACCTTTCTTTACAGCATTTATGTATTAACATGGCTTGAAGCGCAGCTTACATTCTGCTTTGCTTCCCTCAACCCTACAGATGACCTATTTTTAATGGCTGGTTCAGATAAGTAACCCTTCATTCTCCTCATCTTCTGAACCAACAGGCTTGGGTAGAGAGCTTTCGAAGTACGGAAAGGGCTGTGAATGGAGCAATATTAAACGCTTGCTGACTGACTTCATCTACCTAGTATCCTATTCATCCTGGGAATGAGTAAAAAAGTCAACTATTAAATAATCAAGCTAGTTTAAAACAGTCATGGTCCTCTATGTGTAGGAGTATGGTAGAATAATTTCTCCGCCCACTCAAAGTAACATTTTTCCAAAATTAAGGATCAGAGGAACAGAATAAACTCCATGTTATTAGTATGCAAGAAGGCCAAAGCACATTTAGAAGTCTAAGCCAAAGCACAGAATCATTCAGTGCCCTTAGCAAAGCACCAGAATGTGGGCAGTGTCCACTGTCACTGTTTCCAGAAAGACATGAGATGAAGACCTTTGACTAGATCTAGACACTTAGAATCTGATGAGAATACACATCTGTTTTCTTTTCAGTTCATATTTTCTACTGGAAGTTAGAAGATGTCAGAAAGACTATATGGCATGTGGATATATTGCCTGAGTTTCAGTCCCAGAGTCACTACTTCCTAAGCTCAGGGAGAATCATTTAACTTCTCTGAACTTCTAAATTTTTCATGATGGGATGACACAAATCTTTGTCCCACTTGCCTTGCAGTGCTATTGTGAAAATAAAATAAAGTGATATGCTAGAAATGTTTGGGTAACTGAAGTACTACAGAAATGTGAGATAATATTCTTAAATTACTGCCCCAAGAATCCCTGTATAATCAAATTTCTATGTAATTGGGGATTAAAAAAAAAGAGACAAGTATCCCTTGATCCACAGGTGTTCCATTAGAGCCTTCATGAGGTAAAGTTTCTCTGTTCTAGAAAGGCAAGGCTTCTAAAGGGATCTGCAGCCTGGCTCGCTTCAGAAAACACCTTGGTACAAGCCCGAGGGGACTTGCGCACCTGTCCTTCCCCACTCTGGAATGCAGCCATCCACGATGTTTTCTTCAGAGCTCAAACCAATTTAAACTAACCTTTCAGTTTTGACGGATTGTTTCTGATTCTGTTTGATTCCAACACATAAAGCTCTGCATTTTAAATTAACTTTTAGAATGTGAATTAGCTTAAATCTTAAAAAAATATGAATGGCTGTTTACAGTTCTCAGTCATGTCTGTCTTTTTCTTGTTGTTTTTGGTACCGGGGATCAAACTCAGGACCTCGTGATTGCCAGGCAGGTGCTATGCCACTGAGCTACATCCCAACCCCATGTCTTTCTTTTGTAAGTCACAGACATTTATTTTAATGATTTCTAAACTTTAAAGTCTTCAGAAATTTATCTCTGAGGCTCTGTAATTACAGGTGTACTTTAAGAAAAGTGGAAAGTCAATGTATGACAATTGCAAATATAGTACATTTTAGTCTCAGCATCAAGTTAATAATCTTAATGTCTGTTTGAGATAGGGATCTATCCAATTTGGACTTTGGACTTTGCTTTTTCATATCTGGGCTCTAGGCCACACTAGGTGAAGGAATACAGTATGAGATGGGTTGGTCTGGGCTCTCCCCACTCCGGCAGTCTCCTGGCATTTTAGTATACCGGCCAATCTCAGGAGCACAAGGCTCCATGAGTAAGTGACTTTCAGAACCACTAGAGGGCAACTCAGCTCTAGATAATTCATGGAAGCATTTGGGACTTAAGGGTAAACAGATCTAATGTAAGACGAATTATTTTGGTTTGAATTATTAACTTCATTTGCTAATAATTATGATGTAATTAAGTACATATTCCCCCAAAATATGTTCATAATACAATTAATACTACATTTACAGGTGACAAAAGTATTTCAGTTAACCAATATAAAATCACATCCAAAATTGAGAATGATCACAAAGCTAAGAACCACCTCATATTTTAAGAATAGAGCACAGAGTCATATTTGAAAAGACATTTCTCAAAACACAATAGCATGCATCAACATGTAATAATAAAATATAAGTAAAACCAACTGAAACCTTTACCCCATGCTCGCATGCACTCTTAACCCTACCCATGCTAAAACCGGTGTGTTTTCAACTTTTTATTCCCCTTAGAGTCATCTAATTAACAGCTGACTCCGAATGCACATGATTACTTCTGTGAAGTCTAGGTTATAGTTCCCAAAGATGAAATAGACTAGCTGCAAGTTATTTTCAGTCAGGTTTATTTTCTAGAGGAAAAGCAATGGAAAACATTTGTTTTGGAGAAAAAAATTAATAGCTGCTTATAGAACAGAATATCTTGATAGAAAAGTAAATTTGAGTATGTTCAATTACAGATATTCCTCTTAGTAAACAGGGAACCCCCTTGTGGTTCAGATTGTCTCATGCAGGATGAAATAATTCCAACTCTGAAAAAAGTGACCTCACCAAAAATGATGTAATCTTTTTGAAAGAAAGAGAAATAACACAAGTCTGTGTTACAATCTGAGGAACTTTGAGGGTGAAGTCATTTTCTAAAAATGTTTTAATAATTTGGAAAGCTATATAAGGTATTTTGGATCTTTCCTTTAAAATATCTTTAAACAAGTACCCTGTCCTCATGGACAGCAACTGTTTTTAAAGGCTCTATTCTAATGTTCCCTCCAACACATACATTCTAAATAGAAAAACTGGAATCTGTAGTACCAGTAGATTTAACCATGAAAGCATGATTTTAAAAAAAGGCATTTGGAGGGTGTTTTTACACAAGAAAATTATCTTTGTAACAAAAGAGCATTGGTTAGATAAAAACATTTAAGAGAATTAGTTCTTTCTACATCTTTTTCAACTCCCTTGAAGCAAAAAACCCGCACTCACCAACTCCAATTCCTCTTCCTCCGACTGTACTCAGCACATAAGAGGGATAAGAGAGTTACTAAGACTGTTGGTACTTGCAACAAAATATTTCTTTAGAAAAACATGGTTTTAGGACCCTACAATTCCTTGGGAACTCTAGAGATGATAACGCACACAACAAATAGTACTTGTTGTCTTTAAACTTGTAGCTGATTTTTCAAGACCAGAGAATTGTTTTCAATTCTTTAGGGCCAGGATTTATTAAAGAGCACCCGCCCCCTCATCTGCTCTTACCCTGGCTTCTCCTACACAGTCACACTTCTGCAACATTTAGATAGTTTCCTAATCATGACAGCAGTCTATATTTGGAACCACAAGCATACTCTGTACTTACATCTTAATCCTCCCATCCCTGCCCACCAGGTCACACACGTCCATGTATCTCCTGGCTAGACTCTGTGCGCCCTGGTAGGCCCAGAACTGTGGTATGCTTTATTTCCCACATAGCCAGAGCAGTGTTATGAAACAGGAACTCAAACATTTGTCAGTACATAAAACAGTTTTTTACAGGTTTATTATTTGCAGATAACAGTTCACACATTCATAGAATAATTTTAATGGAGAGAAACCATGAATATGAAAAAAATGAGTGAAGAGAAATGAACCGATAAATGAACAGGAGAGAAAAGAAACGTATTTGCTCATTTTCTTTCAAACATTTATAAAATATGCTAGACACAATCTACTCCTTAGGTGTTCTTTTTTCCTTCACTTTCATTGAGTAAGTCGTTTCTTTCTCAGTCTGTGAAGTGTCTCCACTGATACAGGAAGCCCCAATCCTGAGGCAGGTTTTTCTGCAAATGAATGGGGAGAAAGGAGGGAGGCTGACTACAAAACAATCATTTGCCCTACACTTGCTACCTCACTGTGGCTGACAGGAGCCTTAGCTACTGTGTTTCATATACATCATCACTGCATCGCTCCAATTACAAGGTGCACAACAAAGTACTGTAGTGTCAAACACCAGGGCTATGTTTGTGTGAAACAGTTTTCACTTTAACCTATAGGGGTTACAGTGTAGCTTATATGGCAAGTTTTCTGCAAAAAGGTTTCATTTCTAGTGGGGAGAAAGGAACCCTTACCCTTCTCCATTGTTGGTGGGAGTGCAGACTGGTGCAACCACTGTGGAAATCAGTATGGAGATACTCAAAGAACTAGGGCTAGAGGTCCCATTTGACCCAGCTATTCCCCTGCTCGGTATCTTCCCCAAAGAATTAAAAGAATCATACTACAGTGATATATGTGCACCCATATAGCAGCATAGTTCATAATAGCTAAAGCTTGGAAGCAGCCCAAGTGTCCATCAACTGGAGACTGGATAAAGAAGATGTGGTTTTTAAATAAAACGGAGTACTACTCAGCCATAAAGAATGAGAAACTAGAGACATTTATAGCTAAATGGATGCACATTGAGGCCATAGTCTAAGTGAAACAAATAGGATACACTTGTGTAAATACCAAATAGTTTCTCTGGTGTGAAAACCTAAAAGTGTAAATAAGGATTAAAATGTATAACTGATATTGTGAAATAGGAAGAAAATGTCTAAAGGAATAGGGGAAGTGGGAGGGGAAGGGGACAGGAAAGAAGGGAAAAGAAAAAATTTGAGAAAAGGAAAAACATGGAAACAAAGTCTTTGTAAGTAGGGAAGGGTGGAGGGGGTGAAGGGAGGGCAGAGGAATGGGGAAAAAATAAGAACCAAGATACATCATGTAAAGGTACAAGATCACAATGGAGAATATAACTGCATTGTATACCTAAAATTACCAATAAACTAAATGGAAAAAAAAGAAAAAGGCTTCATTTCTTAAAAAAAAACCCTGGTTATAATTTTATCACCCAGTTTCCTAATGTCTAAATCCATTTTCTTGTTAAGCACTGCAATTTAGTAATAGTTCTTACAAACCTATTTTTGTGCCTTTACTAAATGAAACTTTTTGTAATTAAAAACAAAATTTCTAAAAGGTAGTAGCAGGTATTACACATCTGGCTCCTGAAAAGTAAGTCAAAATGGCTTTTTTGGAACATATTTCTTTGTTCTGTATGTGTGCATTTTAAACAGTTTATTCTGAAATAATTTTCGACTTAGAGACCAGCTGTATAGACAGCTCCCCTCACACTCTTGCCCAGCTTCGCCCAAGGTTAATATCCCAAAGGAACAAGATACAATAGTTGAAACTAACAGAACAGCAGCCCTCATTAACACTTTGGATTTTACTTGGGTTTCACTAGTCTTTCTACCAATATCCTTTTTCTAACCCAGAAGCAGATCCTGGATCTCATACGCATTTACTTGTCATGGATCCTTGATCTCTGACCTATAATAGTTCTTCAGTATTTCCTTACTTTGGTTCCTGACCTCCGCACCCCCCAACCCCCAACACAGGGTGTTCACAATGAGCTACATCCCTATTCCTTTTTTATTTTTCGATTCTGAGATGGGGCCTTGATAAGTTGCTGTTCCTGGGCTCAAACTCATAATCTTCCTGTCTCAGCCTCCCAAAGTGTTAGGATTATACATGTGTGTTATCACACCCCATCCCGGCTGAGTTTGGCACTTTTGGAGAACACTACTCAGGTATCTTGTAGAATGTCTCTCAATCTGGGTGTGTCTTATGTTTATTCCTTGAGAGAAGGCATGGACTTTTGGAAGACTATTACAGAGCTATATAATCTTAGCACACCATGACAGAAGGCATGTCATCTTTTTTGTCTTACTTAATACTGGTGACTAAGTTAAGGTAGTGTATAAATACTATTTTTCCCTTTGTAAGAAACAAATATTTGGGGAGAGACATTTTGAGGCTGTGTAAGTATCGTGTTTCACTTTAAACTTTTTGCTAATTGTAGCATTTATTGACTGGCTTTGCCTGCAACCAGTGCCCTTGTACTGTGGTGTTCTATGTGGTTACCATTCCTCTTATTCTTTCACATCTACTCATTAGAATTTCTCCGTAAAGAAGAGCTTTTACTTGTTATTTATTCTATCAATCATATCAATAATAGACTCTTACTATTCCTTGGGTTATAAGCCAAAACTATTATTTATTTTGTTACTCAAATTGTTCCACTTGGTCACTGGGAACTCTTTTGGAAGGCTAGTTCCTGTGACCTTTGATAGGCACTTTCTTATTCTTTGCTGCCTCTGGCTCATCTTGTATTTCTTCAAGCCAGTTCTAAAACTACTCTCTTCTCCATGGGGCCCGAGTTCTTTGAATTAGAGGGTGGTGTTTAGGAACTAAAATCTGACCATTCTCAGATTACTGGGTATCATTACTTCATATACCTCTCAGCAGACCGAGCTAGAAAATATATGATTTATACCAACTAATGTGTATTACTGAGCCTTCCTTTTTACTGCTGAGTAATATTCCTTTTTGTGCATGAACCAAACAGTATATATCCCTTCAACTGCTGCAGGACATCTGGGCTATTCTCAGTTTTTCAGTTACAAAAAACACAGGAAATTACATAAGTACAGTTTTTATATCACTTAGGTAAATACAAGGGGTCTTGCTGGGTCATATGGCAAGTATATATCTAGTTCATAGAAGTTGCCCAGCTCTTCCAAAGGGACTGTATCATTTTGCATTCCAAGAAGGAATACATGGGTTCTTGTTGCTCTGCATTTTCAACAGCACTTTCATTTTATTTTTAAAGTTTTAGCCATTCTAATAGGTATGTAGTCACATCTGATTGTGGTTTTAATGTGCATTTCTCTAATGATACTGAGCACATTTTCATATGGTTGTTATGTACATTGCCTTCTTCTTAAAGTATCTGTTAAGATCTTGTTGCTAGAGGTATAGTTCAGTGATAGACCACTTGCCTAGCATGCATAACACCCTGGTTCAATCCTTAGCACTGCCAAAAAAAAAAAAAAAATCTTGTCCCCATTAAAAAAAATTAGGTTATATTTTTATTGTCTTGAGAGAACTCTTTATGTATTACAAATATAGGTCTTTTATTTGTATATGTGATTTGCAAATATTTTCTCTTAATTTGTAGGTTGTCCTTTGATTCTTTGAAGAGTACATTTCATACAGCAAAACAAATTCTCATGAATTCTAATATATCAATGTTTTTTAATAGATCATGCTTTAGTAGAGTTATGTTTTATCTTGTAAGTTTCACAGCTTCATGTGTTAATCTGGATCTATGATCCATTTTGAATTAATTTTTATATAAAGTAAAAAGTATGTATTAAGGTTTCATTGTTTTGGATATCAATGTTGAATTATTCCAACACTATTAGCTAGCTATAAAAGCTACTTTTTCTCCACTGAACTGTCTCACTACCTTTGCTAAAAAACAGCTGAATATGATAATATTTATATGGGATTATTTTCTGGGCCATTTTGTCCATTGATCCATGGGGCCATTCGTTTGCTGACACCTGACATCCTCAGTTATTATAGCTTTACAGGAGGTCTTCAACTCAGTCTGTTTGGTTCTTTTTCAAAATTGTTTTGGTTATTATTGTTTCTTTGCCTTTCTGTATATATAATTTAGAATTAAGTTGATTTCTACAAAAAAGCTTGGTGCAACTGTGATTGTATTGTTTGATTTCGATCAATTTGAGAAGTGACATCTTGACAATGTTTTCAAATCCACTAACATAATGCATTTCTTTCATTTAGGTAAACTGATCTTTCATTAGTGTTTTGTAGTTTTCAGCATATACACTGAACATATATTTTGTTATATTTGTACTTAACTATTTCCTTTCTGGGAGACGGTATTATGTTAAATTTCTAATTTGAATTATCTATTGCAGGCATAAGAATACAACGGACTTTTGTATATTTATTTTTCTTAACTGTACTGACTAGGGCTTCCAGTACAATGCCAAATGTGTGTGCTAATTTAAAAAACTGAATGTTTCCCCCTTATTGGTGTATCATCAATTAAAATTTTTGTAGATGCTCCTTATCGGTTGCTCCTTTCTATTCCTAGCATGTTTTTCTTAACATCATGAATAAATGTTATACTCTGTTAACATGGAGGAATTATACTGGTGAATTTTCAAATGTAGAATTATCCTTGCATTCCCGGGATGAAACCTACTTGGTCTTAATATATACCGTTTATATATTGCTGAATTTATTTACTAATATTTTGCTGAGGCTTCCTATGTGTAGAGTTCATGAAGGATATTGGTTTGTAGTTGTCTCTTCCTGTAATGTCTTACACTGATTTTGTATTAGGGCAATGCTAGCCTGATGAAATGAGTTTGGATGTGTTCTTTCCTAGGTTTCTGAAAGAGAATGCAGAACTGGTATTAATTTTTCCTCAAATTTTGACAGAATTTGCCAATGAAACCATCAGGATCTGGAATTTTCTATTTTGGAAGCCTTTTAAACTAGGAATTCAATTTCTTTCATAGATATTTGACATTAAAATTAACTATCAGAACTTCAAAAAAAAACTTCAATAAGTTTAGCAACTCTTTGGTAGTTTGCATCTTTCAAGGAATTTGACCTTTTTACCTATGCTATCAAATATAGCAGAATAGAGTCATATAGTACTGTATTCTCATACTATCGTTTACTATCTTTTGGACATGCTCTCTTTCATTCTTGATATTTATAACCTAGATCTTCTCTTTTCTTCATTCAGCACAGAGACATCTCACTGGATCTTTTCAACATCAACTTTTGGTTTGATTCCTGTCTCCTTTGTTTTTCTGTTTCTAATTTTATTAATTTTTCTTCCCTCTAATTGCTTTCACTTAAATTTGTTCTTGCCTTTCAAGTTCCTCAGGATAAAAGCTTATATTATCTTCCATCTTTTCTAATATAAGCATTTAATGCCATAAATTCTCTTCAGCATTACTCTAGCTGGTCCTCAAAATTTACATATGTTGTAATTTCATTTTTACTACGCTGTATTTTAAAAAATGTTTTCTTGAGATTTCCTCTGTGTACTTTAACCTCCCAAGGCTAAAATGTATTGTTTAATTTCTAAATATACTGTATACAGAATTTCCTGGTGTCTGTTACTGATTTTTCTATTTTACCTTTCTATCGGTTTTCTCTTTATGTACTGCGGAGGTCTACTATTAGATGCATACATATTAAAGAGCAGTTATTTTTTGGAAAATGGGCCACGTAATGGCCCTCTTTCCTCGATTATATTTATTTTCATAAGTCTACATTGTCCAAAATTATGACATCAATTTTACCTTTAATTGTGGTCTGCATGGTGTTATTTTTCTGTTTATGTCTTTATATTAAAAGTGGCTTCTTATAGGTAGTAGTAACAATGTTTAGTCTTTCTTGTCTTCTTTTTTGGTTGCTTTTAAACAAATCTGACAATCTATCTTGTAAATGATGTATTCTAACCTATAACAACGTATTTTCAGTTTTTCTTTTCCACCTTTTTTGTCTTTTTCTTTTTCCTTCTAATACTGGGGATTGAACCAAGGGGCACAGTACCACTGAGCTACAGCCCGGACCTTTTCACTTCTTTGACAGAGACTCTCATTAAGTTGCTCGGACTGGGCTGAACCTGTCACCTTCCTGCCTCAGCTTCTCGCAGTGCGGGGATTACAGATGTATGTCACCATGTACGGCCTCATATTTTATTTTTACATGTGCTATAGACACAAAATGCATTACCACTATTTTTACCTTATAAAGTCAGCAGTCTTATGGAGTAATTAAAAAGGAGAACACCTAGATTATGGCTTCTCATACCTCTCTCCTGTGAAAGTTACCAAGGTTCCTTGGAGGAATACCTCATTGTAGGACTGGGGCAGAAAAAACACAAGTTGAGCCTGGAGCATACTGCACTTTCAGAAAGTAAAAAAGTACCCTGCCCTTCCCTCAAAACAAAAACCACAAAGCACAAGGACAAGGGGTTGTCAAAGAGATACAGATACCATGTGAATAGCTCCCAAAAGCTAAAGCTAGAACAATTTGAACAAAAAAGTGGTATGATAATATATCACTATATTATATACCGAAGTATAAAATAAGTGCCTGTCCATATTTACATGTATAAATAAATGATGAAGCAAATGAGAAAGAATAGGTAAATCTCTTGCACCAGAAAAACTCTAAATAATTTATGTAGGCATTCTTCCCTTGAGGAGGTGAAGGATAACCCCCTACTCCTTAAGTGAGGGCTACAGGTAAGGACTTCTAATGACTACAGTATGGAAAGAAGGCAAGAGTAAGTCTATAGCAGAGAAACCTGCGAAAGACTTCATCAGTCTGGTGACCAAGTTAGCATGAACACTAATAGTTATGCCGATAGCGCACACCCTTGATATGATATGATGTAAGTGACACTTTAATTACATAGCCTTCTTCCCTCAAAGTAATAACCCCAAGCTGAAAAGAAGACATCACACAAATCTCAACTGAGGGACATTCTACACAGTGACCAGGACTGCTCTAAACTGTCAAGGTCAGTAAAGCAAGGAAAATCTTAGAAACTGTTATAGCCAACAGTCTATGGAGACATGGTTACTAAACGTAATGTGGCATATCCTGGATTAGAGCCTGGAACAGAAAAAGACATGAAGTTAAAAACTAAAGAAATCAAAATAGAGACTTTAGTTAACATACCATCAAATATTAGTCCATTAATTTTAACAAATGTTCCATACTAAGATATTAATATTTCTATAAATTAAAAACTATCCTAAAAAGCTAACAAAAAGTAGAGAAAAATAATTTATCTCCATTTATATCACTTCCATATTTCTTTGAGTAGACTCAAGTTTTTGATGCTATCATTCCTTCTGCAGAAGGTGTTTCTTTAACATTTCTTGCAGAGCTCTACAGGCAATAAATTCCCATAATTTTTGTTTCAGAAGTCTCTCTTTTGCCTTTGTTTTTGAAACATTTTTTGCTGGATATAGAATCCTGGGTTGAGAGGTCTTCTTAAATTTTAGCACATTAAATATATACACTCCATTGTTTCCTACCTTGCACAGATTCTGAAGAGAAGTATAGTTTTAGTGTTTCTTGGTTCTATATGTAGTATGTCTCTTTTCTCTGGTTGTCTTTAAGATAAGCCTTTAGCTTTTAGCTTTAGCAGTCTGAATGTACGCTCACATGTGTGTGCCCTGACGGTAGTGACCACTCACCCCTCTCCCAGTTGTGTTATCTAAGAGAGGCTTTTTCAGGACAGCCCTCCTCCTTCATCGGAAACACCCAGTGGGGCTCAAGGGTTAAAAAAAAGCAAGTCTATAGGAGAAAATGGACTCAATCCACACTGTGGCCCCAGCAGTTTCAAAGGTTCCTACGAGTACACACTTGGCCTCCAGCAACTCACTAATCACTCCAGCTCAGCTCTCATCACCTGTGCGCTGCCCAGTGCTCCTATGTCATTTCTCCCCATACTACCTGCCTTGCCCTGTCCTCCGGGCCAGCTGGTTGCCCTGAAATCTCAGCACTAGGATAATTCAAGAAAAACTGCGTTTGCTGTATGTTCAACTTTTTTCACTGTAAATTTGGGAGTGATTCAGTTTTTAGCTTTATGTATCGCCAAATGAAAAAGTATTGTTTGTTTTTTGACCCAGAGCTTAAAACTTAGAAAGATTAAGACTTACAGTCCTGATTTCACACCACCGTGGACAAGCACAGTAACCTTTATCTCAGTTCTCTCATCACTACCTAGCCATGATCACAGTCTAATTGAGAATCAAATGAGAGAAAGCATATAGGATATTTCAGAATCTATAAAGCATTACACTAATACGTTATGCATTTTCTTTATTTGGTACTGGTGCTCGAATTCGGGACCTTGCGCTTGCAAGTCAGGCGTGGTGCCACTGAGCTAAATCCCCGGCCCAGCATTACACTAATATGGAATTATTACTTAAGCCTGACAGCATCACTTTCACTTAGCAAAAACACAAACAGAAAGTTTAGCAGCTGGTAGCAGCCAAACAGTTGCTAAACTAAAAATGATTTTAAAACCTGCATATATATTCTAATTTTTTTCTACAAGAAGTTAAGGAGGATAAACATATTTTCCTACTCTTCATGAACACAGACTTAGGACTCAAAAGCAAATGAAGCTAAGGCTCTGAAGACACTGTCAAGGGGGGTACTGCATCTTTTACAGAGTTACATAGAAATGTCATTTGAGAAGGAATAAGCAAAGAAAATTATTTGGAGAATAACCCATTCAAGTTTGTATACATATTCCCTATTCAACAATAGTTCTCTCTTTGGTATATAGGGTTCTGTAACAAATAATTTACTAGTTCTCTCACAGAAAAGTAGGAAACAGATGAAAATATGAAAAGCACAGAGATGAAATAAATCATGTTTAATTTACAAACTTGGAAATGAGATCTCTAAGCAAAGATTCTAGGCTGTTAAAATTAAGGATAATAACCCCTCCATATTTAGCTTTAATTTTAAATAAGCATTAAGCAAAATTTATTTCCTATTTTTCCATAATCTAATTTTTGTGTATTTAAAACAGACCTGTCTCTTCAAATGGTAGTTTTGAATAGAAATACGCATTAGGAAAAAGTATGGACTCTAGGGAGGTATGCAAAATTCCAAAGGAAAACATACACTGAGACGTGTAAAATGTGTGTTTTGAAGAATGAAGCTAAAGGAGGTCTGACTTACCAGAGGAGGCATCATGCCCTTGCTTGAAGGGGGAATGACAACTCGAAGATCTGGCTTTCGACTGTTCATTCCAAGATTGCCACCACCTGGTGGAGGGGGAGACTTTGTAGGCATGACTTTGCCTAAACTATTTGCACCAGTATTTCCAATCAAATTTGGAGAAGCTCTTGAGTTTACAAACCCATTCCCTGGAGAAAAGATTAACATGAAAAGAAAAGAATTATTAAAATATTTTGTCACATATACAAAGCATGCTTTCCCCAGTCCCCACTTGCAAATGAATTTAATAAAACTCACCAGTAACCATGTATCTTTCAGTATTTTAAAATAAGCAAAGAAAGTCAACCTGTCTGAAATACATATAGAGCTTAAGACTAATGCAACTTGTTTCCAGCATTATTGCTTGGACCTGGGGTGAAAGGCATTTAAAGTACAACACACATTTCTAAGGATCATCTCATATTGGAGATTATGATAATAAGACTTTTTTTTTTTTAAGCCTGAGACCAGCCTACTCATTCAGTCATGTGACAAAGGCACTGCTACTAGGTTCTGGGTACTGACTCAGGTTTCAGGCAACTCCTTAAACTGTAGCTTATTTAGCACTTAGCACTAATGCTTCATTTTCATCAAATACTTCTCCTTGTGGCTTTACTTCTCCCTGCTCTTTTTCTTCTGCTTCCATTAAGGCTCTTGCTAAATAATTGTGGTTAATCTAACTTTAATCATTTTATTGCTACTTTTAAGCTTCCCCTGACAGAACCATCTATCTCTTGGGTGAATAAGGAAATGGGCATATATTGTGGCATATGTTCTATCTACACAGCATTTCCAGGGACCAGATGAGATACAAAATAAAGGTAAGAGACCTCTTCTTTTCATGAATATTCTAATAGCAGCCATGTGATGGGGTTGACTCCCCTTCAAGCCCCACCCCCTTGCTACAGGCTAGGTTGGAGGACAGGCATTTTGACTCAGATCCAAGGCAAGAAATAGAGAGCATTCTCCCTTGCCACAGTGATTCAGGAATGACCACCCAAAACCTAAGTAAATAAGCTGCTTTTTGGCTGTGAGGGACCCAACACATTCCACTCTGACTAAAGAAGTGTATTATTCTTAAGTCATTTTGAGACTCAGAAGAAAGTCAGAATGAGAAAAAGGCTAATGCAAAAAAGACAATAGCAAAGAAAGGAAGTAAAAGCCCTCAGCCATGTTTATAGTTTTGTATCACTTACAAGTTAATGATAAATCCTGTGTACTATTTAAGCCTAATGTAGCTTCCTGTTTCTTGCAGCTGATAATACCTAAAAGAATTAGCTACTAATCACCAGCCTTCTGTCCAAAAGGGGAAATAATCACATAAATAATAGTTAAGTAAAAGTACTGAGCACAGGAACATATAATAAATATTCATTTATAAAACAGAATATATATCATTTGTGATTTCAATTTCTAAGTAAACTGCAAATAAAGCAGAGAAGGCTAGAAAACAACACTGACCATACAATCAATATATTTATAAAAATATTTTGTGAAAACTTAATTGCTAAATCTAAGTGTTAACTGCCCATAAAAACTATGAATTTTAAAAACAAAACATAAAGAAGTTTAGGTTTAGGGCCAGGGATTTAGCTCAGTGGTTTCGCTGCCTGCCTCGCAAGCGCAAGGACCCGAGTTCGATCCCCGGTACCAAAAAAAAAAAAAAAAAAAGAACTTTAGGTTTACCATATATGTTTGCTTTTAGTAATAGACTTAGTGCCAAGAATAATGTACTATTATTCTATTTTGAGTATTATTATAATACATAGAGGTTAAGAGCACGGTATAAAATAAATTTGTTGGCTTAAGAATTTCATTCCTAAAATGGATGGATCTTGAGACTATAATACTAAGTGAAATAAATCAGGCCCAAAAGATTAAATATTATATGGTTTCTTTAATATGATGGACCAAAAATATAAATAATTTAAACAGCAAAATAAAAGAGACAGGAAACTGGGAGGTAGACTTGGTGGAGACGCAAAGTGTTTCTGGAGGACAGAGAGGGGAAGGGGATAATGATCAAGATGAGATAGGTATATGTACCAGTTCTCCAAGATGAATGCAATTATTATGTATCACAAACATATACTAGAAAAACTCCATTCTTAGTGTTTATTATAAAGCTTACCATGAACAAAATATTCAGAAAAGTGAACTGAAAGCTCCTGAAGGCTTGAAGAGGCCTTTTGGATTTGGGTGGAACTCAGCATTCATATGTCATCAGTAGTTGTAACCATCTAAAATCAGGTTAATAGTATAGCACTACCTTTACTATTTCCAAGTTCTACATTTTCATTTACATAGGAAGGGAGATAAAACAAAAGAATACAACCCTACATAGTCTTCAAGTCACCTTTTCTCTAGTTAGCAAGAACAAGCACATACCACATAGGCATGAATAAAATTATACTTAAGATAAGGGTAAAAGCAACACAACTAAGGGTAACAACACAAAACTAACAAGGAACTAGAAAGTGAGCACTGTCCACAAGTATCTGTGTTTACTTAGGGAAATCCTTGAGGGACGAGCTACTGAGCAGTAGAAAAGGATAGAAGAACGAGAGAAGAAAACAGAAGGTAAGGCTAATGGATAAATATAAGAAAATAATGCACTCAATCCAGCCTGAATGAACAAACTATGAATGATGGGGGGCAGCCAGAGAAGCCTAGAGTATCTATGGCTCCAGTGATAAAAGGAAGAAGTGGGTAGCTCGATTTATTCTGCTCCTTTCCTTCCTGTATAAAAGCAAAAGAGAACACCTGAGAATCCACCAAAAATAAGAAGCTAACAGTTGACATGTTACACACACAGCCCACCCTTATGTTTACATATATGAAAAGACTAACCAAAAGTGGGTGTCTACTGTGTGTTTAACACTGGTCTAAAATTCTTCCTAATAATTTTGCCCTGAGAAATGAAATCATTTGCTCTGAAGAACTGCAACAAGTTGATAGATGAATATTTTCTTTTCTTTCTGGTACCAGGGATCGAACTCAGGACCTTGCGCTTGCAAGGCAGGCAACAGCACCACTGAGCTAAATCCTCAGCCCAACAGATGTATATTTTCACTTGAAGAGCTTTTGTACTGATATTCATATCATTTTAATTCTACAGAAGTTTCTTGAAGGGAATAGTATGATCATTTAAAACTGTTTAACATCTGTACAGTTCTCTGCCATTTGTAAAGCACTTCAAGTTCATTAAATAATGAATAGGGTCACTTGATAAACACCAGATAATTTCTGAAAAATAAAAAATACACAACTAGGAAGAGATGGATTAAGAGTTTATAATGACAACCTGCTAAAGCAAATGGAACCTTTAAGATACCCAACTACTTATAATGAATTTGGAAAAGACATATTATTTGAGTTATTTATACAGAAAACTAAAAACTAATAGTGCCAAAGTGATGATATAATCAACTTTGTTGAATTCTAACCATTACATTTTCAAGTGTGGTATCTGAGTACCAAAGGGGATAGAAAACAAAGGTGAGGTATGGCACTCAGAACTACCTGCTTCTCTCTAGCAGGTTTCACTCAGAATTCAAGGTTCCAGATGGCTGGTGTGGTTTTCCCTTCTCCACCTATCACCCAATTCTCCAAAACTTTTACCAACTAACCCACTAGTTTTAACTCATTTCTGTGATTTAATTTTGCTGTAGGGTCTGGTATTTCAGTTAACCTTATGAGGTTATTTCCTGCATCGTTTCCATTATCTTGAAGGGGTTTGTATTAAATCTGGGCTGTATCTCCTTTCCATATCCCAACAGAACAATTTCCTACAACCTGTTATGCTTTCAGAAAGCAGTGCTACTCAAAAACACCAGCTCTTCACTAGCCCATACCTTGTGGAGTAGACCTCATCCCTGAGTTGGGTGACAGATAAACCAGTTTAATAAATTTCATACTGCATACCACTCTGAGAATGTCAGATTAACAAAGTTTCTCAATGTATAATGGTATAAATGTATCTTCTGAATCTCTGATACTTGTAAGATTTACTTGTCTTGGACTCAAAGGATAAAGTAGTATTTCCTCTCAATCGCACTATAAGATGACGCAAATATGTGAACACATCATCAACACGCATGAATGCTACCATGTGGAGTCTATAATGCTTTTTATGTGGTACCACAATAACTCATGAGAATCAAATTGCAAGAGTGAAAGGGAATTTGGAAGTACAGTATCTTAGTGAAAAGTCACGAGTCTGCACCAGGTGATTATGGTATGGTGTGTTTGGTAACTACCAGACTAAAGCTAACTTCATATGCACAACCTGTTCTTTTGTACAGTACTACATAGTGATATATTACCCAACATAAGACTTCATATCACCAGTTCAATTTTTTTTTTTTTTGGTACTGGGGATCGAACTCAGGACCTTGTACTTGTGAGGCAGGCACCGGAACCACTGAGCTAAACCCCCGGCCCTACCAGTTCAATTTTTATGATAAAAATATTGTTGAGACAGATTTTTGAGGTAGATTTTTTCAAAAAATAAAACTTATCTTGCCTCAACTTATTTTAGAAATTAAAGTGTCTACCTTGAATGAATAAACCTAGTTTAATGTAGTTACTGCTAAAATGTAAGTTTTCATCATAATTTACAACTCTAACACAAATGTGAAAAAAAACCTCTTGAACACTGCACAGCATTCTTTTAGAAATTTAAAAGACCTAATCTCGATTATGGTCTGACAGCTGTAAGGCAGGTCATTCAATTATGTCAACCTGGCTGATATTTCAGAACACAAACCTCAGCAGCTGAAATAATGCACTGAAGTGGCCGGCCAACATTCGGTGTCTTACTACTCCTTCTAGGTCTAAACTGTAGACAATGATGTCATTAATGTTTTATTATGAATCAATTTTAGAAGTCCAACTGACAACCAAACTTCAAAGGACTCTGAAAGCACCAACTAATGCAAAGTTCAAACACTGATTTTATTATATTTGACAATTTTCCATAAAATCTGACATTTAGCTGATAATCCAATACATAAGCAAAATACCTTTCAAGTTTTAAAATTATGTCATTTGTATAAAAAACTGCTTGAAGTTTCTGAAAGACCTCCGATTTTGAAATAATTGGTGACATCCTCACTTAATAATTCCTATCTGATGGGCAAACATGGATCCTGGTCATTAGAAATTTGTAATAAAAAACATACATGCTCATGGAATCCTGCCTTCCAAATAATGTACTCCTTATGCTCCCTCTCAGTCTCTCCCGGGGAGAGACATGTTCATAACCCTCATGCAACAGGATGGCTGAAGCATGTAGGCCTTCAATGTGAATGCCTCTTAAATCTGGGTTTCTGCTTTATCTCTCTTAAGTTCTGGTTAATAACTAACCACCAGGTGGCCATTTCCCCCTCAAGATACGCTGCTGTCATCTCAGCTTAGGCAGTTTTAAACATCTGTGCCACTGTCATCCTTTACCACCCCATCCTACCTTCATGGTGGTACCAAGATTTGTTAATCCTTCTTTAAAATGTTTCCCCCACTCAGCTCTTCTTTTTAACTGCCACTGCCCTGCTACCATGAAAACCCATAATTACCTTCATTCAACCCTAAACAATTCCAATTCTTGAGCTTTTCTAGTTCTAATCCAATATATTCTCTTTCTCAACATGTTTTTTTAAAAGCCAAGTTGCCAGATATCTATGATTTCACTTTATGCTCAATATTTAAACACAGGTCCTTGCAATATGTATAATGCTGTCAGGTTTAATTTGCATATACAATGACATAGATGAAAAATAAAAAATTACCACTATATGCGGGAAAACAACATCCTAAATTATGATAAAAATGTTAGGACTATAACTACTATTCTATAGTAGTTCTTTCTATTCTATATTCTACTATTAAAGAAAGTTCAAAAATAGAAAAAGAGGGAAAATGCTTACATTTCCACCATCCTAACTTTAATATTCAGTTTGAATTTTTCCTTCCTTTAAATTTTCTATGTGAATATTTTTCCACAGAAAATAATCTATGCTGATTTTTGCATAGATTAAATTACAAGTAAAAAGGAAGGCAGTTGAAATTTACTTAATGTTTATTGTTGAATATGTTGATTTTTCCTATTAATCATTATCCTATTATTCATTACAAATAATGTTGCAATGAACCTTTGCAGATTCTAATTATCTTCCTTAGGAGAGATTCCCAGAAATGTGATTAATGGCTTTAGAGGTATAAACATTTTTGTAACTACTGAAATATTTTGCCAAAATATTTCCAGAAAGATTGCCAGTAATTTACAAGGCCACAAAAACACATATGAGATTACCAGTTTCACCAAGGCTCCTTCAGTTCTGCACATTACAATAAAAAGAGATACTAGCTGGGCATTCTAAGTCATTTTTTGTTTTTGCCATTTGTATTTGAATTTCATGATAACTACCAATAATTGAGTATCTTTTGAATTTTAAAAATATTAGTTGGGTTTCTTTTTTGGATTATGTATTTAGGCACAAAGCCTATCCCCTTATAAATATTCCCCTAACTGTGGCTTGTATTTTATTTACTTTTATTCCTAAGAATGAGGAACTATTATTATGTAAGACTGAATAAGAGTGACTCTAGGCCCGTGTGCTTTCAGTGCTGAAGAGCAAGGACCTGTTCAGCTTCCCACTTTGCCATCTGCAGCACACTGGCTGCTTTCTCAACTCACCCCCTCATCTCTACAGAAATGCTGCAGCTCTAGTTGCCACATGTAGAAGCGAACATGCAAAGACCCAGAAGGCTGCACAAAATCTTTCTCTGTGTGTGTCTATGAAATATTTCCTCTTTAGATTTTGGAATAGCACAAATAGCATTCAAGGTACCTTAGGGTCTCTTATAACTTTAAAAATGCCTTTATATTTATGGCTATCATTCCCTTTTTCTAGCTAGTATATTACTTTTATTTTAAAAACTTTTTTATTGCCAACAGAAAATTTACAAAAAAAATTGTGGATCAAGTTTTTATTATAAAATGAAGATCCATGTTAAGTGGTGCTCAGGTCAAAAAGAATTCCAAGAAGTAGGATTATACGAATATCAGATATAGCTACAAAGAGGAACTGTTTACATGTGGTTCACTTTATTTCTAGAGTCTAGCCTTTTGGAGTCTCACCCCAACATGAGAGGAGTATACTAAGCTTTTCAAACCCTGGTGGGGAGGGGGGCTCTGAACTTTCAGTGGGGCAGGAAGCATAAGGGAAAATGTATACAAAAAAGGTATGTGGGATACAAACAAAATTAAGTTTAAAAGCTAAGCTATAAATATTTGGAAAGATACATATAAGATGAGCAGGCTTAATTGGTAACACTTTCATATATTTTCTCACATTTAATTGTTTTCTGCTAAATAAGACCCTACAATAAGTTTTATTTGTTTAATTCCATTAAAAGAGCATTTTACACAGTACAGACATAATTAGGCATTAATTCCTACTTTGAAATCACTATACATTTTGTAACACTTCACTCAATAATGTCTCTCATCACTTTCTTAAGACACTGAATCATCTCCACAATATCCTTAAGGCAGAAGCTCCTGACATTTTGTGGAATGAGTATTTAGAAGTATTTCCTGGAAGTGATCTGTTTTCAGATGTCTCCAGGACGTACACTATATCTAAGTAGGGAATGAATTCCTGCTCTTGCTTTTATCTTATTTTATTTTTGGTACTGGGGATCAAACTCAGGACCTTGCGTTTTCGAGGCAGGTGGTGGAACCACTGAGCTAAACCCCCGGCCCCCTGCTCTTGCTTTTAGATCATGATAACGGTAACTGTGATTATCACAAATTAACAGGATGACTTAATGTGCTGAAAACCCAAAGGGTTACACTTAATCTTGTAACTTTTTTGCCATACATAACTATGTTTTTGTGATGTTATGATCACAATCCATCCTTCCAGCACGTCAGACAGTTATGATGTGTATTTAAACTGCTAGTCATCTTGGGAGGAGCCTCAAAGTGAATGAACGGGCTGCAAACAGAACAGTGTAAATGTTAGGTGACTAACAAAGCAGAGCTTTGAGATGAACTTTTCAGTTCTCTCTGCACCTCTAGAAGAAGGCCCATCATTTCTCTGCATTCCAATCTCTCTCATAACATTTCAAGCTGCTCTAGGACACAGTATAGCAGTTTGCTAACAGTCTTGAAAAGGAAAGATTAGAAAACCCAAGAAACTATCTTGATGTATATGCTACAGGAAGGCAACTTAGGCTTTAGAAAACAATGATGTCTGGTATGAAGGAGGCACTGAGTAAATGAGTAACTGAACTTAAGGTCCAGGTGTAAGGAATAAATAGGGTATTATGGGAAAATGTTATGTATTAAAGTATCCCTGAGCAGCCAGGCATGATGGCACACGCCTGTAATCTCAGTACTCGGAGGCTGATGCAGGAAGATCACTATGAGTTTGAGGCCAGCCTGGGCTACAAAGCAAGTTAAGAACAGCCTGAACTGCCTAGTGAGACCCTGTCTCAAAAAAAAAAAGAAAAAAATTTCCTCAGAAGGTAGAAGACTTTGTTTCAGCAATAATATTCTTTCTGTCTTAGTTAAGATAGATATCTACAAAGTTACACAATAGAATTCACTCACCCACTGGGCTGCTTCCAGCTCCATTTGGCACTGTGAGATCTGTAGTGCTCAACATGCCACCTAACAACATTACAGAGGGGAGAGAAGGCAGAGAATGAGTATGAATTCACTCTCCAATATCTGAATGCAAACTGAACAAAAGTTAACCCTCCCTCCATTCCTAAAAAACATACAACTAGCTCAGTCTGATGTGGGCATTAATGTGAAACTTGACAGTGTTATACATATGCATGTGTGTATATAAATGTGTAACTACATGTAACATATATAATTATACACCGTGTGTGTACACACGCACACTCGACTACTAAGCTCTGGGTTTGTCTGCCTTTGTGTGCATCAATACCAAACAGCACAAGTAAGTAAGAATGAAGACAGTGCATACGGAGTACCATTAAATCTAAGACTTAGGGGACACACTGTATCACAGACACTGCAATTTTCTGCTGAATTACTGAACTAATTCAGACAGGAGAAAATGCAAAAGATGCTCTCTCTCATCAGCAAGTTTATTCCTGTATTTCTAATATAATGGCTCACATTCAACTTTAAAAAAGGATACAATTTTTAAATGGATCCAACTCTGTAACAGTGACTCTTGCTTAGCCAAGTAAATAAAATTAAGACTGGCAGAAAAAGAAATTTCCTAGGTTTGCAATTAACTTTTCATTCTCTTTGTTTAAAAACCAACAGAACAGGTGCATACTTGCATTGCCGGTACTTGGTGGTCTCTGAGGAGCTCCTGGGGATACATTTCTATGTAATGTGGCTGGAGGAGGAGAGAGCATGCTGGAATCTGCTAAAGTGGAGCTGGCTGCCAAAGAAGGTGACACAAGTGAACTCCCTGGGTTAGTGTAGGACAAAGCATTAGGGCTGCTCACAGGGACTGTGACAGACATTGAAAAGTTCTGAGGTGGTAAGCCAGGCTGTAAATAAAGAACAAGGAGGAGAAAACTGTTAGTTTCATTTATATCTACATTAAGTAACTTATGAAGTTTGATAAGGTAACTTGCACTGTTAAAAGTACAGGATAGGGATAAGTTTTTAATCAATTTGCAGAATTAAACTATTTTCTTGAGAATTACATTTGAACATGGATATATATGACACAAACCTTTTCATTTCAGTATTTTACATATTAATATATATACACTAATAAAATATATTCTATATTTCAAATCTTCATAGAAATGAAAATCAGAGAGTAAGTTTACTGAATTTAGACATTACAAAATATACCATTGTCACCAAGTAAGCATTAATTAGCACTTCAATACAAACCAGTTTAGTAACATTACATTTCTATTGGAAGATCCAAAAATATTACAAAAAGGGAAAAGTGTATACACATATTATTAACTTGATATGTCAATTTTCTGACTTGATTGACCAACATTCTTAAATGGGCAAAAATAAAGAAAAGGAAATAATTACATAACATAGCACAAGGTAATCTGAGTGTAATGAAAAAATACAAAGAAACTTAAAATTACTGGCAAACAATGAAATTTTTGGTATGTTCTTTAAATTGTATGAAGATTAAACTACAAAGATTTATAATAGATGTTCCCTCCTATCAAATACTGCCATTCTATTTTCCTCCTATATTTCCTACATAGATCATTTACAATGTATTTGTTCATCATGATAAATAACAGTCCTCTTTATAATCTAACACATTCCCAATTGGGCCATAATTCATATGTCTTGCTGCCAGGCAGCTCTTGAACTACTGGTAGAACATTCATATAGGCATGACTGTCCCATCAGGCAGCACACAACAGTCCTATTAGGTGGTACAAGCTACCCAATGGGACACTCATGCATATACCATGGGTGGTTCAAGCCAGCAGGAACGTGTTAAAAGTGTTAAAGGGGGAAAAACAAACAAACAATAAAACAAAAACAAAAAAATCCTTTGCCCTCATTTTAAAACAGTAATTTGCATAAGTAAGTACCACAGCTAGTTCAAAGTTGGAAGAATATAGTTTATGTACTCTACTCAACACAACTTCAGGTAGAAAAATTATAATAATTCACCAACAAATATAAAAACAGATACATCAGAACATTTTTTCAATAATAAAACAATTTTATTTGTGCAGTATTTTACAGTTTAATCACAACAGCAAGAACATCCCTGTGAAGTCAGAGAGATTTTACTTTGTTTGCTGTTGTTTTGACAATGAATGCTATTAGCCAAAAAACACCTCCTTAAAAGCTATTTTTCATGAGCTGCTTCTTAAGAGGATTACTTTGAGGAAATGACGTATGATGAATACTTTAGAGATAGTTTTAAGAGAATTTACACCAACAATGATGTAAATACTAGTACTGAAAATACTTTGTTCCATGAAAGCTTACATATACAGAATTTAAAAATTAGATCCAGGGCTGGGGATTTAACTCAGTAGTTTCGCCGCCTGCTGTGCAAGCGCAAGGACCTGAGTTCGATCCCCGGTACCAAAAAAAAAAAAAAAAAAAGAAAATTAGATCCAGAATAACAGTTATAAGTGGCCCTTGCCAGTGAGCTTCCAGTGAAAACTCTATGGAGAACTATTAAGTCCAGGAGCATGAGCTCAATAAAGTATTGTTTCACTGTCACTGGATATAGGAGCATTGAAAAATTTTAGTTTCTATTTTGCAATCAGTTTAAGAACATTGCTCCTTTAAATTAAAATCATTCCAGGCCTCTCTTCCTCTGGACTTAAAGCATAAGAAAAGAATAAAAATTTGGTGGAATCCCTGCCAATGCTTTTGGGACATTTCCAAAGGGCCATACAGTAAGCTTAACTCTACTAATAGTAAAGCAACTATATAAAATAAGTAATTTAGAAATACCAAAGTTTGAAATGAACCCAACTACTTTACATTGGCATTCTTATGATCTACTTAAGTATGTATTATAAGATACATATTTCAAGTCATGGGAGAGAGTAGAGAGTCTCATATGTGTATATATATATATGCACACATAAAACATTAAAAATCATGGAATTTTAGAACTGGAAGAGATCTTAAAGTTATGTGAACCAACTCAATTTACAGATGAAGAAAACAATTCAGGATGTTTAGGTGCCCTATCTAAAGATATAAAGGGTAGTAATAGCAGGGCCTGGCTTAGGATATTTTTATATCTAACATTTAAGATATTTAACATATATAATAAGATTTCAGCAATTTTAAAGTCCTATAAAATAAAAAATGTTAATAAAACTACTTATTTTCCCTCCTACTTATTATTACCCACTATAAAAATAAATAAGATGTGTCGTCAATCTCTTCATGCACAAGATAAAAGCACAAACCATACTATAGTACTCACTGCGATTTTATGATTCCGCATCATATTATCAAATTCTTCATTAATTTTTTTATACTTTTCTTCTGTATGTGGAGTTAGCACATAGGAAGTATCAGGGTCTGGGCTGTCGCACCCTCTGTGTTCCTTCTTGTTCAGAGCCTAAATAATGAAGTTAACAAAGAGGATCAACAAATAAAAAGTAGAGGTAAAGTGAAAGTACTTACAGGGCCTCGTTTGAAAATAAAATCACTATCTTCATTTAGTTTGCTGAATCTGTCCTCCGAGAGTGGGCTGTGCTCAAAGTAATCGTCAGCATCAGGGCTCTCACAACCATTAAGGCCTTTCTTTCTTAGGGTCTGAAATACAATTGGAAAATTCACACACAAATAATACTAACTTTCCATGAGTTTTTTTTGTAAAAGTTATTAAGAGAGCACAGATCGAACTGAATTATATAAAGAGCCACTGAAATGTTTTGTAAATTATCACAAAATGCACTCCAATTCTTCAAGTAAGGTAAACCTGAGATAGAAGACAAATTAATTTTCCCATTGTATGTTAAGAGAAAAGGAATATTTATTTGTTTGGATTCTTCACTTCAAAGCTTCTTAGAGAATATTAAATCACTTGGTGTTCTGCCAGTCACCACTAGAATATGATTACAGTATGGGGTAGGGCCAATGAGTGTAAAAACCAACTTAGAATTCTATCAAAGTGCTTAAAAAAGTTATAGTACTTATATACATTGAGCATTTTACCAACTTTATTACCATTTCCATATAATTTTGAGATACAAATATACAAACATTTATTTATGTCAGTAATGACTCGCTCCTATGAAGTACATATATTAATAACTTACATATTTAAAAAAATTTATATTCAAAGAGGTATTCAGAATGTATCCCTTTTCCCCTCTGCTCACCCTCTATAGGAGCTCCTTCATGGTTTAATCCACAGAATTAGCTTTCTGATGAATTTTCCTGAGTGTCACTAAAGAATGTCCAGGACTATAATGACTGTTTTCTTACTTTGGGGTAAAAATATGGTGGAGAGTTTCCTGATTTCTTGTTTTTAAAAGACATTATAAAGTAACTTATCTACTGTTTAACAGAATGAAAACCAAGGGCTTGAAGAATATTTGCCTTCAGAATGTCTAATTTTTAAAAATCCTGATAAATCTTATTTTAAGGTAGTTACTGGGTTCAACAATTTTTTTTTTTTTTTGGTACCAAGGATCGAACTCGGGTCCTTGTGCTTGCGCAGCAGGCAACAAAACCACCGAGCTAAATCCCCGGCCCTGGGTTCAACAATTTAAATAGCTTTGAGACTTGGTAAATTTCCAGCCAAACCCAAAGAAGTATTAGAAAGTTAACAATTTCCAAATGGGCTTAACAGAGCTTAATTAGGAAATAAAGTTTGATCAATAAAGTAGTCCTAGATAAGTTCATCAATAAACGATTGTTTAGATTTAAGGTATATTTTAATTTATAACGTAAGTACAGTATCTTTTAAAACCTGATTTGCAATAATTATGGGTGTTTATTTTGTTCCTTTTTTCCTGAGAATGTAAACATAGTACACTAAGATTAGAGAATTTTTTTCTTAGTTTTTCCAAAGCCAAATTACTTTAAAATTTCATTTTACTCAATATAATTATTTTGCATGCTTATAGAAAGTCATAAGCAATCACTATGCTTCCCAAATTATCAGGAGTGTGCTAGGAATCCCATACACAGTACCTAATACTTTCATTAAGATGCAATCACTGAACGTGAGCATGTAGCAAACACTGTATCTACTTCCCCTCCCCTACACCATGGCACTAACCTCAGTTAATTTAACTAATAACATGGTCATGTATGTGTACTTAGTCATAAAAAGTCCTGTTGTTGGCCCGGAGATTTAGCTCAGTGGGGCCACACCTGCCTTGCAAGTGCATGGTCCTGGGTTCCATCCCTGGTATCAGAAAAAAAAAGTCCTGTTGTTAACTCTAAGGGATGGAGGCACTTATTCTCCCTATCCATGCAAGAAAGTTCTACCTGAAAAATCTCTGGAAATTGTTATCAGTGGTGAAAAGACTAACACTCAGTATAATGAAACACAATGTACTCTCATAACCTACACAGCTCTAGAAACAAAACAAAGACAGTAGATGCCTATACAGAAATCTTACAGTGGAACTGATTTATTCTAACCCTAAATCTCTGGATACTTCTAATTTTCACATATCTTAAGAGCAGTTAATTTCATCTTGTACTTCTTCATACACTGAACTTTCCACAAATAGCAATCACCCAATAGTATTTTTCAACATTTTTTAATCTACAGAGGAAAGAACAACATGGCCTTTGTTAAAAAATTATATGAAATTGGGCCAGGGACTTAGCTCAGCGGTGCCACCACCTGCCTTGCAAGCACAAGGTCCTGAGTTCGATCCCTCGTACAAAAAAAAAATAGATGTGAAATTATTTTATTCTATAAAAGAAGGTTAATCCTACTTGTACTTATGAGGAAGTAAAGTGCTCTGGTCTCTCCAGCTCTGCAAGCCTTCAGTTCCTAAGGGTTCCTGTCACAGCACACCAGGGGAATTTAAAAGGCAGTATCTGCTCTGTAGATAACAAGCTAAAATGTAGTCTGTTTGACAGCCAACTCGAATCTCCTTATCATCAAATATGAAGAGTTGTTTTGAGGACTCAACTACCATAAAAAGATCTTTTCTGTCTTCTTTATCATTACCAAATAGCGTAATAGTAAGTTTCTCTTGTGTCACCGGTACTAACAAGTGGAATGCTGTAATCTATTAACAAGGGCAGGCGAGGCACACACAAAACAGCCAGCGTCACTTTTCTCAAACGCTTCAAATTAGCTACAATAAAAACACTCATTCAATGAAGACAACAGTTTGAAAGGTGATCGCTATGAGGAAATCTGCTTCTAAGTGGAAAGAATGCATTAAGAATATTATGACTGCATTTAGGCTACTGCTGATATTCCATCCTAAAGTAAACAGAACTTCAAGAACTTTTATTTCTCATAAATGTGATTCAAAGTTTTTCAGTGCAATTCTGGCAAACTGAATGGGAGAACTCGATTGTGCCAAAACAATTCCAAAGTTCAGTGGTATGTACCATTTAAATTCACTCATCCCAATTGCTTTATTTTTTATGAAAAAATAAAACAAAATTTAATAACCAAGAGAATAACAAGTCATTACACTGTATATCATCATCAAATAGAATATAAGACATAAACCAAAAAGATTTTTACAAAAAAGAAACACAAAACTTTTTCAATGAATTAAGATAACCTACTAGTATAAATGAAACAAATTAGCATATACTATATATTGAAATATTTTTAAATCAATAAAATGTATAATTTGGGGAACTAGTTGCTTTTCCTAAGTAACTGTATCCTGAAACTTACAATGCAAACCATTAGAGATTATTTGATGAGCAATTAAATTATTAATTCAAGCTGAAGTGATACAGTCCATTTTATGCATTTTATATCAGTATTCCAAACATTTTTAAAGGTACCACTTGATGAGATTTCTTAAATGAAACCCTAAAATTAATGTGCCTACATTTTTCATCAATCCATTTCTATAAAAGATCAATTTTATTTTTGAAGGGTCAGTTAAGCAATTTTTAAAAACAAACATTTTTCACGTGTCATCAGTGAAGTTAAATTTGATTATGATTTTAATTTTCCTTATCGTGATTTGGACCAAACTAGATATAGTGTGCATACTATCATTTATGGTACAAAAATGTGGGATTTAAATAAACATTCTAGCTAATATTTACCTTTTAACATTAGTTATATAGGATAAACTGCAAGATACCTTTAAACAGATAAAAAAACCTGAAGTATCTTCAATGGAAAACTGCAGGACACATCCTTTCAAGTCATCTGACTCTAG
The DNA here is from genome assembly GCF_000247695.1 of Heterocephalus glaber. The sequence continues at coordinate 4,740,190 of NW_004624768.1, forward strand.
GGGTTTGGGCCTTTGTTTTTGAGCTGTTTTACAACTTCTAGAAATTAATTTGTAGGCAACTGAGAGTATTGCAAATAATTTACGCATACAGATATACAAATTAATTTGTCACATGAAGATTCAATAGATTTCTTTCCCCTACGAGGTTTACATCTATGAAGCAAATTCATTTGGCCTTCTTGATAGGCATATATATTTGATTTTGGATTCATCTGTTAACTACTTGTAACGTTTTTCAGTTTCCCACAGTACTACTTAATGATTGACATATTTGCTTCATTTTCATCTTGTATCTGTCTCAGAGTCATGATTTTACCTTTTTGGAAAATTATCTGTTACTATTTATGAATGTGAACTATCCTTGATTCACTGGCAACAGACCTAAATTCAGGGAAGAGAGAGATGCCCAATAACCCTTGATAGGATTTAGGATTAGACTGAGCACTGGTTTTTAAAAGAAAAAGTAATTATGTTGTTTAGTACAATTTTAAAAAATACTTGATTACTTAGTTACAGGTATTCCTCGTTTAACAACTCTTTGGACTTACGACCAAGGTAAACTGGATTTGACCTGCTGTTCAGACTTATGACTTGGGTTTAAGTACAGTTCTGTACATATTGTTTATACAGGCTCAATGTCTTTCTTTGTACAGTGCATCTTATTTATACAATATAATTTTTGAATGTACTGTACAGTACAGTAGTTTTGTGTTGTTATACATTACAGTACTGCAAATAAAAGCGAAAATATTGCAAGGTACATACTACATACAATTCCTCATTTAGTGACCACTTCAATTAACAACCTAGCTGCAGGAACAGGAATTGGTCGTTACACAAAGAATGTTTATTATGTATATATGAGCTATATTAATTCATCCTTGTATCAAATATTAAGGAATTACGATCAGGTAAGACTTGTGATCTTTCAGTAACTGTCATCAAGAAGTTAAAAAGTAGTCTTTAATTCTTGTGCTAATTCATAAATTGTTAATTATAATCACAATGTTAAGGGAGGACTGTCTAAAACAGCAAGCCCGCAAGCTCAGGGTTCCTTTTCACCTGAACTGACTGTGATCTCAAGCAAAACTGAACCTGATGGAGCAAGAGTGAGTAGTGTTCTGTCTATGAGCATTTCCTACATGTCATGTCTACACTCTTTCTGTACTGCAAATGTCCAAATAAAACTTAAAAGGTAAAAAGCCTGGTGTTTGTTCTTTGGCCAATTTTACCTAAATGAAGGAGAATTGGAAGCCTTTTATTTGTTGACCAAAGAACTCAATAGTAGGGAAGCTCATTTTTTAAAATTTATTTATTTGGTACCTGGGATCAAATTCAGGACTTTGTGCATGCAAGGCAGGCACCAGAACCACTGAGCTAAATCCCTGGCCGGGGAAGCTCATTTTTAAACAAAATTATGAAATATATTTTTTTAAAACCTTAACTGACAAAAACTGTACATATCTACAAGTTAGAGTGACATTTCAATATGTGTACAGGCAGGCTCTTGACATTAAAATTTCCATACCAATTTAAGGAAAAACTGAAATTTAGTGGGTGCCCTAGCTAGAACCTCCATTTATATTATGGCTACCTTTGTTTCTTTGCCCAGGCCATTTTACAAGTCTGTAAAAAAGAACACTGATTAACTTGCAGAAAATAGTAGCTGCAAATAACTCTTGTCAGTAAAAATCACTTCCTGTGAAATGCCATCATCATCCTGTATGTAGATACTGACTGGATTAGTTTCCACTTACAAATTCATTTCAATGTTTTTAAATTATGAGTTCATTCAATTCATTTCACACAAAGACTATCGACTGTGCCTTCAGGACAGTCACCTCACAAACCAGCGTTGGTGGCAGACATGAGAGGGCCTCAAACCTTGAAGGCCCCTGGGAGACAGCTATTTTGGTGTCAGTCCTTCAGGAGTCCAGTATTTCTTCCTGCCTTTGGTGCTATCTCCTTAAATCCTTTTCATAATTACTGCTGTAGCCTGAGCTACTTTAAGAACCTCAGTGAAGAAAACTATCAGTGATCTTTTGTCTGTCTGAGACAGAATCTCACTATATTGCCCAGGCTGGCCTTGAACTCAAGGTGATTCTGTCTCAGGCTCCGGAGTTCTGGGATCACAAGCATGAGCTACCATGGGCCAGCCCCAGTGATCTTTTAGGTACCATATTAAGACTCTTCTCATGTCTCCTTATTCATGTTCTGTATTTTAAAATGTCTGGCTGGTTCCTTTACAGCCTAGAATGCAAAAAGAATCTTCAATCTGTGAGTGATGACTATTTACTCTTTTGGGACAAATAATTGGTACAAATAATGGTACCAACCTGAACAAAGATCTTTAAAGTCATGTGTTTTATTATTCTACTAAAAGAGATTAAGTAACCTTACCTTTCAAGTTCAAGGAAATATTTACAGAATTCTGGTTATATGCTACTGGTTGGCAGACCCTGTACATTTGTCTCATATTTTAGCTTACATAATAAATCTCCTGGTGAAACTGGAGATGGTAAAACACTTGTGGAGACAAGAATAATGCTGTTTAAGACTTTTTTTATAAGTATTTTTTTCTTTTATATAATAAACATAAAAATAGATTATTAGGCAAAGGAAGCTAAGTTAAAGTGGATTTCTTTTAGCTCACATTCTATCATGTTAACAGTAAGCAAAAAATTATGTACCTAAAGATTTAGACAATCATTTTCCATATGTTACGTATTTTTATGTACATGCACATATGCATATACAGAAGTACACTAAAATAATTTTTGGTATTTGTTTAAAGAGTAAGAAAATCAAGGTACCTTTCGTTCTAAATATATTTAAATAATATGTAAGTTATGTGGGGTCTTAAATAACTGAAAAATAACTCAAGGGACTGGCATTATCTGGAAGCTTTACAGTATATACTAAATTTTGGACTCAAGGTCTATACTACCTATATACCATAACCTGTGTCTAAAAAGAGTGAAGTTGTAAGTACCTACCAAGAACTTCCAAAGTTGTATGCTACACTTTTGTTTTTGGTACCCGGGTTCAAACTCAGGACCTTGTGCTTGCGAGGCAGGCAGAGGCACCACTGAACTAAATCCCTGGCCCAAACCCTTAGGGTATTTTAAAAACAAGGTAAAGTTCTCCTTACACCCATTTTAATAATTATTTCTAATCTGAAGCAGATACTATTCTTTCTAGCCACTTTGAAAACATATAAAAACACTGAATTTTTTAAAACTGTGAAACAAATAAAACATGATGGAGGGCCAGGGATTTAGCTCAGTGGTTTCGCCACCTGCTACGCAAGCGCAAGGTCCCGAGTTCGATCCCTGGTACCAAAAAAAAAAAAGATGGATAAAAATTTATGTGAAATTCAAGAAATAATTATAAATCTAGCATCAGTCATTTTAATCAGGTAAAAAAAAATAGACCAAAGCCAGAATCCTATATGATCTCACTTAATTGCCCAGCTCTTTGTCTTTATAGATTTACCAGACAAATGCGTATCCCTAAAAATATATAATTTAGCTTTGCCTATTTTTGACTATTATGTGAATGGAACTGCATTCATTATTCTGTCTTGCTTCTCTCACTATACACTGTTTATGCGAGTCATCCATGCGGCGGCAGTTTTTTCATTACTATTCACTGTGTAAGATTGGATAGAAAAACATTAGGGCATTTCATTAGGAGTGAAATTGTTAGTTCATAAAATACATGGATTTGGTTTTATAACAGATAATGACACCCTTTCAAGGTTAGTTATATCAATGCATATCCCCACCTATAATGAATACTTAATTTGCGATCTCTCTGATTACTAATGAAATTAAGCACATTTCATACCTATTGGCCATTGGATTTCATCTTTTGTGAAGTGCCTGTCCAAGAACCTTGTGAAGTGTTCTATAAATTGCCTCTTCCTCACTGACTTATAGTTCTTTTATGTATATAAAATACACATCTTAGGCTAGTTTTATGTATTGTAAAAATCTTTTCCCTTTCTGTGGCTCTCCTGAAAATTTCTCATCTTTGGATGAAGAGAGGTTCTAAATTTTAATGTAGTCAGAAATTTATCAATATTTTCCTTTAGTTATCCTTATGATCTTCATTTCTTGTACAAGAAACCTTTCTCCTCCATTTCAAAATCATGAAGGTATTCTCCTATATTATCCTCCATATAGCTCTGTAATTTTACCTTTCACAATTAGTCTGTGATTATGTTGTATGTTCAGTCTCATAGGTCTTCTCACACAGATATCCAATTGTCCAGTACCACTGCTTAAAGCACTGGTTCTTTCCTATTAGTTCTGTGATGATACCTCACACACATTATGTTTCTCTTCTGAGCCATTATTCATTTCACTGCTCTATTTGGCATTTCATATTTGTGTCAATGCCACAGTATCTTAATTATTATAGTTTTAAAATTAGTATCAATATATTGTATTGGAAATCCTTTCATCTTGTTGTTTGTTCCTCAAAAGGTCTTCTCTTCCCCTTTGAATTTCAGCATTAGTTCATGAGGTTTTAAAAAATAATTTCTTGAGATTCTGATGGGTATTTCATTGACTGTACAGATTATTTTATATAGCAGACAAACATAATATTGAGACTTCCAATTTATGAATATAGTATAACCTTGCATTCCTGAAATAAATCCAACTTAATCATAATAATAATTATAATCATAATAATTCTTTATAGTGCTGGGTTTTCACATGAGTTGATGTAATGCTAGAGGCTTTAACAAACAAGCCCACAATTCTCAGTGTCTTTAAACAATGAAAGTTTATTTCTTGTTCACACAAAGCCCAATGAAGATGTTTCTTATTCTCAAAGAGCCTTCTGTGAGATTCAGAGTCTAAAGTCTTTTAGGGGAGACGGGTGAGTAGGGAATGCTGATGAATGAGCCCTGGACACTGCTCATGCTAAGCACACTCTGCTACTGATCTACATGCCCTACCCCCACCCACAGTCATTTACCTTGTGGCCTTACACATGGAACCACAGAATCTGTATCTGGATTCTTTGTACCTGGTTGGCAAACAGGGAACAGAGAATGAGTATCATGTGGAAAATAGCTCATAGGCCAGGCTGGGAAGTAATATGCACTTACACTCCCTTGGGCTTAGAACTCAGTTACGTGGCCACTCTTAACTTTAAGGGAAGTTGATACCAACTCTAGATGTGTTCTTAAGCAGTAGAGAAAATGAGTCATTATGAAAATAAAAATGTCTCCAATAAAAAAGAATTGAACACACAAAAATAGATCAATATTTTGTGTAAGGATTTTACATTTACATTCAGAAACCAAATTCTGATTCTCTCTTTAGATCTTTGTTGATTAGGCTAGCTTCATATAATGAGGAAATGAGAAGTTTTTCTTCTGTTATTCTCTGAAAAGGTTTGCAAAATACTGGCACTTTTTTCTTCCTTTAAAAATCTCTGCTAGTTTTTGTTTATGAGGTCATCTGGACTTAGGAGTTTTGTGGTAAACCTGAAGTATGAGTCACTTTACCATTGCTGTGACAAAACATTTGACATACACAACTCAAAGATGAAAAGGGTTATTTTTGCTCATAGTTTCAGAGGTTTCAGTTCATGGTTGGCTGGCTCCAAATCAGAAACATAAGAAAAGATCATACTGGAGGAAACCAGCCTCACCTCATGGCAGTCAAGAAACAGAACAGGGGAAGGGCCTGAATGGAATGGCCCAAGGACCAGGCAGAGAATAGTCCCCAAGGTCACAACCACCTCCCAACACCTGGAAATGTGCTTCACTAATCTCTCAGGCCAATCAAGATTAATCACCACAAGTCCACCCCTTGTCAATGTGACATGGAAACTCATATGCCATATGCTTACACCATAATCTCCCAATAAGGACAGTAAAAAGATCATGATTCTGCCTAATAGGATGTAACTATGCTGGATACAATTGAAAATGCACTAATTCTTTCCCCAATGTCTCAACAATTCCAACCTTGCTCAAAAGTCCAAGTCTAAAGTCTCCTAAGAGTCAATGCAAACTCTTAGTTGTGAGCCTCTATAAAATACACAAAACAAGTTTCATGCTCCTAAGGTATAAGCTCAGGGTAAACATTCCCATCCAAAAGGGAGGAATAGGGTAATAGAAAAGAATTGGAGCAAAGCAAGACCAAAACCTACCAGGCAAACATTAAGTCCTGTAGTCTTGGGGGCACATGGTAGCGCTGTGAGCTTCAAAGGGCTTGGACAGCCCTGCCCCCAAGGCCTCTCTCTTGGGCTGGCTCTACTTATTGCCTCTGGCTTTACTAGGCTGACATTCCTTGTTTCTGGCACCTCCAACTTCTTGGGGTCTCCACTGAAGATTTCACCTCCTTCCCACAGTTTCACACACCACCCTCTAAGCAGCTCCTGGCAGGGATTTTGACCTGTCACACTGGCTTGCCTCCTAGACTTTCTCCGAAAAGCCGGGCAGAAGCTTCCATGACCCTGTAATTCTTGCATTCTGCATGTCTGCAAATCCAGCATCATATGCCAAAGTCTGGTAGCAGCTTCAGTGGTTATGTCAGACCTCCTTGGATAACAGCTGTAGTGGGCTGTGGATGCCTGGATGGCTGGGCATATTAAAATAAATCTCGGAACCATTTTCCTATGTGGCTCTTCTTTAACATGGTGCCCAGGGACTCTTCTCAAAGGAAAGGTTTCTACTTTTACACCCCCGAGACTGCAATGAGTTAGGATCTTGCAGATTTCTGAGATACTCTCAAGCAACCTTTTTTGTTGTCCCAGTGCAAAGTACTTGGGTTCTTTTTAACAGCACTGATCTTTTGAACAACCATACCTTCCTTGGCTCCAGGTTTACAAGTGCTTCTTTCTAGACAAACTGGAAGTTTTTCAAATCTTTCTGCTCTGCTTTTTTCTCCCAGTTCTCACTAAAAATATGGCTAAAAATAGCAGTACCCTGACACAGCCTGAACACTGGACTTCCTTGAAATTTCTTCCACCAGATTAATTTGTCCAACATCTTTAAACTCAGCCTCCCACAAAGTCTCAAGACATGGACAAAATGCAAAGTTTTTTCCCCAAAAATGTAACATGAATAAACTCTAGTCTCCAATTCTGAAAGCTCATGAGCACCCTTCCTGTCTGCATTCCTATCGGCACTTTGCTCTTCTGAGCTCCCACCAGAACCATACATCAAGCGTTGCTTACAATACACCAAAGTTTCACAAGCCTGCATCTCCAAATTTTTCCAGAATCCTCCTGCAAACCAGCTCCAAAGACTTCTGAACCACATGATCAGGTACAGTCACAGCAATGACCCCACTTTTCAGTACCTATTTTCTGTATCAGTCACCTTTCTGTTTCAGACAAACCACCTGAGATACACAACTTAAAAGAGAAAAGTTTTATTTGGCTCATGGTTTCAGTCTATGGTTGATATTGATGATCTTTTAGAGAAAAAAGAACATTTTATCTCATAGTACTAAAATATTCAATCTCTGACACATATGGATGTTAAGGGCATAGATATTCATCAATAATCACAAGAAATGCCTCACAAAGATGTGAGTTATATTATAAAGTAATATATTATCACACTCCCATGAACTCTCATTTACATAACATCAATCTGATGGAGAAAAATACGACCCAAGACTGGAAAAACTACAATTACAGATCCACAGTTTCTTGTAAAAAGCATATAAATGAAAACTAAAACTTGTATGAGAAATAATATTCAAATAGCAAAATAAAAATAGTACAACTGAAATTGCAAGAGATATGGTGATTCCTGTTGGAGGTGATGGCATAGCAGCATGTGGAAGAGGAGGGTCATGAGGATTATGTACCTCACCCAGAGACATATCATCCTGCTGCTTTAGGTTCTATCAGGGATAAAAGAGCAGGGCAGGGAGCTGGATATGGAAGGAAGCTTTGTCTTGTCTTCGGGTGCCTCATTACTTTTCCCTTTCCCTGCTGCTCCACTGAAGCCCTGTAATACATTAAGCAAGCCTCTTAAACTCTCTGTCTGTTCCATTTCTCATCTATAATACTGGGAGGGAGAGGTCTGCCCCAAAAGCCTCTTTGTGGAAGTTTTAAAGCTATCAGCAAACCTAAGCAAAATCATGATCTGCAGATCTACTGAGTCAACACTAGATGATCTGAGGAGATAAAAAGTTATTTAACTTTCTATTTTGCTCACTTGAAGAACCAAATTCTAGATTCCATTATCTCCACACACCTCTCATGAAGTATTCCCAGAAAAAATTACATTCAAAGAAACTCTTATAACAATGCAAAACTGAATTGAAATGTAACCCATTAAAAATGTGTTCCCTAGTGGCAACTAATACCAATACTGGTGTACTATTTTGAATCGCTTTTTAAAGGGTTTAAGAAATTACAATTTGTGCTTGATCACTGTCCGAAACTATTTCAGGGCACCGTCTTGAGATAAAAATATTTTAAAAGCTAGGAAACTGCTGCAAAGAGGTTGTGTATAAACTTGAAGCTTTTATTGACAAATGCACTTAAGACAATACAAATTGCTTAGGCCTCATCTCAAAAGTTGTCAATTCAGTAGATCTCAAAAACTTGCATTTCTACAAAGTTCTCTGGTAGTGCTCATGCTACTGGTCAGGGTACCACATTTTGAAAACCACTGATTTTAATATATTCCCGCATCATCACTTTCCACCATTTGCTTTTATTTTCTAATTGATAAGTGTATCATATATTGACTCCCTATATTTTCCTTTAAGAGTTTAATTATTTCCGAATTCCCTTGTAATTTGAAAATAGGCAAGGCTGGGTGTGGTAGCACACACCTACAATCCCAGCATTCTGGAGGCTGAGGCAGGAGGATCACTGCAAGTTTGAGGCCATCCAGGGCTACAAAGTGAGTTCAAGGCCAGCCTGAACTGTATAGTGAGGCCATGTCTTAAGGAGATGAAAGGAAAGAAAGAGAAAGACAGAAGAGGGGAGGGAGGGGGGAGAGGGAGAGGGAGAGAAAGAGAAAGAGAGAGAGAAAGAAAGAAAGAGAAAAAGAGAAAGAGAAAAGGAGAAAGAGAAAGAGAAAAAGAAACAGAAGAAAGAGTAAGCAATCAAAGATAACATTAAGACGCAAAATGGCAGATTTTTTCTTCCCCTCAGAATCCAAATTATCATCTTACTTCACTTTTCACTGTGGCTCAATTTCCTCTACTATAAAGTAGATATGATAAAAGGGGTCCTACAAGATAATACAAAAGCCATTAAAGAATATCAGACCATATTAATAATTATTATCTATTATTCTTATTGTAATTATTCTAATTTTCTCTTCATTAATAAGGAAAACATTCATGATTGCTACATTATACATTACCGGTATATGTATAAAGTCTAACTTATGAAGAAACATTTCAGAATTTACTGGATTCAGTAAACGAAGAGCAAGATACAAGGATATTGTCAGAGACCTAGGTTCTGATCCAAATTCTGCCACTGAACTGCTCTGTGACTCTGGGCAAATCATTTAACTTCAAGTTTCAATTTCTACTTCTAAAACAACTAATCACGGAAGTGAAGATCTTGTAAGATACAGCAAGTGGACTTAAAAAAAATATGCTGAGGTATTCCTATGGTGAAAAAAGTCCCTATTTGGGAATGGTTCGCAAGGCATTAACAAGGGACATAACCGGCCTCTATTTAAATCCCTAAATGACAGCACAATGATCTTAACTGCCACATAAACTATTTACTGAATGTTCTTCAACGTCACTAAGTCACTTATTTAAAAAATATTCTGAGGAATATTTAAAACTTTAAATATTTTGTAAGAAGAAAAAATATGAATATAAAAATAATTTCAGGTGTTTCTTATGTAGCAGCTGCTAAAATTCTCACTCCATGCCTTTTAACACTATTTTTATTTTGATTTAGGGCTCCAAAGCTTGTACCAGTTTTAGTATAAATTCAATTTATACACGGATGTGTATGAATAATGATGACTTCTTGTATTGGTGTTTTACATTTCTAGTTTTCTAGATTCTAGGACATAACTAACATTCTTATAAAATTACATAATACAATTCACAAATTTTAAATCTTAATTTACTTAAAAGAAAATACAGGATTTGTAACAATTTCTTTGTACGTTTAAACTAAACTGCTACTTTTTGTAGGATCAAACAAAAGACTGCCACCTAGTGCTGGGAGTGTAACTCAGTGGCAGAGTGCTTGCCTACTGTCTTAGTTACTTTTCTTGTTGCCAAAATAAAATACCGGATGCCGAAAGTTAAGGGAGGAAAGGTTTATTCAGCTCACAGTTTATAGAGGTTTCAGTCCATAATCAGCTGGCTCCAAGGCAGGGTAGCACTGCAGAGAAACAGTTCATGGCTGGCAGAAGGTAGCAAACCAAAAAGAAACAACCACAGCTCTTTCTATCCCTTATGTCTTATCCAGACTACGTGGAGCAGGTAGAACTCACATCCTTAATCCTAGTGCCCTTGATCCTAGCACTGCACCACACATCAATTCTAGTGTCACACACTCTAGATCCCGGCCACCTCTGAAAAGGGGGGGGGGAACATCTAGGCCCAAACCATAACATCTAACATGTTCAAGGCCTCAATCAATACTAGCACTGCCAAAAAAACTAATGCCACCTATCTTTGTATCAGTGCTTAATAACACAAAAAGATACTATTTACATTTTTGAGACCTTTTTAAATGTACTGTAACCTAATGAAACAGAGGAAAATAGAGCTTCTGTGTTGGTGAATGGAGCCCACACACAGGAGGGCAGTACACCTCAACTCCTTGGGATGGAGCTCTTGCCCTTGGGGCCCTTTCAGATCTAGCTGTGTGCACTCTCCATCTGGCTGTCCATCTGTACTACATATCCTTTATTTATTTATTTATTCCCCCCATTAATTTTATTGGTACATTTTAGGTATACAATACAGTTACATTCATCATTGGGATCTTGTACCATTACATGAGTCTCTTGGTTCTTATT
>NW_004624768.1:4755559-4792082 GCF_000247695.1 Heterocephalus glaber
AACTATTTGTAATTTAAACATTCAACATCTATCTAGTTACAGTGTAATTTCATGGGTCATGCATGTTTTATTAGGTATATATATATATCCAAATTCAAGAGTAATGTGAACGGTTTAGTAAGGAAAATGATCCTCAGCCACCATGCGCAACTGTGGTCCTAGTTAGAAATGATACATTATGTCAGAAAATATTGCATGCATATACTAAGAGGAAGAATCCAACAACAGTAAATCCTTCCTCTTCCTTAGTACCTTATGCTGCTCAAATTCTTTCTGTAATCTAAACAAGGTTCCCTTTTTAGTCAATACCAGCACAGCCCAAATTTTCACAGCATTTGCTCACCATAACTTTTTGTTAAAGAGGTATGGAGACACATTTCCCTGGGACCCAAATAGTGCTAGTTATAACAACAGATATTTGGACCTTTGCTAGACATCGTAGGCAGTGGTTGAAAAGGCAATTCCCCACATATTGATATTCAAGCCTCTGTTTAATTCCTTTGCAATGACTGTGGACTGAGTCTAGTGTGAGCTGGACCTAATGATTTGCTTTTAACAAACAGAATATAGCAAAAATTATGGGATATGTTGCCTCTGAGATAAGTCATAAAGTATGTGTCTTTCATTTTGCTTGTACTCTATTGCTGTATTTGATGAAGCAGTGTGCCATACTGGCAAGAAAATATGAGTGGCTTCTGGATACTCTCCTTCAAGGAACTGAGACCCTCCGCACAACAACCCTTAAAGAAACTGAAACCTGCCAAAAACTATGCAAGTAAACTTAAAAGCAGATTCTTTCCCAGATGAGCTTTCAGATAAGATCAACGGCAATATTTTCACTGTGGCCTTGTAATAGTCTCTGAAGCAGAGGATCCAGCAAAACTTCTCTCAGGTTTCTGACCCACAGAAATAGTGACACAATAATGTGTGTTGCTCTGAGCCAGTAGTTTCTGTGGTAATTTCTTACATAGAATAGATAACTAATACACTGTGCTAGAACTGAGTACTGGAATCTCAAAAACAGAGAAATCAATACATTCTTTCCAAATCTATTCATTTTATGTCATGTTAGCACTCAGAAAGTTTCAGATTTCAGAGCATTTCAAGTCAAGGATGCTTAACCTGAACATGTACCGAAGACTCCATTTAATATGCTCAAGTTTCTAAGAGGACATTTTGGCAATATGGGGGGGAGGTCCTATTGATTTTAAAAACTAATATATGCAACTGGACATAAGTAAAGTTAGGTTAGAGGCCTGTTGAAGGTTACTGTCATTACTGGCTATATTACATAAAGACACCTTCTGAAGTTGATCACTTACAAATGTTTGTTTCTGTTTACTCCTGATTTATTCAGTCACATGAGATAGCTAAGGAGTCCCAAACCTCATGAGCAACTTCTTACACATTTATTTATGTGAAGTCTTCAGTTGGTAAAAATGTATGTCAATGGTTTATAAAACTATAAAGACTATTCTTATGGCTTGAATTAGAAATCTCTAAATAACATTCCCTTACAAAACCCACAACACACAGAAAGCTTCTCAAATATATTTGCAAACGAGTAAATGGATATCAAAAAGGATGTTTTCAATTACAACTGCTGGAACAGAAACTATGAGGAAAGAAAAAAACCCTTTTACTGATATTCTGAAAATATCCTCCAATAAGATACTTGTAGAAGTACTTAAAATGTACATGGCATACTGAAAGCTCTTTCCAAGTATTTATTGTTACTGTTTTCCTATAAACTTAGTCTGATTAACAACAATCCTTACAGACTCATCAGTGTGAGCAATTACCACCAACTGGTAAAAAGAACTCAGATATGTATAGGTACTGCTATATCATCTTCATATATCAAAGAAGCCTATGTTACAAGTTTAACAACCACTGTCTTGTACTGATGATTAACTCAGTAAGACTTTAATATACAAGAAACATGAATTAAGCCTTATTGTTTATCCTACCACAACAAATTCACTGCTTATAATCTGAAGCATCTTCTATCCATTTTTATATAAAAGTAGAACTTCATAGAAAACTACTGATAAAATTCTTATTAGCTTATATTTATAAACTACAACTAGAAAGAAAACATCAAAATCCTAACTGAAATGAAAAAGTTTTCTTTCATATTGAAAGAAAGAAAGATTGTAATACAAGAGACCACTAAAAATTTCTGGGATTTATTCTCTTACTCTGATTGGTGACCACAACAGAGATGAAGACTGAGGTAGTCTGAAAATTCTGTGTGGCTTAAACCAGACTACATTCTTCACATTCTCTATGGAAGTAAATGTTAGGTTGTGTATAGGACCGTCAGCCTCCAAGGGCCAAGAACAACAACTGCTGCAATGAAAGAGCAGAGTAGTTAGGGAGGTGGTTGCTCTTTATAACGATACCAGCTAGAATATCAATTTGCTGACATCAGCAAAGTCAACTCTTGTTTGTTTGACTTAAGGCTGTGGAGCTTTGATAAGACATAGATGTTTAGGAACAGAAGCCATTTTGAACACAGCAGGGATACTTTCCATTTCAAGAAAATACATTTATAAAGTCTCTCAGAAAACTTAAACCATTCTCTCGTTTACAAAATCGTAACATAAAATGTATTTGTAAACTGTAACAGGGAGTCTACTATACAGATCATGTTGCAATAAGTGATTATAGTATAAATACTAAATAATATGATAAAACAATTTACAAATGACATAAACATAACTGTATTAAAAATTGTAGCTAAAGCTGTAGCCATACAATTTAATCAAAGTGATCAACAAAAGCAAAATCAAAAACTTCAAATATATTTCAAAGGAGAATCACAGCATTGAGTCCTTAAAAAAAACGCTGGGTAAATCAAGTAACAGAGGTGAGTCCTACCCATAATTATGCTATACTTTTACATCTGAAACAATTAATGGCTACAAAGAAATAAAAGTTATCTTTTAATACAAGCAACAGAGTTTTTTTTATAGTAAACACTAATAAATCACTGCTCAAAAAGGAACCACTAAGGCCGAGAAATACAGGAAAAATTTAAAATGCATTTTCAGAACTGTAATATAATCCGTGGAGGCAAATGAATTAGACTATACAAGAAAATAGTAAAGTTTCTTTATCTAGCTTAATTTCAACTAGTCAATATAAAATCTAGATTAGGAGTCCATTTGTTGTCTTGTAGATGGTTTTGCATTATTTTCACATGGTTTCAGTATTTTCTCTAAGGAAATGCCTAATTTAATGAATTATTTTTTAATGTTTCAAAACAAGCCAAGGTACATATGTCTCAAGTAAATGAAAAACTCTCTTTTAAAAACAAAAAAGTAACAAAACTTGTAAATGTAAACAAAAAAGACAAAAGTAACTATGAAGCTAACTTAAAGGCTATCAGAAACAGTGAATAGAATATGAGCAAGGCAGAGCGGCACACTTCTATAATCCCAGGTACTCGGGAGGTTGAAGCAATAAGATTACAAATTCAAGGTCAGCCTGGGCAATGTATGGAGACCCTGTCTCACAAGTTTTAAATGGGCTGAAAGAGTAGCTCAGTGGTAGACCACTTGCCTAGCATAAACCAGGCTCTGGGTTCAACGCCCAATGCCATAAAAATGAATAAATAATGAACAAGGGAGGGAGGGAGGAAGAGGGGAAGAGAGAAAGAGAAAATGGAAAAGATTTTTATAAAATTCTGAAATAAAGACTAAAGGGGAAAGAACACTGGTTATCCTTTTTGATGGTTTTATTTCAAAATACATACTGAGCAGATGAAATCACTCTTGAAAAGTTCATCTTTTTCACTTAATCAGGTTGTCAGGACTAGGAGAGATACTAAAGGGGGAGTGAATAGAGAAAAAAGGGGCAAGGATTTCATCCTCCATCCAATTAAAGCACTAGTAACAAAATATTATTTATATAATTTTCTTCTCTTTCATTGGAGTTTAGAGTCGTCACTGACATGAGATGATAAATATATTAAATTATAACTCCATTCTATCCAAAAGTGAGTTTCTAAAGATACAGTTTTGTACAATACTAACTGAAAAACTCACACAAAGTAAGCAACTCTAGGTGAAATGTTATGATAATACTGGTTAAATGTCAGATTTATATAGTTAAACAGCCCAGTGTATTTTGTTTGAATGAACAGGATATGTACAAGTGGCTCATCATAAAGCAATTTTTGACCCTTCTAAGAAATAATTCAGAGAAAATACCCATTTATCCTCTGGTTTACGTTTTAGATGAGTAACATAAAAGTTAGTATTATTAAATGGATGATTAATTATTATTTGCAATTCATGCATTACTAGATATGTGTTACCTCAACAATATCCGAGTTGGTTCTGCTTTCATGAGGCTCATTGTATTCTGTATACTTGAGAAGAACTTTGTCCATATCAGTGCTGGCATACTGAAACAATTTGTTAGAGCTGTTGAAAATGATGAGCGCTATTTCACAGTCACAGAGCACACTAAGTTCATAGGCTTTCTTCATCAGTCCAAACTTTCTCTTTGTAAAAGTAACCTAGACAATCAAAGGGGAAAAAAGATACATTTTTATTAAGAGCATTAGTAGTACCTGAAAAATATAGCTACCTAAGGATGAGTCCTCTTATAAATACTGAGCCAGATTTCAAAGATGCCTAGCCTCATGCTCCACATGAGCCTTTCTCTTCCCCATTTTGCCACAAATATAGTCCTATATTTATCTTGTATGTCCAAGGGCTCTTTGGGGAAGTCTCCCTTCCTTCAAAAAGGTACTGTCTCATTGGTGTTGTGACTACAGTAAAGAAGGCAAAGAAACAGAAGAAAACAGTTGGCCAGTGATCCCTTATCATTCAGCTTAAAACTGTTACCATCAAAAAACCTACATCCCTCCTCAGGTAATCCAGCATCACCCAGACTTAACTCCCTAAACAACTAAATACATGCTTCTCCTCCAACCCTAAGCTTTCTACTACCCATTCTGAAATTCAAAGCCTAGGATCAGCGAACTTTCTGATATCCTCCAATTTTTCTCACACTATTTCTCTAACTCAAACCTGCTAGCTGAAGTCCTCTCAAATAGACAGCATAAAATGTTTTCCAGTTTGTTTAAAAATATTACATCTCTTTTACAAAGGACCCTAGAAGAGAGGTAAGTCCTTCTCACTTCCTATTCTCTTCCAAATGATTTTTCCTTTCTTCCCCTTAAATACTTCAGATATTTTGAAGTTTCTGCTATTAAATCATACCACTTAATTACCTTCCTTGTGGTGAGCAAAAAGTGACAGCCCCAAATTACTCGTCCTCATACAGAATCACTTGACTTTTCTTTCCAGCTCTACTTCTCTTAGTGACATCGGCACATGTGTTTAAAAAAAAAAAAGCCAAATTCCTTGGCCTCTCAGTTCTTTTTATCTCACAACTTCCAATGATTTTAACCTCCCATACATGTTCATCACCCACTCCTATTGGCATACCTTCAACTCTGCCATCACCAATTATCACATCACCTCCAAAAATCTCAATTTCATGAAATCTACTGTCTCCTTCCCGGCTCTTCTATTTTGTATTAACTCTCTATAATTTTTTTTACCTTATCAAATCCTCCAATCTATTTACTTTCCTATGTTACTACAGGTTGATCACCCCTTGACAAAATGCTTGGGATTAAAAGTGCTTCTGGGTTGGGGTTTTTCAGATTTTGGAATATACAATGAGATATCTTGGAGACAGGACCCAGGTGTAGACACATAATTCATTTAGGTTTCATATACACCTTATATACATAGCCTGAAGGTAATCTTATACAATATTTTTAGTGCACCCGTGGTTTGACGTTATCCCATCATGTGAGATCAGGTATAAAATTTTCCACTTGTGCCATCATGTCAGTACGCAAAATGTCCATTATGATTTTGAATTTCTGGATTAGAGATGTTCAATGTGTATGTACTCTCAAATGCTTCCTTCTCTCTTTAGTTCTGGTGTTTCATCACTATTTAATTCCCTTCCAAAAACACATTATCCTCCTCTCATTAACACACTTGTTGGGCACATCCCTAACAGGAACTGAGTCCCTAAACGTATATCCAATTATACATCTACTTTAATGCAAGTAGCTGAAAATTCCTAGGAATACAAACACATATCTGATATCTCTGGTGACCATATACCTCAACACTCAATGTTGCCTGACATTCCTTATTGTTCTGTGCATTAGACCATCTTCCAAGTCAACTACGTATTTCCCAAATTTTCTCCCATAACTTCACTCTGATAATCCTGCTTCAAATTATTGAAGAAACAGAGACAAATGAACAACCTCTTCTTTTCATCACCAAATCAGCTTAACTGTTTCATCTATACCTTTCCCTGTTCTTGCTTCTGATGTTATTGACATGTTTATTCCTATTCCTTACTGCATGCTTCTCCCCACGAGGGTTTTCTTCCACTCTACTAGATCAAGTTTCATAAACACATAAAGTGTTCTATCTCATTTCCTTAACTCTAGTAACCAACGCTTCTACTTGCTCTCTTATTTCAGAGCAAAAATGTTTGAAGAAATGTCTACAGTGGTCTGTGATTTCTTACCACACACTCTTTCTGTAGCCTATTACAGATGACCATTCCTCATATTCCACCCAGGCTGCTTTTGTCAATACGATCAGTGACCTTTAATTGATGCAATCAAAGTCAATGATCACTTTGGTTTTTATCTTTATACTTCAGTAGCATTTGACAAAATTAACCACATTCTTGCTTTTCAACCAGTCTATTCCAGATGTTCATGACACAACGTGCTTCACTGACTACCTGTTCTCAGTCTTTACTGCTACTTCCTATTCCTCTGCTCAAGCTTCCACATATTGAAGTATTTGCAGACTTTTGACTTGGGCTCCCTTCCCTTTTATACTCCCAGCTTTTACCTGGGACTGCATTCAGCTTCATGGATTTAAAAACAACAAATAATCACTCTTTCCATAAATTTCACCATTTCAGCAAAGGCACTATCATCCATTCAAATAACAAAAACAAAAATGCTGAATTACCTTTGATTCTTCTGTTAATAATCCATCTATCAGCAAATCGTGTTGGCTTTACCTCTAAAATACAAACTATATCCACTTCTATCTTTACTATCACCTTAATCAAGTTGCATCATCTCTCACCTGTATTGTTTACACAGTGATCTCACTGGCTTTCCTAACATCTACAACACTTTATAATACTTTTGCCAAGTAACTGTCAAAGAAATATTTTTCAAACATAAATCAAATGGTTTAATAGCACTGTTGGGTTTTTCACTGCACTGAAAGTAATTTCCAAACTCACTGAGCACAAAATGAAATTATCTGTTCTCTATTTACCTATCTGACCTTATTTTCTATTAATCTGCCTTATACCCAATTAAGCCACATTGGCAGGGATGTGTGCGCATGTGTGTGTGTGTGTGTGTTCGTGTTCCACAGACATCAACAACTTTCCAACTTAGGAATTTGCTACATTCCCTCTCTGTGGAAGTCATCCTTCATGGTTAACAGTAAATCTCTTATTAACGTTTATAGAAAGGCTTTATTACATAAATAAATATATCATTCTAGATAAATGCATATAAGGAATATAACATCTTTTGCTTGTCTCCTTACTTTCCCTGCATCTAACATTAAACCCCTTAATCCATATTATCAGCCTAATTATTTTATCCTATACTTTTGTACAAGATCATATAATTCCATACATGTTTTTATACACATATAATAGATTTTGAAATATTCTTTTCTTTGCTTTATTAATTTAATTATGCCTCATGGGTATGTCTCTAAGTTAAATAGCTATAGCTCTAAGCTCTCAGTTTCATAATTTTCATGTGTTATTACTTTTTAATCTTTGCTAATATGATTGCTATAAAATAAAAATCTCATTTCTTTAATATGTATTTTCCTAATTGGAAATAACATGACAAATCTTTTCTTACACTTGTTGTCATTTGGGATTTGTTTTCTCTAAACTGCCGTTCAATTATTTTCCTATAATTTGTCTTTTACTTGTCAGTGTAAGAGATTTTTATAGAGATGTATTAACCCTACTTTACCAGTACCTTTTAAAACTTTCCAATTATATATTAACCTTGTTTATATATCATTTGTCATTAAGTAGTTTTCAATTTTCATTACAGACTGCAACACTGGTTTTCAGAATCCTGGCTATATGATATCCTTATTAAAATACACTATTTAAACAGTGCAACCCAAATCATTTACTACTTGAGATGTGCCGAGATGTACTTGCTGCATTAAAATTTTGAATCTAGCAAAAGTACAGTAATTTCAAAATATTTTATTCTTTTAATATTAAACAAGAAGAAAATGAGAATGTAAAGCTCTTTGAAAGAATATTCTTACTTGGGCTGGGGATTTGGCTCAGTGGTTGGTTCCACCGCCTGCCTCGCAAGCTCGGACCTGAGTTCGATCCCCGGTACCAAAAAAAAAGAAGCTGAAGAATATTCTTACTCTAGACAGATACTTTAAAAATAAGTGAGATATTAAGAAGACACTATTAAAACATAGGCAATGCCTCTTCAGAGTATGCTTTAGGCATGATTAAAGAAAATACTTTCTCTAAAAGAATAGCTCACTATCAGTAAAAAAAAAAAAAAGTCCTTCCCATGCTTTCCAAAAACATATATTCAAAAATGTATCTTCAAAATTATCCACTGAAGTGGAAGATGAAGGGATTAGCGAAAGAGGAACTTAGCTTCTAACTATCTCCTCTCCATTCCTCCAACTATAATGAGGTCAAAAAGAGGTTTTTCACCAGCCAATTTGCACAAAAATGTACTTATGGTTCAAAGATGGCAACAAAATCTATAAATTGAAAATTATAAACTTAACACAATATTCCAAGCTTTCTAAATGAGAACATTTTATTTTCAGCACTTAGTACTTTTTAAATAAAGACTTAGTATCTTTGGACTAGTTTTAGGTTGACAGGAAATTTAGGTTGACAAGAATTCCCCACAAATCCCCTGAGCTCACATATTCATATGTGGCATCCCTCCATCAACATCCCTCTGAAGAGCAGTACATTTAGTACAGCTGATGAACCTACCTGGACACATCATTATCACTCAAAGTCTATAGTTTACATCAGAATTCACTTGATGCTGTACATTCTGCAAGTTTGAATAAATGTTTATTGACATGTGTTATACACATATAGCATCAGACAGTATTTTTACTGCCTTATAATCCCACTGTCTAGATGTACCACATCATTTATTCATTCACATACTGAAAGACACCTTGGTGCTTTCAACTTTTGCCAACTATCAGGCTGCTACAAGCATTCTTATGCAGGTTTTGAGTGGACTTTAGTTTCCAACTCTTTTTGAGACAGAAAATAACAAGTTCCAACCCTTCCCCTTTCACTCTTAGAGCTAGAAGGAGGTGACAAACAGGTGTCACACATCTCCCACTTGCTCCCCATGGCCTCCTCAAGAGTGGCAGGGAGCAATGACCACTGGGCCTTCCCACTACCTCTGGATTTACTTCCCCTGTCTGACTCTAGGGTGGACTGACAGGAACTGCTGCTCAGACAAAAACAACAATGTCCCTTCCCTGCTCCATGCACCACTGCAGCCTCTCTGACCTGAGAGGGCAAAGGGGGGTGGGGCGATAGTATCTACCAAGTCCCCAAAAACCAATGGGCCATGGTGAATGGGGAGGAGACCAACAGAGAGGGAGACAGAGGGAGAGAAGGAAGAAAAAAATAAAAGGAATTAGGATATGTTATGTACATGTACCAACTCCCATGATGAATACAAATGCAATCATTATGTATATGTTTTACAAACATGTTCTAATAAAAATATTTAAATAACTTTAAAAAAACAACACAGCCAGCCTCCCTGGAGACTCTTGGAAAGTGTGGGCAATGGCAATTTCATTCCCACCATTTTTGCTAAAATGCAGGAGCCATCAATCATGCAGCCACTTCTCCCAAAGTTCAGCCAAGCTGTTACTATGACAGCTGCAGCTGCCCTGCATGCCCCACAGCCACTCCAGCAGGTATTTGCCTTGGATGCAGCAGGCTTGAATCATCTGTTCCAGATGCCTTTGAGCCTTCAGCTACTCCTGATGTCTCTGCATTGTAACCTCCAAATGATCCTTTCCCTATTAATCTGAAAGTCCTCACATTTGTCCAGGAAATATACAAAACTGCAAGTGTGAGGGCTGTTCCTGCTCTACAGAAGCAATGCTCCCTCACACTCCTCTGGTCAGTGGAGAAGGGCTCTCTCTTGTACACTACTAACCCTATGCTGCAGCAGGGGTCCCAATAAAGCCTCACTTGAGTGGTCTTACTGCCTACTTCTGACTCTTACCTGAGGTAGAGTGGGCTGAGTGGGATGCACTAAAAGGAGATGGTGACACGAGGGGCTACTTTCCCTGAAGAGCTCGAGACCTGTGGTAATCAAAGAGACTGATGGGAACTGGTAGTAAATAGTGGCAGTGATTTGCAGAGACCTGCAGTGGCCTGCAGAGAGCACCAGAAGGGCAATGGAAGCTGCTACAAGAGCTCCAGAAAGCTACCAAGGAGGCTACATAGGCCTCAGCTTCTGAGGAGCTAAGAGGAGTGACTAGAAGCCACCAAGGGCTGTACACTAAGACGCGTAAAACTGTGGGCTGGGAG
Organism: Heterocephalus glaber; assembly: GCF_000247695.1. The sequence goes on from NW_004624768.1 coordinate 4,766,237, forward strand.
CCTTCAGCACTAAGAGCCTGGAGCCACTAACATCCAGGGAGGAGCACATTGCTGATTCATAATTCCTACTCAAATTGGGCAAAAGAAAGCTCAGTCAATTGGCAACACTAGCTAAATACCAGGAGTGCAACTGCTAGCTCATATATTAAGGGTAGGTTTAGTTTTATAAGAAAGTGCTATGAGCTATGATTGATAAATTACTAGAGGCTTGGTGTAGACAAGTTTAAAAATTACAAACTCCAGAATAGCCAAAATAATACTGGAGGAAAAGTACAAAACTGGACTTCAAAACTTCCTTTAAAGCAACAGTGGTGAAACCAGTGTGGTACTGCTATGAGACAGATACATGTAACCAAAAAAACAGCCCTAAAACAGACCCACACGCGTACAGTCAACTGGTTTTTGACAAAGAATTAAAAACAATACAATGAAAAAAAGACTTCAACAAATGATGCTAGAACTGTATTCCCACATACAGTCTGTGACTGTATATGCCTCACAAAAATTAATTCAAGATGGATCATAGACTTAAAGGAAAAGGTAAAACTATAAAACACCTAGAAGTTAACACGGGAGAAAACCTAGATAATATTGGGCCTGGGAATGACTTTTATTTTTTATTTTATTTTTTTTTACAAACAAAGTATCTTTTATTCTGAATTATACAAAATCAAAACTCCAAACAAGTACTGCTTATGAGATCTACTGTTGTATTTTTAAATATGACATCATAGCTTTTTTTAAATGAGTTCACTCAAATTTTTGTCAGTATATCATTTACTTTACTGACTATAATTACCAAGTTGTAAAAACAATTATAACCATGTTAATATTTCACAGGATTTTGATGTCTGATAAGACCTGAATATTGGTCAATTTCCAACTAAAACATCAACACAGCTCTTATCCAGAGAAAATACTTTCTTCAATTTCCCAAAACAAATTATTCTGAGTTTGAAGTGAAAAAAGGCCAAGATAAAATATGAACAGAAAGAGTTTCCATTTAGTGGGATCTGAAATCAATGTGCACTTTCTAATCAAACATTTCTCCCACATGGCATTTCTACCACGTGACATTTCTGTTTTTCAGGGTCTACCAGGCCAAACCCTTTGCTGCCCTTGCTGCTTTTGCTTTGCTTTTCCCCTGTCTTCTGTCTCGTTTTGCCTTCAGCCTTTTTCTCTGCCTCTGGTTCATCCATACTGGGTACTGTCCATTCCAGTCCAGAAGAGTCTTTTTGTTTCTCTTTATCTCAGTCTCCATTTTCATGTCATCTTTTTCATCATCATTCGCCACACAGTCCATTTTCTCCTGGCATTGTTTAGGTACCACCACAGTTGCTATCTCCTGAACCTCTTTCATTAAAACATCGCAGTCTACTTTGAGTATATTTTTAAGTCAGTTGACCTCCTTTGGGGCATTCTTTTTTCTCTTTTCAGCACACATTTTTCTTTTCCACTTACTCCGTAAACTTTTAGCCATGTTTTACCAGAGAAATGAGTACGCTCACCGAAAAGAACTCACGCCAACCTGGCAAGGCCTTTTTAAAAGACAACACCAAAGACATGATCCATGATCAATGAAAGAAAAATTAATAAATTGAACTTCACTGAAATTAAAAACTTCTCAGAGAATGTCAAGAAAATGGGAAGACAAATTATGCAGTGGGACACAATATTTGCAAAAGATATTTGACACAGGACTATTATCCGTATTATATAAAGAACTCTCAAAGCTCAACAATAAGAAAATGAAAAATCTAATTTAAAAAATGTGCAAAGGATATGAATAAGTAACTTACCAAAGAAGACGTACAAGTGACAAACATATTAAGTAAGTTTCTTCACATCATACATCATCAACAAAGTGAAAACTGAAATAACACTGAGATAGTACTACACACTTATTAAAATGATGAACTCAAAAAACTCAAAACACTTAACAACAAATGCTGCTGAGGCTATGGGACAACAGGAACTCTCATTCACTGCTAGTGAGAACTCAAAATGTTACAGCCACTTTGGAAGATAGTTTGTCACTTTCTTATAAAAATAAACCTATTCTTACCTTATCTTCTAGCAACTGCATTCCTTGGTATTCTCCCAAAAGATGTGAAAATTTATATTCTCTTAAAATATCACATGGCTATTTTTATCAACTTTACTCATATTTGTCAAAAGTTGAAAGTAGATGTCCTTTACTAATGTAAATAAACAAGATGTCCTTTACTAATGTAAATAAACTATGATATATCCAGACAACAGAGTATTATTAAGCACTAACAACAAATGAGTTCTTAAATCATGAAACCTTAAATGTAGATTACTAAGCGAAAGAAGCCAATCTAAGCACATGACAGCCTGTATGATTCTAACTGTATGACATTCTAAAAAGGCAAAATTATGGATACCATAAGAATATCAATAATGTCCAGAAGTAGGAAGAAGGGAAGATGGGATGAGTAGGCAAAACAGAAGGCTTTTAGGGCAGTGAAACTATTCCACAAGACAGTAACCACTGTACATTTTTCAAAATCCCACAGATTACACAACACTAAAAGTGAATCCAAATGTAAAAAGCATGGACTCTGGATGACAATGGTGAATCACTATAGGTTCAAATGTACCACTAATGTACTATAGTGGCAACAAATGTACCATTTTGATGTAGGATGTTGTCAGCAGGAAAAGTGGGGAAGGGCAGGGAGGCAAGAAAGTACTGGAACTCTACCTCCTGCTCAGTTTTGCTGTGAACCTAAAACTGTTCTAAAAAATAGTCTATTTTAAAATGTTTTTATAAACAGGGGCTTAAAAGTATACCTTTTAATAAACTTTGGAACTGTAAAACAACACAAACAAAGTTCAGTGACTTCTTTCCCCCATCAGTAATCTACCATATGGTTTTCTTCCTATGAACTTTTTCTAACTATTGGTCTAGATTTAGAATCAATCACTGCAATAGCTACTAAAGAAGTGAAGGATCTCTAGTATGATGAAATGCAATTGTCTTTACTACACTTGTTTTTCAAAGGCATAAAATTATATAATATCCTCTTACATTACAAATATAACATGTACATGAAAGAAGCAAAATCAAAGAAAATGCATTTAACATCTACAATTTAAAGATGATTCTGTATTTTTTAGAATTTCATTTCTGACATAGCATGACAAAAATTAAAGAGACAGCATAGCAGTTTAATAATTTTTATTAAATTTAGGCAAGATGTTTGTCTTCTTCTGATAACACCAAATGTATTTAATATCTATCCACTTTAGTATTTAATCATTTTATTCTCTTAATTTCATACAGATGTCCTTAATAATATCAAAGTCTTCTATTTCCCAAGTACACAAAGCACAATATTATATATATGGCTACTGAAATATCCTGTTGGTTAATAAATTAATTTAAAAGAGTTGAGAGGTTTTTTTTTTTTTAAATTTAAAATTTCATGGATTTGTTCACATGGAAGGAATTTCACAGTCCTGGGAAGGGCCAGGTAAGAATACTCAGTCAGAGGTGTGGGAAGCCCACAAAACAAACACAGAATGAACTGGTAGAGACTTAGCTTTCAATGCAGAATGCCAGGGCATGTTTACACAAGAGTGAGACAGCAAAAACAGGAGAAGCGGGATGAGGAGGAGGAAAAAGAAAGGACAAAGAAGGAAGGAAGGAGGCAAAAGAAGTAAAAAGGAGGAGGAAGAAAACAGATGGAGGAAAAAGCAGGAGGAGGAGGGGGGGGGAAGAGAGGGAAACAAGAAGGAAGAAGAGGGGAATTATTTTACAGAAAAGTCATTTATGCTAACTTGTACCTAATATTATTGCCAAAGATATAAGAAAACAAAATGACCTAAAAAGTGAGCTCACGTAGCTCTGAAAAGGAGAAAGTAAAAAACCAAACCAAACAAAAAACCAATCATATCATAACAGAGATTAGAGCCATAATAAGAAAATACAGGGCCAGGGATTTAGCTCAGTGGTTCCGCTGCTTGCCTTAGAAGCACAAGGTCCCAAGTTCAATCCTCGGTACCAAAAAAAAAAAAAGTAAAGAAAATACAAAGAATCAAAACAGAAAATAAATTAAAATAGAGAAAAGTTGTTGGATATGGTTGGCAGATAATGGAGATATTTTAAAAGTACTATACTTAGAAAAGAAAAATGCTTGTTAAAAATACTGAAAAGGCACACCCTTCTCTTGAGAAAAAAATTCTAAAGAATACTCAAACTCATGGCATATTATGGTTAAATTAATGAATGTCAAAGTCAAGAAAAAAAAATACTACAGGGACCCAAAGAGAAAAAGTAGTCACTTTTTAGAAGGGGGGGAAAATCAGTATGGTATTAAGAGTTCTGGCAACATTCAATTTCAGAAAGGCCAAACCCCACAATGATATGAGGAAAAGAAATGGAACTCTAGAGTGTTAGAACTAGTCAAGTTACACTTAAATTACACAGGCAATAAAGATCTTCAAACATAAAGCCACTCAGGAAATACGGCACCCACACTTCCTTCTTGCAGAGGAAAACCTGCAGACACTACCTGCTAAAAGGCTGGGACATTTTCTAGTTTTGTTCAATGCTGCATATTCAGTTTCTAAAACACTGTTGTGGCACCGAGTAGGTGCTAAAAAATTTGCTGAATAAATCCATACACGAGAAGGGTTAAAGAGCAAAGGAATGGAGAAACCTCAGTAAAGAACAGGTGATAATGAATCTTTTAAACTTAGAACTAAGATTAAATAACAGTTAATACTGTGATTACAAAACAGAACATAGCTATTAATTTAAAAATATGAAAATATTAGTGAGTTTTAGTTTCTGACAAAATGCTGAATTAACACAAAATGTAGATCTACTTTCCTCAGAATTAATCTATGGGGAACTAAAGGTATTATGAATCCTATGAATAACGCAGAAAAGTGTGAGCAACTCCAGATGTTATGAAGAATATATATGGGAGAAGGAAAGGGAGCAAGGAGGCTTGTAGTCTTGGGAGAAAAAAACATGAAAAGGTACTATGAGAAAATGCATTTTTTTTTTTTTTGGTACCAGGGATCGAACTCAGGTCCTTACAATTGCAAGGCAGGCGGCAGAACTATTGAGTTAAGTCCCTGGCCCAAGAAAATGCATTTTTAAAAGAGCAATTGTTGAGCTGTCCTCCTCACCTTCTCTGCCTGGACACTCATTATCTGCCACCTTACAACAGAGACTGGCAGTAGTACTGGTGCAGACTGATGACCTTCAAAGCAAAACCAGGGCAGCTGCTGGGCATGCAAACTGAGAAAGACAGCGACTGACTAGCAGAGAACCTCTAGCACAGACTTCTCAATCACACCTACTCAAAACCTCTGAGGCTGGTAGATTTCTAGTCAAAGTATCTTCTTCCAATGTTCTTTTCCCTGGGAATCGGGGCAAAACTGCAATCTGGGGAGTTCTTTGAAGATTGGAAAAGTGATATTAACTGATTTTATTTTTTGGATGCACATAGCCTTCTAACAAAAATCAACTAAACTGCCAATATAAAAGAAATCAGAGTGGATTAAAAGTACACCGAATGCTATTTAGAAAAGATATACCTAAAGTATGACATAGTAAGATTAAAAGTAATGCCGGGTATGGTGGCACATGCCTATAATCCTAGCACTCCGGACATTGAAGGAGGAGGACTCAGTGCTTCGAGTTCAAGGTCAGCCTTGGTTATATGACAAGGCAAGCCTGAACTACATAGGCAGATTTCACCTTTGAAAAAAAAAAAGGAATTAAAAAAAAAAAAGTAAAGGTTAAAAGTAAATGTAGAGAACCAGACCTAGCAAGAAAATCCTAACCAAAACAAAAGTGTAGCTAACAGTGGGTAGAAGAGATTTAAAACAACAGCTAGAAAAGCAAGATGAAATATAAAAAGGGTTTATTAAAAGATAGCAGAAAGCTGATGAAGCAGGGACTGGAGATGCCAAGATTCTGGAGGGAGAGAGCCTTAAAGTGAACTGATCTGCAGCTACTTTTCTCTTGCAGGTACTCAGTGGTTCTGGGTATAAAGAGCCTATGAATCTAATCGTTGGGTGGTGGGTTGCTGCAAAGACAGTTTCTGTCCCAAGAATTCAAGACACAAAAGTGAAGATTCCAGGGGCTGATGTACAGAGAGAAGGAAGAGGTAGAAACTGAAGTGCTCACACTACCAGTTGTCTCCTTAAAACACTGGCCAAATTCTTAGACAGCCTGAGGTAGTAGAGGAAGGAAGGAAGAGAGGGAGGGAAGGAGGGAGGGGAAGGGAAGGAAAAAGACAAACAGAAACCTTCAAAAGAGCAAAGCAGTTTCTCTGTAATCTTCACACATTAAGAAGACAAAGTTCTATTTTTAAGAAAACCCCAAAGGACTTAGCCCAGTGAACAGTCTTGGTGGGTACCTCCTAGAAAGCAGTGAACCTAAGTGAGACCATGCCTGATCAAAACAACAACCTACCCTTCAGTTGAGCCAATCCCTTGTTAGTCTAAGACATTCAGTAGCTAATTAGTTCAATGGCAAAGTAAGAGGAAACAGTAAAATTAGCTCTGAAGGTAACATAATATGATCTATAGTATCTTTCATGTACACTGATGTCTCATAAAAAAAAAGACATGAGATGTGAAAACAGTGGAAAATATGAAGAAAGTACATAAAAAGGTAGACCATTTCACCAAAGAATTAAAATCTATAAAAAAGAAAACTCAAAAACTAATCCTAGGATTAAAAAGATAACACAAGAAATTATAACTCCGTAACAGCTAATTTAAAAAGCAGAACAAACAATAATGAGAAAACAGAAAATGGATGACTAGAAAACACATTATTAGAAAACATTCAAACTAAATATCCAGGAAAACACAGGTGGACAAAAATCGTGAGATGTTCACTGGGACACAGTAAAGGGTCGAAGTCCACGTAACCAGAATCTGAGGAGAAAAACTCGGGAGCGCGGGGGCCGCTGCGGACGGACGGAGGCGCGATGGCGGCCACTGAGGAGGTCGGGAACCTGTGCAGGCCGGCGATCCTGGTCAGCCCGAGCAGCCTCCGCCGCAGCCGCACCCACCACCCGCCCAGAAACTGCTGGGGGAAGACAGAGCAGCGGAGGCCGGGGAAGCAGTGGCATCCCCCACGGACGAGGGGTTCCTGAGCCTGGACTCGCACACCTATGTCCTGTACAGGGACAGAGCAGAGTGGGCTGATTTAGATCCAGTGCCACAGAATGATAGCCCTAATCCAATAGTGCAGATCATCTACAGTGAAAAATTCAGAGATGTTTATGATTATTTCCGAGTTGTTCTGCAGCATGATGAGAGAAGTGAGAGAGCCTTGAAGCTCACTCGGGATGCCACTGACTTAAATGCAGCCAATTACACAGTGAGGCATTTTTGAAGAGTTCTCTTACAGTCACTTCAAAAGGATCTACATGAAGAAATGAATTACATCACTACGATAATTGAGGAACAGCCGAAAAACTATCAAGTTTGGCATCATAGGTAAGTATTAGTAGAATGGCTGAGAGATCCATCTCAGGAGCTTGAGTTTATTGCTGATATTCTTAATCAGGATGCAAAGAATTACCATACCTGGCAGCATCGACAGTGGGTCATTCAGGAATTTAGACTTTGGGATAATGAACTACAGTATGTAGACCAACTTCTCAAAGAGGATGTTAGAAATAACTCTGCATGGAACCAAAGATACTTTGTCATTTCTAACACCACTGGCTACAATGGTCATGCTGTATTGAAGAGAGAAGTCCAGCACACTCTGGAAATGGTAAAACTTGTACCACATAATGAAAGTGCATGGAACTATTTGAAAGGGATTTTGCAAGATCGTGGTCTATCCAAATATCCCAACCTACTAAATCAGTTACTTGATTTACAACCAAGTCACAGTTCCCCTTACCTAATTGCCTTTCTTGTGGATGTCTAAAGACACGTTAGAAAACCAGTGTGACAACAAGGAAGATATTCTTAATAAAGCATTAGAGTTATGTGAAATCCTGGCTAAAGAAAAGGACACCATAAGAAAGGAATACTGGAGATATATTGGAAGATTCCTTCAAAGTAAACACAGCAGAGAAAGTGACCTACCAACAAATGTCCAGCAATAACACCATCCAGAAGAACTTGACGGAATGCTTTTTTTTTTTTTAAGGGACTGTAAGAAGGAGTTTAAAATTAGAATAAACATTCCCTTACCTGTGGTGTAACAGATGAATCACACAGATACTAATTTTTAACAGGAACTAAGTATGATGTTCCTTGGGTACTGCTGTTATTCATATCCATTCTGAGAAATCTGATTCTTTTAAAGCAAAGTAATTGGAGGGGGGAAGGAATAAAAAAGTCCCATAAAGGAATCACTACTTTTGTAGTCTTACCAACATTTAATCTACTTGCTGTGCATCACCTATCCCCTAAGTGGAATTTGCATTCGTAATGAGTGCAGGCTACTGTCTGTAGTAGATTTGAGGTGACTAAAATTTGGTTCAGTAAGTTGGGGGCCCAGTTATCCTGTGAAAACTGCTGTGCCACACTCACAGTATGTAGCTATCACCATAACCAACTAATGCCAAAACAGTGGTTTTGTAATAAAATTACAGATACATCCAAAAGCAAAAAAAAAAGAAAAGGGGGTGTGTATAATATTTGAACACACACCCCCCCCATAAAGAAAAAGCAAAAGTCTTAAAAGCAACAAAAGAAAATAAGACAGGTTCCTTATTTACACTTTCAGTTTCCCACACTACAGAAACTATTCAGTATTTACACACGTGTGTCCTATTTATTTCACTTAAGAGTATCGCTTCAATGTGCATCCATTTAGCTATAAATGTCTCTAATTTTTCATTTTTTATGGCTTAGTACTCCATTTTATAAAAAACAAACAAACATGTAACTTGTGGTACATTAGTAAGGACAACGTGTGGATGTGAACTCTTGGGATTCCCCCACCATGAAGTTTTGTGAATTACTTTGTAATTACTTTATTGTGAATTACTTTCTGCTTAAAAAGTTTCCTCAATAGAAATGTGATTTTGCAATGTAAGGAAGAAGATGATCCCAAGTTTGATGTACTATAGGCTAGAAAAAATTCATCAAATTTGTAAATTTTATTTGAGTATTTCTTGCTGATAAAGAACTTGGAGGTGAAGAAATCAGCCTTTTGTGATACAGGAAACATGAGAGAGTTCACGTTGGAATGTAAGCATAACAGAGCCTCTATCTATAGTTCGCATATCTATAAAATGGGGTGAATATCTGTATTTCACAAATATAAGATGTGACTGCAATATATAAATAAACAATGCCCATTACTAAAAAAGAAAAAAAAAGAAAATAAGACAGATTACCTTGAGAAACAGACTAAAAGCTGGCTTCCATAGACATGATGGCAGTTAGATGACAACTGCTTCAAAGTAGTAAGACTGTAAATCTAGAATTCCTCAATCAATAAAACGTTTTAAAAATGAAGATGACATAATTTTAAAAGATATTTTAAAATGGACAAAGGATTTAAATAGACATGTTTATAAAAAAGATATGCAAATATTCAATAAGCATACAAAAGATGTTCAACATCCTTAGTCACTTAGGAAATGCAAACCCAAATCACAAGATAACAGTTCACCAATTAGGATAACTAGGGTAATAAAAAAGACAATAAAAAGTGTTGGCTAGAATGTGAGAAAAATGGAAGGAACCCTCACATATTGTTGGTGGAAATTAAAATGGTATAGCCACAAACAGCCTGGCAGATTTCTCAAAATGTTAAGCTTACAGTTAGTTACCTCAGAAACTCCAAATCTAGGTATATATACAAGAAAAATGAATCATGTTTTATACAAAACTTATAGATGAATGTACATATAAAGTATAAGAAATAAGTGAACTTCAGGAAAATTTTTAGATATACAATTAATATAAAAAGAACTTTTATGCATAGTATTTAGCAACATATACAAAATGAAATTTGAGTAAAACTATAATAATGCTAAAAAAATGCCTAAGAGTAAATAACAAAAGATATGACCTGTACATGGAAAACTATCAAGCATTAGATAATTAATAAAAATCAAATGAAAGGTAAACATGTTCATGGATTATAAGACAACATTGTAAAGCCTTAAATTAACCCTAAATAGATCCACATACTCAGTAGAAAAAACATCTAAATTCCAGTAAGATTTTTGGTTATTTTTTCTTTGATGAACACTAATAGACACTTGGTTTCATTTAGAAATGAAAAGGGGAAAAAATAGCTAGCTAGTTATGTGAAAACAATAGTAGAGAACTTTACTATCAAATTATTAAAATAGTGTGCCTTTAAGGAAGGACATACAAATAATTAATAATCAATAGAGTCCAGAAACAGTCCCACACATACATTGTTATTTAACTCCTAACAAATTCAGCAAGGAAAGGAAATAAATGCAGGAAGTTGTACTGAGTCAACTAAATATCCATTTGGAAAGCATCAAATCCAGTCTCCTACAGTTCAAACTATATCCCCAAATAAATTTCCAATAGACAAGAGATCTAAAACATGGAAGGTAAAAACAAAAACACTTCTAGAAGAAAGCACAGAAGAATTGTCTTCATAGCTTGGAGACATGTTAGGATTAATTATGACATAAACAGCTTTAGCCATAAAGGTAAAAACAAAAAGGTAAAGTGAGCCAGGTGGTTTATGCCTTTAGTCCCAGATACTATGGAGGCTGAGGTGAAATTATCACTTGAGCCCAAGTTCAAGAGCATCCTGGGCAATGTAGCAAGACTCCATATAAAAAATAAATAAATAATTTTTTTAAAATGGGACAATGTGAACATAATGTTATTTATAAAACAAAAAGATCAGGCAAGTAAAAAGGCAAGAGAATTATCTGTAATGTATATAAATGGACAAAACACCCTGGTGTATGTATGTGAGTATATATGAAGTACTGTATACTAATTAACAGAAAAAGGGTCAGTATGGTGGTATATGCCTGTCATCCCTGTCGCTTCTCAGCCTTTGGCTACAATCAAGTATAGTACCCATATCCCAGCACCATGGGAGGCTGAGGCGTGAGAACTGCTAGTCTGAGCTCAGCCTGGGCAACTTAGCAAGGCTGTATCTCAAGGGGAAAAAGGGAGGGGGTGCTGAGGATATAGCTTGGTAGTAAGACCTGGGTTCAATCTCTAGTACTATCAAAAGGCAGGGAGAAGGGAGGAAACCCACCAGAAAAAAATAGGAAAAGGAGTGAATAGGCAGGCATCACACACAAAAAAGTAGTATTTAAGTGGCCAATAAAATTATAAAAGGTGAACAACATCAGACATTGTGCAAACTTGCTAAGGTACTACTGCTCACCTAGCAGAATAGCTAAAATGAAAAGAACAGTACCCTGTACTGGTGAAGACTCGGAGCAACTGGAACTCATGCACTGTTTGCTGACAGTGAAGTACAAGGACTTGGGAAGACTGTTAACTGTTACTAAAACAAATCACATATATACCCTATAACTCAGTAACTGTACTCCTAGATATATACCCAACTATTCACATGTACAAAATAAGAATATTCAACACAATGTTCTTCATAATAGTAGCTAAGTAGAAAACAATCTAAATACCTATTTACAATAGAAAAAATTTAATATATAAATTCTGTTCTGTTCACTATGGAAAATTATACACCAATAAAAATGTACAAATATATTGTGTATATATACAAATGTACACATATCTATATGCAGCAATAACATTGCTGAATTTCACAAACATAACATTGCACAAAAGAACACACGTCATTCATACAAAAACAACAAAAGGTATAATTAATATGTGGTGTTAGATTATGGTCGGTGACTGTGCTTGGGGCAGGGAGATTCTGATTGAGAGACAAGTCAGAGTGCCTCTGGGGTGGTGCACTGGGATACGCTGGCTACATGGCCATGTTGTTTTTGCCAAAGTTCGCTGAATCACACACTTAAAATGTATGAACTGGGGCCAGAGATTTAGCTCAGTGGTTTCGCCGCCTGCTGCGCAGGCGCAAGGACCCAAGTTCAATCCCCGGTACCAAAAAAAAAAAAAAAGTATGAACTGTTCTTTCTGTTTTACTTTACTACAAAGTTTACTCTTAAAGAGTCTCTTAGATAAGAAAGGACAAACACAAGGCTTCACCAGAGCCCATCAAATAGAAGTGCAGTAAGTAACTCTGTAAGACATGATACTGTCACCCTGAAGATTTTTCATGTGCCATTCCAATGACTTAGAAGTGTGACTTTTTGTGGCTAGCTCATATTGTAATTCTTAACTATTTGCTATTCTTCCAAAGTGGTTCCTGAATGACTCCACTAGAAGTCAGTGGTTTCTTTCACAAACTTCCCCATACTTGAATTTACTTCTATTTGCCATTTACATGTATCTCCTCTGTAAGCTATATGTTTTTAACGAGTTTCTAGGACCTAACATAGTCCCCTGCATATAGTACATATTTGAATTTGAATAAATAAATGACATAAGAAGCAACTGTCCTCCTTTATCCAAGAAAAATTTTATATTCAGAATGCGCAAATTCAAAAATCAGTAAAATTCAGGTACCATTTTAAGTTTTTGTCAGATTGTGTCTCTACCTAATCTATTAAAACTGTCCAACCACATCTATGTCTTTTCTTCACTTTTTGATGAAATTCTTGAAAGAGAAATTCAAAGAACCCTTGCCCCATGTGGCAGTTTATGGAAAAGCCTGACTTATCAGATAAATCACATGCAAGAACAGGCTAATTCTAATTGCTGAGCTGCAGCAGCAGACACCTCCTTTTTAACAAAGTCATTTCCTCAACTTAGAAGTTACTTTACAGTTGCCTATATATTCCTAGCTCTCCTTATTTCCTCTAAAAATGTAGAGTCTATCCCACAGGTAAGTCCAGTGAAGCTGTGGCCACTTTAAATAAGGCTATCTGTGGGATGAGAGCTCAGGGATTTTATAAGCTCTGCTATTTTTTGATTCTATGTTACCTTCTAATAACCCTATAACAGTGATGGCAAAGCTTTTAGAGAGATGGATGCTCAAACTGCAAACCAAGACCCACTTACTTATTGCACAGTGCCAACACTGCAATTAAACCTGAAAACTGAGGTTTTAGTTTAGAAAAAACAACTCGTGCATTAACATATTTTGTCTAAAAGAAAAACATGCGTGCCACAGGTTTGCCACCACTGCCCTACAACATTTGTACTGCATGAATTCATAATGCAAGCTACTCTCCTTCCATGTGTCATGACCTTGAGATGTGTGAAGAGAAGATTACCTGGAGCCTTGCTTGGAATCATTCCTTTAGAAAGACAGAATGCTATTTTATGTCTTCCCTATTGTAACAGCCTTCATAACCTACCACACTGCCTGGGCCTTCCACCCTAAGCAACTTTGATGAGCTGAAACAAGAGCCCACTTCAGTTCAGTCTATGGGCAACCCTGATCACTCCCACCAACTGACTCACTAGCTGTTGAGATCTGTCTCCAACTGTATCTATATTCAGGTAAACTACTACTCTGCAGAACAAATCTTTAGTGTTATTCCGCTCCTAATAAGCTTTCAGAAACTGATCTTGAAACTTCTACAAATATGCAACCTTCCCAGAGACAGCATCTCTCCTTCTTGCATATTTTGAACAGCAGTTCATTTATAATATTCCATGAATTTTTTTCCTTTTCTCTAAACCAAGGGGTTGGCAAACATTTTTACAGCATCAAAGACCAAGATTTTAGGCCCATGGACTGACCATACAGTCTCTGTAGCAACCTCTCTACTGTCATGTGAATGCAGCCATAGACAATATGGAAACAATGGCCATGGCAGTGTTCTAACAAAGCCCCATTTAGAAAAACACACAGCTACCCTGTGGGCCACAGTTTGCCAATCAGCTCTAAACATAACTTTGGGTCTCTGCATGTATCAGTATCATTATAGTTATTCTGAATTTGTAAGGATTTATTGACACTGATACTGTAAATTAAAGATGAACATAATACATAAATGTTTTGCAAATTATCAGTGACAAGAAGAGGTATAAAAATATTCCATTCTTTACTAGTTAACCAGAAAATTTAGCTGACTAGAATATAGTCATATCAATAACATACCTGATATTTCTGTAATAGAAAGAGTTTCCTTAAGGTACATGATGAAAAGAACCACAATTTTATGATTGTAGAATTTTTCATTTAGTCTGGAACTGACAATACTTACGATTTAAAATTGCATGTAAGAAAAATTCAACCATTGTATTCTATATTCTTCTTAAAATTTTCTTATATCAATAAAATAGATAAATTAAGTTTTATTTACCTGTCGGTTTCTTTCATCCATTATGCGTGTGATTTGTATTTTCTTCCGCCCCATTTTCAGTCACTTTTCCTTCCTTATATTCCAAATATTTAATTCAAAAATTATTTTTCTTCAATACCCTAACGCATCATACACAGCTTCTATGATTTCAGCTTCTAGTCCAAGGGCTATAGCTGAAATTTTTCTATAAGATCTAAAAGAAAACAAAAATTAGAAGATTTAAGTTCTATAAATTTGCAAGTCATAAAAATGTTATACAAATTTCAAATCTGCTTTTATGCTGCACATTGCATATTCAGGTGAAACCTTGATTATACAGAATAAATAAGTTCATGTCTTACTAATTTCACTCTTGCTAAAGTAATATAATGTTTGCAGTTTTCTTGATAAAATAAAAGCAACAACAAGAACAAATAACTGAGATCTTTCTATGTACTAGGCACTTTTCTAAGTATAGGCAAATTTTAATTCATTCAACCCTAACTACATTCTATTTAATCAGTACAATTACCATCTCCTTTTTATAAACAGGAACACTGAAACACATAGTAAGGGGTAGAGATTAGACTATGAACTCAATCTGGCTGCATAACTTTTCTTAAAAATTATAGAAAAAAAAAATATAGAACTTCTTAAACATTTCTGATGGGCTTCCTGCCAAAGAGTAACAAATGTGGATGGCCACAATCTGCCTTTACAAATTCTTCCAAATCATCCTGGGCTCCAGCCAAATTACTATTTGTAAATCCACAATGATACTAGCAACAACTTTCATAATAATATACATTTAAATAAAATATTATTTATTTGGCATTTAATGAACACTTCTTGGTTGGTCGAGATTCAGTGAAACTGTCACCTGCCTCATAAAGCCAAGACCAATTTCCCTTGGTACAATAAACCACAACACCTCTGAGTACATGTGTGCACGCACGTGTGCGTAAATTCTAAGTTGCCTTTCCTTTGAGACTGAACCCTTCAAGATTTTTAAAAATTTTCAACATTTTTAAATTCCAACTTATCTCTGTAGTAGAATGACTGGCAATGATCATCTGAATGATCTGAGTGATGGATTTATCACTTAAAAACCTAGTACTTTTAAAACTTATAAAACAAAAACAAAAATAACTATGAAAGAATAGGAAATAAATCCCCAAATGGGCACAATAATAAATTTCCAAGGAATTTTATTGATTGTATGTGTGTATCTACAAAACTTCAAGCATATTATGCAAAGCCAGTATTTGATTAAAAATGGCTTTGCACAAAAGCAACAGGCCTTTTGCTTCTCAACACTACCAGTACATCATTTCTTATTTACCTTCTTTAATTATTTTGTTTTTTCATTCATAAAAATATTAACTGATTGCCTATTAACAATTGATAATCTATTAACTGATCACCTACTTACAATAAAGACACTTCCAAACACTGAACTAGAAAAAGATCAACTGATCAAGAAACAAAAAAGATATCATTCTTAATCTTAGAATTCAGTCTAGCAGAGGGGAAATAATCAAATCATCACACAAATGAGTCTATGTAATTCAAAACTACAAAGCTCATTTATATGACCTAAACCTGACTTCAATTTTTGGGTCAGGAAATTTCTTTCCTAAAAATGTGCCTCATATTCAAACCTGAGTATGAGAGCATACATGCCAATCAGAGGACAATGACTGCAACCGTCCCATGACAAATGAGAAAGGAAAAAGAGGATCTGAATGATGTTAGGACCCAATCAAACATGCAGCTGTGTTAAAGAACAAGTCTACTTCCTCTATAGATTGAATTATAAACAATAGAGCGTGACTTACTCCAAATCAAGTTCTTTAACACATCACTCTAATTTCCACTAGAAAACTTACACTGTAATAGGCAAGATAAATAGTCATGCATTTCACTGCAGATATATTACTGCTGAAATATACAAGATCTGCTAATTAATACTTGTGATATCCCTTATAATCTAGAGAATTATGAATTCTAGAACATAACTGGGCATTTTCTTTTTGATCACCGTTGAGTAGGTTACTTCAAACCATCCTTCTGAGGAAAAACTAAAAAAGGTAATTTGTTTTAAACTGATGCAGAGCTTTCAAACAGTGATAATTTGCAGGGTTGAGTTCTACAAAATATAGGTGAAATCCAGACTTTGAGTTCATTTGTTAACTGTAGATTCCAAAACTATTGGCTGAGAGACAGAAAAAGTGAACAGATATCTGAAAGTAGGGGTGCAAAAATGAGATTCAGAGGGATGCAGATTTAGCTCAGTGGCACCACACCTGCCTCGCAAGCACAAGGTTTGATCTCTGGTACCGGAAAAAAAAAAATGAGATTCAGGGCCTGCCAATGAGGAACAAGAAACACACTAGGCCATCTGGTGAGACTCCAAAGGACTATACCACGGCATAAAGGTAAACCAAAAATGGCCTAGCCGTGTACAGGGAAGGAAGTATAGCTTCAAATCATCTCATCCTGATTAGATTAAGACAATCAGTCTGAGCTTGTGTGGGATTTTAGCCTAGCCACATGCCAGGAGCAAAAGTAAATCTTAGAAGAAAGGTATTATCCAGAAATTCAAGTTATTATCAATTTTCATATCAAATGCCTAGAATTTTAGAATGACCAGCCAAAATATGACTGAAAATCAAGATTTTAAAATGGCAACAGAAACAGACTGTACATCCACATAAGTGTTAACAGAAAGATTTAAATAAGTTAGTATGTTCAAAGAATTAAAAAGCAAATGAACAAAAGAATCTTAACAGACAATAAGAAACAAAAGAAAAAACAATAAAAACACAATTCTGAAAACAATTTATGAGTTGCTTTAATACTAGGTTAGACACAGCCAGAAAAAGAAGAATCAATGGCCCAGAAAACAGAAAAGAAGACATGAGAATAAGAAATACAGAAGATTATGATATGGAATATGGAGAAAGGAACCAAAAATACATGTAGATGAAGTCTCAGAAGGATAAGAAAAAACATATTGGTCCAGAGTAATAAAGACATAATACCTAAGAACTTCAAATGAGTAATCAAGCCACACATTCAACAAGCACTACAAATTCCTGAAGCAAAATAAATATAATACATTTAGGCACATCAAAGAAGGAAAGAGGAGGGTGTCCCCTCACAGATACAGAGATCTTAAAAGCAGCCAGAAAAAATTATTTAAAAGGTTTACTTCAAAAGGCAAGAGTAGAGTAAGATTAATAGTTACCCAACTTCTTCACACAAATAATGAAGCCAGAAGACAATGAAATGGTTAGCTTCAGCACTGCGGAAAGTGCCAAGCTAGAATTCTGTATCTGAGGGGAAAAAAATCCTCCAGAAATGAAGGCAAAATAGAGACAACTTCAGGCAAACAGAAATAGAATTTGTCACCAGGAAACACTGACGAGACCTCCTCTTGTAAAAAGAAAAAAGATACCATATACCGCTTGAATATGCACCAAAAAATGAAGTGCAATGAACAGAATAAATAAATGAATATCTCTAACCTACAGTAACCACAGTACACAACTGGGGAGGGTAGCAAATGCAGCTAAAGTATTCTAAACTCTTTTATTGACTAGGAAATGGAAAAAATTATCATTTACTTTATACTTTAATAAATCAAGTGCACATTTGGTAATCTCTGGGGTGATCACTGAAAGAATAAAAGTATGGATGGCTGAAAAGCTAAAAGAGGGGGAAAATGAACTAATAAATAATTCACAAGAAAGCAAGGAAGGAAAGACGAACAGAAATCACCTCTACTTAACTGAACTCTATTTAAAAACAAAACCAAATAATACAATGAGTACACAGGATATATCTTACATATGTGGATACAGAAAGAATGAGAGTGAAAACAGGGAGAAATATACACCTTGTAAAATACAAACCAAAAAAAAGCTGTGTGCTCTAACTTTATCACAGTAAACTTCAATGTAATACATTCATTTACAGGGACAGACACAGGACACTTTAGATCAATATAAGTTCAATTAGATCAATATAAGTTCAATTCACTAGAAAGATAACTCCAAATTTGATTGCACATAATAATATTTACATGTAATCAGAAATCTGTTCCTGAAATATCATGTATTCTGTCTAAAAAACAGTAACCAGGAGCTTATTTGCTATTATTTTTAGGTAGGAAAAACTCTTAATGTTTCACATTAACTCATAATCTTCAATCATATATTTTTAAAAATTTAACTAAATCACAGAAAATGCCCATTTAAGTTATCATGGATAGGATGCAAAATGCTTATAAACGACTTCATAGGCAGTAAGTTTCTCACTGGTTTTTTTTCCCCTTTCTCCATAATGCAATACTTTCTCATCTTTTTTGTGTACTTATAAATCTAAGAAAAATAAGGGTTAAATATGAAAGGCAATTATGAACTTGTTCAAGACACATGGAAGGCAACAGCTCAAAGGCTTTTAATTAATAACATCTTGCTTATTGCCAGCAACATTAGAGATGAACATTGCTATTTCTGACACAAGTACAGTTTCTTTAAAATGTTTACACATCATTCTAATATACTACCAACTGTACCTGAAATGTAATTTGTGACTTTCTCCAAATACTAGTTTGTTTAAATATTGTCCTAATTTTGCAGATGTAAAACTATTTTTTTCCTAAATAAACTTTGGCTAACAAAGCCATGCTGTAATAAAGACAAACCTAAACGAACTATCTCAAATCCACAAGTGTAACAGGTTGATTTTAACAGAGCTTTCTCCTCAACTGATGGACAAGCAGATCAGAATAAAAGAACAATGCACAGAAGACATGTACCAAAGGGGACTACATGCTGAACCAAAAACCAGATCTTAACAAACTTCAAAGGACAGACATGTTTTCTGTTCTCAGAGGAATTAAGACAGAAATTAAAAACAAAAATTTATCCTGGAAATACATTTATGTGAAAACTAAGCAATAAATTTCTAAATAATGGATAAAAGAAGAAATCACAGTGAAAAATTACAAAATATTTTTAACTTGAATAAAAACCTGTTAAAAATACTTTACATCAAAATGTATGTGATAACAGCTAAAGCCAGGCTAACAAGGGAGAAAGTTTTAGCTTTAAAATATGAATGAGGAAAGAGGAACGCTAAACCAATTTCTAAATAACCATCTCAGAGTTACAAAATAACAAATTAACCCCAAATAGTAGAAATGAAGAAATAAAAGTAAAAGCAAAGAGCAATGAAAAAATAGAAAACATACAAGAGAACAACAGTTCTTTGGAAGGACTATATAATAAAACTGATAAGTAAAGACCAATAAAGAAAACAGTCCAAAATATATCTGGCCCAAGAGGTCTTGGATAAGGGAATACGGGACTCATTTTTCTTATATGTTCTATACAAATATTTGTCATATGAAGATTAATATAAATAACAAAAATCTGACCATAAATTATTATCTGTAACCATCACCTATTATTTCCAGTTTGCACACTCTAATAATTTAACTGGAACAATCCTTTGATATCACTCACATAATGTATCAAGCCTGTATCTTTTCACTGTTGCCAACCTACTTTGTGTTCCCCATTTCCCTCCTTACCTGATTAAATTTTCATAAACCCTCACTTGCACTGGCATCTACCCCTCTCACTACATTCAGAGGCAAAACCTTGATTCCGTGTAGCTAAATACGCCTGGAGAAAAGAAAATAACCATGCTATTCATGCTTATAAATCTGACTTTAAGTTTAGAAATGTTATAAACTCAAACCTCAAATATTCCTTCACATTTACTGTCCAGCAATCTTCCATTTCTCAATTGCCTGGTCATTTATTGTTATGACAAAAATCCTCTCTGCTCACATCTCCAACACTCATCTCTCGTCTTCACTCTTAGTTGATGACTTTGCAACTTATTCTCCTGGCAAAATAAAACCAACCAGAAGAGAATAATCTCAAATTCTTGTCACCACAACTACCAACCCATCAGTATCTTTCTCCCATATACTCTTTCCTGTTCAGATCTTGGTTGCAGCAATTCTTCCATTCCTCCCTACCAAAACTTTCTTCTGTCCTAGATCATTTCCATCAGCAAAATAAATAATAAATTTATTATTTCACATAGGTAAAACAAAACACAGAAAACAAACAAAAATTGTCTTGAGAGAAAATTGTAATGTCCACAATAATATGTGCAGAATTTTGGAGGTTTCAATTTTATAAAAGTATTAATTCTCCCCAAATTAATCAATCTAGTTTTTGATTTTGTTTTGTTTTTTGGAACAAGGTCTCCCTATGTAGTTCAGGCTGCCCTTGAACTCACAGTGATTCTCCTGCCTCTGCTTCTCTAATGCTAAGATTACAGGCATGCACCACCAAGGCCGGCTTTCAAATTAATCCAGAAATTCAATGTAATCCCAATTAAAATGTCAGCAGGTTTTCTCTTCTTTTATATAGAAACTGACCTGCTGATTCTAAAATTCACTTGGAAATAAAGGTACAAGAATAACTAAGGCAACTCTGAATAATAAAGCTAAAAGACTCAGATACTAACATATATCAGACTTATTATAAAGCTACAATAATCAAGATTTTGTGATTCTCCAACAAGAGAAAACTCAAAATTCTCAGAAAGAAGGAATAATAAACTTTAGAGCAGAAATAAATGAAACAGAATAGAAAAACACAAAAAAATCAATAAAATAAAAAAGCTGATTGGCCTGGGGATTTAGCTCAGTGGTTCTGCCGCCTGCCTAGCAAGCACAAGGTCCTGAGTTCGATCCCCAGTACCAAAAAAAAAAAACAAAACAAAACTGATTCTTCAAAAAGATATCAAAATTGACAGCAAACTTTTAACTAGACTGACTAAAAAGAAAAAAAGTCTCAAGTTACTAAAATCAGAAATGAAAATAAAGACGTTACTACCAAAATTTTACACAAATAGGGCTGCATGATGGTACTAAAAGTGATTGTATGTTAACAAATGGTTACTAGATAAAGAAGACAAATTCCTAGAGATACAAAAACCTACCAAGACTGAATTACAAAGAAAAAAATAGCTGAATAGATTTGTAGTAAGGAGATATGATCAATAATTTAAAACCTCTTGACAAAATTCTACCAAACATTTCAAGAAGAACTAACACCAATCCTCTACAATCTTTCAAGAAAATGAAAGGGAAATACTTCAATTTAACCTGTGAGGTCAACAAGGCCCTCAGACCTAAGTCAAAACTACAAGAAATCTATAGCCCAATGTTCCTTATGAACACTGATGTAAAACTCCTCAACAAAATACTAGCAAACCGAATTCAGTAGAATAGGATTTACACATGAGGTCCAAGTATAATTTATTCCTGGAATGCAAAGACAGTTCAACATACCAAAATAAATCTAACAAAAAGAATAAAATAACCACACGATCATCTTGATGAAAAAAAATGACAAAATTCAACCCTTTATTGAAACACACTCTAACCAGTTAGGAATAGAAAGAAACTACCTGAACATAATAAACATGATATGTGAAAAGTTTCAAAGTTAACACCATATTTCAATGATAAAAAACTGAAAGCCACTCAGAAATAAGAAAAGGATAATTGCTTTCACTACTTCTACTCAACATTATAGGTGGAAGTTCCAGATAAAGCAACTTAGAGAAGAAAAGAAATAAAAGGCATCCAAATTAGAAAAGAGTAAGTACAATTATCTGTGTTCTCAGATGACAAGTAGGAAAACCTACAGGTTCCATGTGGGAAATGTTAGAAGTAATAAATTTAGCAAAGTAGCAGGATATGAAATTAACTCCAAAAAACTCACAGTTCTATACACTAGTAATGAATAATATGAAGAAAGAAAACATTTCCACTTACAATAGCATCAAAAAGAACAAAATACTAGGAGGTAAAAGATTTGCATACTAAAATTTTTAAAACAGTACTGAAAAAATTATTTATGGATTCCAAGACTTAATGTATTAAGATGTCTATACTGCCCAAAGAGATCTTTCAAATTCAGTGCAATCCTAACAAAATCTTGATATTACTGTAAAAATTAAAATGACCAACCTAAGATTCATATGCAATCTCAGGGGATTCCAAATAGCCAAAATAATCTCAAAAAAGAACACTGTAAAAATTCACACTGTCTGAGGGCTGGGGATTTAGCTAAGTAGGTTTGCCGCCTGCTGCACAAGCACAAGGACCTGAGTTCGATTCCTGACACCAAAAAAAAACAAAACCAACCAAACAAAAAAAACTCACATTGTCTGAAATCAAAATTTACTATAAAGCTACAAAAATCCACATAGTGTGGTATTGGCATAAAGGAAGACATAATGACCAAGAGAGTAGAAAGCTCAGAGATTTTAAAAAATACTTTTTAAACAAGAGTACCAAATTCAATAGAAAATAGTCCTTCCAACAAATGGTGCTGAAAAAATAAGATATCTATATGGAAACAATGACACTTACCTAACAACATATACAAAAAATTAACTCAAAATGGATCAAATGTTTAAACCCAATTGCTAAAACTATAAAACTCTTGAGACAAAAACAGAGAAAAGCTTCACATTGGATTTGGCAAGAATTTCTTAGGACACCAAAAGCACAGTCAACAAAACAGATACACTACCACCAAAATTAAAATTTTTTTGTGCTTCAATGGACATTGACAATAAAGTAAAAGAGCAACCCACAGAATGGAAGAAATTGCAAATCACATATATGATCTGCCAGTTAATCTTAATTGTCAACTTGACAGGATTAAGAGACTCCTGGAGAGGTGACTGGATCCTAGGCACCTTATAATTAGCAGTGGATTATCCACTGATCTTCATAGCTGTTAGGAGGTGGGAGCTCATCTGGAGGATGTGAGTTATCTGGATTGCCTCTGGATGCTGATCTTTGATTGGTGCCCCTCCCTGTGCTCTGCTTGCTCACCACCATGAAGTCAGCAGCTTTTCTCCACCATACCATTCTGCCATGATAATTCCTGCCCTAAGCCAGCCAATGATGGACCGAAACCTCCGAAACTGGGAGTCAATAACCATTTCCTCCTTAAGTTTAACATCTCAGGCATTTTGTTCCAACAATGTGAAAGCTGATCAACACATACAATAATGGATTAATATCCAGAATCTCTAAAACAACTCAATTACAAAATGGCCAAAGGGCATGAATAGACATTTCTTCAAGGAGAAACACATGAAAAGATGCTCAAGATCACTAATCATGAGGCAAATGCAAATCAAAACCACAATGAGATACAACTCCACACATATTCAGATGGCTATGATTTTTTTAAAAAGAACAAAAAATATTAACCTATGTGTGAAAATAACTGGAACCCATGTACACTTTTAGATGAATGTAAAATAGTGGAACTATTGTGGAAAACAATATGGCAGTTGCTTTAAAAACTAAACATAAAATTATCACTTGATCCAAAAATTCTAATTCAGATACATAAAAAAACTGAAAGCAGAGACTAAAAGAAATATTTGTACATCAATATTCACAGAAGCATTATTCATCATAACAGTCAAAAGGTAGAAGGAAATGACCCAAATATCCACTGGAGACTGAATGGATAAAAAAATGGTGACTGAATGGATAAAAACTGAATGGTGACTGAATGGATAAAAAAAATGTAGTACATACATAATCTGGAATATTATTTGACCTATTTATAACCTTTTGTAAAAAGGACATCATGTCACATGGTATAATATGGAGGACCTTTTAAGACTACTAAGTGAATTAAGCCACTCACAAAAGGATACATACCATTATAATTCCGATTATATGAGTTACCTAGAGTAGTCACATTCATAGAAAATAGCACAGTGGTTCTTATCAGGGACTAAACAAGGTGGAACTGGGACTTACTGTATGGTGGGTACAGAGGGTGTTTTTTTTTGGTACCAGGGATTGAACTCAGGACCTTGTACTTGTGAGACAAACGTAGTGCCACTGAGCCAAATCTCCAGCCCCGGTACAGAGTTTTACTACAAGACGGATGCAGGTAATAGATACACAGAAACCTGAAGGTACATAATGCCACCACTACACATTTTAAAATGGTAAATTCCATGCATATTTTACCACCGTATTTATATTTCAAAACACGCAAATACTAAAACAAAAAAGGTATATGCATTTCTTTAAAATGACTGCAGAAGAAAAAAATTCACTAATTCTAGTTAACTACTAACTCTGGATCAAATAAGTTCTTATTTTTCTATGTGGTAAAGCTAAAGGGTTTTACTAAAAAAGGCAACATTTAAAACTTACCTTTAGAAAACACAGATGGGCATTTTTCACATAAAATAAGTGATCTATCTATTCCTCAGTGAGGTAATAGAGGAAGGAGACTCTTTAATTGACTATCAGGGCCTAAATCTATATTCAGGAAACATTAACCCTCCACCAAATTAATATGAACTCTCAGACAACTGAATTTTTTCCCTTGTCTATCCTTTTTCAAATTTCAGAAATGAGTTAGAAAAAGATTTCCAGTATAAACTATACTCTTTCTTTCTTTCTCCATCCCATCCCTGACCATGGAACTGAGGATGGAACCCAGAGAGTGCTAAGCCACACCCCAAGCCTTTTGCATTTTATTTTTAAAATTTGAGCCAGTCTCGGTAATCCTCCTGCCTCAGTTACCCACAGGGCTGGGATTACAGGTGTGTGCACTATACCTGGCTCTATGAGTTTTGCTCTCAATTTATGAGATATCATAGAACTAAGCACTCAAATTCAGAACAATTCTAGGTAATGCTAATTATGGATATTCATCATCTTTTAAAATCAATTTTTTTTACTGTTGTGAAGAACTTGTTGGTTAAGAAAATAAGTATCTGATCCCCGCTAGCACAGAGGAAAGCCGCTCCCAGCGGAAAAAGGAGGCTTCTGGGCCGCCGTGTCACCCCCGCCAGCACAGAGGAGGTGAGCCACTCCGAGCGCACAAAAGGAGATTTCTGGGCCACTGTACCACGCCCTGCCAGCACAGAGGAGGTAAGCCACTGCTAGCTCACAAGAGGAGGCTCCGGACCACCATACCACCCTGCCAGCAGAGAGGAGGTGAGCCGCTCCCACAGCCCACAAGAGGTGGCTTCTGGGCCACCATAACACCCCCAACAGCATAGAAGCAGTGAGTTGCGTGGGTGCCAGCAGCACCCGCACCCTGTTGAAATGAGAAGACACGTAAACAAGTTTTAAAACTAGACTTCCAGGTCACCTAAAAGAACCCCAAAGAGAAACGAGATGGAACAGTCTGATACCCAACCACCTGGACTCCCTGAACTGGCAACAAAAGAGGATCTGGAAAAAGTGAAATCAGAAATAATTTCTCAGATACCAACAGAGATTTTACCCATGGTGCAAGATATGATTAATAAATTTAGAGAGGACACAGATTTAAAAAAAATAGAGGAGCTGAGGAACTTGATGGAATCCCAACATAGGAAACAAATGGAATCCATAAAACAGATGCAAACAGATTTCCAGGAGATTAAAA
>NW_004624768.1:4813465-4831943 GCF_000247695.1 Heterocephalus glaber
ACTGGCGATCGAACTCAGGACCTTGTGCTTGCAATGCAGGTGCTGGAACCACTGAGCTAAATCCCTGGCCCTGGAAACTGATATTTTTACAGATTACCCATTTATAATAACATAAAATATAAAACAATTAGAGGTGAATTTAATGAAATATGTGTAAGACCTTTACATTGAAAACACTGCTAAGAAAAAGCAAAGACTTAAATGGAGAGAGATACCAAGTTTATGCACTGGAAGATTCGCTATCCTTTTAACAAGTCAATTCTCCTCAAATTGATCCCTAAGGTAAAAAAGCATAATGAAAATCCCATTCGACTTTTTTGTAGAAATCGACACGCAAATTCTAAGTTACCTAGAGATGGAAAGGAGCTACCTAGAATAGAGAAAACAACTTTAAAATCAAAGAACAAAGGTGAGGATTTATATTACCTGATTTTAAGACTTACTACATAACAAATCAGTGCAGCACTGTTCTAAGGATATAAAGAGCAACAGAACAGAACAAAGTCCAGAAATAGACCTACACATCATGATCAAATGGCGCCAAACATTCAACAGGAGGAAACACTGTAGTCTTTTCAAAAGATACACAAAAACAATCTGATGTCCATGTTTAAAGAAATAAACCCTAAATTTTTACCTCGTACTATATATACAAAAAGTAATTCAAAAATAAATTATAAATCTAACTGTCCAAAGCAGTTCAAAGAATATGAAAAAGTTTGTCCATTTTCTGTGATAGACTTCCAATTTCTATTTCTGATTAGTACAGAATATAGGGAAATCCTTAGGCTGAGGTCTCCAGCCAACATATGAATCTCTTTAAAAGGAAAGAACATTTCCCATCTATAAATACTTCCTTAAGTAACTCCTAAGCAAGAAGCTATTAATTCAAGAATAAGCCACAGAGCCACAGAAAGTCTGCCATGAAAAAATAAAACTCTCTACATCCCAAGAGCCTAGTGAAAGAAGCGGCACAGAGGAGTCCCTAGAATTTAAACAGGACTCAAAACATAACTGCTGAAATTAAGACCCCATCCATCACCGAGATTCAGAGAAGATGCAGAGTTCTGAGCTACAGGCATGAAAATGGCTAAATTCATACAGTACTTTAACAACTCAAATCACTCAGAATAAAATACAGGAGATCTATAAATAATGAGGGGAAAAAATACCAGAGACTTACCAAACAAAGACCGACCAACACAAGAATTAAACTTCATCATTCTATCTCACTTGTATATATACAAGTTTTAAACTGCTGGATAGACACTTTGCTTCAACTGGAAAAACAATCCTTCCTCTCCTTGTTTCCTGAACTAATAGATACAATTAAATGGGCTGTTCTTCAGTTATGTTATAATAAGAAAATAAAAACAGCCATATGAAATTGCTATCAGACTATAATTTTAAATAACACATTTTGTAAGGTCATGAGAAATAATTTCTACCATTTAATTATTCAAGAAAAAATGCTGTTAAATAACAAAAATATTCTTTTTTTTTTTTTGGTACCAGGGATCCAACTCGGGCCCTTGTGCTTGCAAGGCAGGCAGCGAACAAAAATATTCTTGAAATGACCAAAAAATTTTTTTTAGTTTTTGTTTGTTTTGTTTTTTGAAACAAGGACTCCTTATGTAGTGCAGGCTGCCCCTGAACTCACTGTGTAGCCCAGGCTGGCCTAGA
Source organism: Heterocephalus glaber (assembly GCF_000247695.1). The sequence continues at coordinate 4,815,149 of NW_004624768.1, forward strand.
ACTTATGATGATCCTCTTGCCTCAGCATCTCAAGTGCTGACATTATAAGCACGTGCCACCACACCTAGCCCCTCCCCAGAAATATTTTTAAGATACCTTTCCCAAGTTTTTTACTGACATAATCATCAGGTTCAATGATATCTAATATTTAAAGTACTGGTGTCAATTTTTTAACACACTGAAGAGTTTCTCTCCTACTCACATGTTTCATAATTACTTTTAAAATATCTAGAATTAATAGTTATTTTTCACTGTAAATAGAAGGTGAACTTCAAAAGAAGTTTCACTCATGAATGCTTCTGAAGACTACACAACTTAACTGAACACTGTAAAGATTAAACTAGGCCAATGCAATCTTTTAATCAAAATCATCTACTCCACTTCAATGTAAATACTGGCTCAAGATTTAAGGCAACAAATCCAGTCTTTTAAAAAGTCCACATTTTTAAAAGAGCCTCTTAAAATTTCTTCTTCTCTTTGATCCTTCCCACCTCTTCTGGGATATGGCTAATTTGTCCACTTCAACTTAGTTTTAAAATCTTTCTGTAGATCATGTAATTCATGTCCTCTAACCTTTTCTTCCTGTTTGTCACAATAAATATGGATGATCTACTGTACATTTTTCTTTTTTCAAGTAAAGATTAATATAGAATATGAAAGATGAAAATTTGGGGGATTATCTCAGCAGTGTCAAGACAAAAACAGGAAAAACTGCTACAATATTATGCATTTCAACTGGATTTTATAAATTTCCTCAATTGATATACATTAGTCCTCAAAATAAACTCTAAAATGACTGCGACTCAAGCTCACAAAAACAGATTGAATTTTTTAAAAAAGAATTCTCATTTTATTTACTCTACCACACAGAAAAAGGGAAAATGTCTCACTAGAAATGAAGCACCAGCAAAAAGTACTCTTAAATATGATCCTTGCAGAATCGTTCTTTTTTATAAAATGCAATTCCTTAAAATAGAAAATATGTGGTGAGTTATTGTCTTAAGTCTATACTGTCTCTATATTTCCTATCATCACAAAATTCTAGCACTCAACAACACCATTCCCAGCAGATACCACCACAGATACTTGCTGAAAGGTAGAAAACTAAATTGGTAAAAGTTATTTACTTAATTTGACTAATAATATGTTAACCAGCTGGTTGTTTCTAATGTCACGAATCTATTTCTTAGAAGTATTATTCAAATGTTCAGTAGCATTATTTGCACTGCAAGATTAAACAGCTGATATCCTAAGTCCCATTTTCTTAGCCTCTACATCATATATTTGTATTCATGTGCAGTGTGTTCAGCCTATTGAACTTACTAGTTACAATAAAAAAATTAAACTATTTTAAAATAGTTGAAAATGTTCATTGGACTATTTTTTCATTTAGAACTACCACTGGGTAAGTGATCTGTATCACCATAAAATATATCTGTATTCCAATACAATGTGTACACTTGTACATTTCACTAGCTACCCTTTAGAGGGAACAAGAAATTAAAACAATGAACGTGACAAAAATGAATAGAAAACTAATCACAGTCAATAATTCCACTCAATAAAGGGACATTGGAGAATATTATCCTATGCATTAAGTGCATTACGAATAATCCAGTCATGCTACATTTTTGCTTGAACATACTAACACAGCATTTGAGTAGAAAAGGGAAAGATGGTAAAAGATATCCTTCTCCCAACCTCAAATGGCCAAGATCAACTCCATGATGCTAATACAAAAATGCAGAATTACATGATTGAGTTAATTCAGCCAATCCCTAAGTAAATTTGCTTTATCAGATGAAAATGGGTAATTTCTCAATAGAAACACTAATGTTAAGAATCTGATTCAGCAGTTTTATTTATTGTGCTATCATGATTTTGTTTCTGTATTTGGAAAGGAACACCTTCTCTACAGGGGAAAAAACACACAAACTGCCAAATATTCTTTTTATATTAACAAATTAAGTATTAAAAAGCTCTAACTTTAAAAGACACACAATCCCTCTTTTTGCAAAAGTGAAAGGAGTTTGTTTTAAAAAGCCAATTTCAACTTTAACTGTAGTGAAATGCAGAAAATGTAAAAGTTCCTCAAATTTTAGTTGCGTTGTCAATTTCTGAAGTCCTGTAATTCAAAGTGATACTATTTTTCATGGATCCTCTAAATAAAACTAATTGTTTTAATATCTCGTAGCTTTGTGTCCCACAGTAGAGATTAAAGTTTGGCAATATTTCCCATGGCAAGTAATTGATTAAATGCAAATTTCATGTTTATATATCATGCCACATATTTTTATGTGAAAATTTTATAAATACAGTTATCGATGACTGTTATGGCTTGTACCAAGATGTTCCCCCAAAGCCTCATGTGGTCGTAGATGGGAGTTTTGAAGGTGGCTGGAGTAGGTTGTGTGGACATGGATTAAAGGTGTGTACTGGGATTAACGGTGTGGATACTGGAAGGCCCACACTGGGGAGGGTGGCACCAATCAGTAGGCTGGTAGCCTGGATGGAATATAAAGGGACAGAAAGAAGGCAGCCTTAGTGCTGCTGCTTGCTGCTTCCTGTCTGCCATACCACCCTTCCTTGGAGCCAGCCAACGATGGACTGAAATCTCTACAAACTGTGAACTGAAATTAACTTTTCCTCTTTTAATTTGTGGGTGTCAGGTATTGTGTCTCAGCCACAAGAAAAGTAAGATAATTACTTATGTTTTATACATAGTTCTCAAATACAGTAGTACCCAAGAGGCAACATTAAAAATCAAAATTTTATAGTTCTTTTATAATAATCTACAATGCAACACACTCACTTTCATTAAAAAATTCAAAACTAAAATTATTCTATTTTCTAAAATTATTCTATTATTCTATCCAGTTATCATAAACTTTCATATAATTGAACCTCCAAATGTCACTGCTTTGTCTAATCAAGAGCAACACAATCTAGACATCTTTAAGTGCCACCCCTATCTCCCTCTATAATCTACTTATTTACATTGTGATGAACCTGTATTAACAAGTTGGTGCCCAAACTGTCAAACTCTATAACTTTTTAATTTTTTACTTACCCTTGCCTGCAAACAACCTTTCCCTTTGTTTCTTACCTGAATCAGATGTCCAGTTTAAAAACAACTTTTGTAAGGCCACTCCTAGGATATATTTACAATCATCATTTCCAGAAGACAAAATTATTATAGTTTTCTAAGTACCTGCCTACTATTATTCTATTTGAAAAAAAAAACTGAACCTGTATTTTGTTCATTTTTTAATATTATCAATATCCAGTCAATGTCTGGCATACTTCAATATATACTTCATTCATAATATGTTTGTGGAAAATACAATATATTCCAGGCACTTTTCTAGGTGCTAGGAATAAATCCCTACCCCAGTATCTAGCTTCATGGAACTTACATTCTAGTTAGGGAGAACTATAATAGAAGGTGAATAGGGGGTGTATAATATGTATGATCAGGTAATGAGAAGTTCTTAATGAAAAAAAAAATGAAGGAAGGAAATACTATCAGAGAGAGAGAATTAAAATTATAGAAAATGTATCCAGAGAAGACCTAATACAAGAACAACTGCAATAGCAGCAGCAATATTTAGGTATTATCTGATGATAAATCAGTACAATAATTCTTTTACATATAACAATTGACAGAAGGCCAAAACAACCTCATTACTATCCTATTACTATCCTCAAGAGGAAACTGAAATACTAAAGAAGCAACTTCCCAAAGTCATATCACTAAAATCCAGGCATTATTTTAACTGCTTTGTATAACCACAATTTCATTAAGGCTTTTGTTGAGTATCTTAAACAGGCAAAAAAAATTAATACATACTATAGCAATAGATTCAAAAGACAGCAAAGCAAATCTCAGTCTCAGAGAACCAATACATTCGAGCAGCTTCAGATACACTGTATATCAACTTATTAGAGGACAGATATGACAAATACCTACTATGAACAAAAAATATTCATAAATAGTAATAACTTCAATACTTTCAAAATGTATTTTCAATTTCTACAGACAATTACCATAAATAAAAATTGTACAAGACAATATCACACAAATCACATGGATAGGTATGACAGTGTGATAAACTAAGAAATATATCTGTATCTATAGACAGACAGACAGACAGACATATGGTTTCTGTCCCTGGTTCCTAACACATAGCTCCCAAAATTTCACTCCTTGGAATCTCTGGAGTAATAATATGCCTTTTATATGGTAATCAGATGACTAGTAATTAGGAACACCTAGGTACCTTCAGGATGTGCACTGGTCACCAAAAAGACCAAGACATGGTTAGGTTGGGACTCTCAGTCCTAGTCCACAATCTCTAGGGTAGGGAGAGGGGCTAGGTGTGGTGTAGATCACCAATGGCCAAAGATGTAATCAATCGTGTCTAAGTAATGAAGTCTTCATAAAAACCCAAGGACAGAATCAGAAAACCTAGGGGGTGCCTGGAAGGTGGCCCATCCAGAGAGGGTTCTGCACTCCTTGCCACATAACTTGCCCTATCTATCTCTTCCAGATGGCCGTACATCGCATTCTTGGTAACATCCTTTACAAGATCCTTTCTAAAATCAGAAATATTTTGAGCAACAACTTGACCTCACAAATCGAAAATTCCACATCTTATTTTATGTGATGAGCAAAAATTTTTTAAATGAAACATTTCTGGGTCCCAAGAAGTTCAGATAAGGAATACTCAACCTGTAAAATAGATGGATAAATCTAAGGAAAGTGTTTCCCTGAGTCCTATGAGTTGGTCTAGCAAATTAAGCAAAACCAGGGAGAGTTGCAGGAACCCTTGATATGCAGCCAGTTGGTTAGAAGTACAGATCATAACTAGGGGCTTGCAACTAACATCTGAAGGGGAGCAGTTCTGTGAGACAGCCCATAACCTGTGGAACCCGATGTTATCTGCAGGAGATAATACCGGGACAGCATTGAATTAGAGAACAACTAGCTGCTTTCTACTATAGAACATGGGGTGCGGGCAAAAATGTGCAGTCATTTTGGTGACAGGAGGTGATACACTGTGCAGTGAACGGTGAGAGTGAAAGCAGGAAAACATAACTGGGTTTTTCCTATCTCAAAAAAACAAACTATTAAAAGCTCTTTTAAAAGGTAGATTAGTCTGAAGACATAAAATTTTGGAAGGCACTATCATTTCAAAGATAAGCTGTGTTACAAATTACCCAGCTCCTAATTTTCCATATTAGTAAGAATGGTTAAATAAAATGACCATTTCAATCAGTGGTACTTCAAACTCCTGGAATTGTTACATATTGGAAAATTATCAAAATTGCATTGGCTACCTCTGTCCTGAGCATTAACAGTGCCAAATAAAACAGGTTTCTATATAAAAACAAAAATCTCTAAAGTTAATCCAAATTAATAACAAAATTGGCAAAAAATGAGCAAAAAGACACATAAGAAACAATCAATATACACAACTATATACACAATAAAAAGTACACATTTGTTCAACCATAAATTTCATTTGTAATCAAAACTTAGGCTTAGCTGTAATGGTGTGAATTCAAACGAGGTCAGCGCAGATCGGCATCTAACTACTCAGGCCTCAGCTATTAGTCACAGTGAAGTAACTGGAAGCAGACATGTTCTCCCAATGAACTCAAGAGCCAATCAAATATTTAAGACTGTAACTTTAGACATAGAGAATGAGCAGCTCAGCACAGTGATATCTGAGAAATGGGAATCTGTTCCCTACAAATGCATGGATGCACAATCAGTATGGTAGTGCAGCAAATGGAAGCCAGCCAGAGTATGGAGGACTCACTGAGTAGCAGAGAGCAAGATCAAAATTGAGGGAATGGCAGGAATATATTAAGGGCAGAGGAGCAATGAAGATGGAGCTCAGAAAAGAAAGTGCTCCTAAAATCTGTAGTTGTTTCTCAAGTAAAACTGCCCAAAAGAAACATAAACTGAGCCTAAAATGCAATCTGTGATTTTCCAGGATCCACATTTTAAAAGTAGAAAGCAGGTGAATTAATTTTAAATTAATATATCCAATCTAATATATTCATATCATTTCAGAATGTAACCGATAAGTTTCAAACTGAAGATACTCTACATTTCTTTTTCTTCTGTGTCAAATCCTTGAAATTGAGTGTGTGCTTCACACACAGGCGATTTTAATCTAGAACTATTTTTTTTTTTGGTACTAGGGATCGAATTTGGGACCTTGCGCTTGCGAGGCAGGCACCAGAACCACTAAATGCCTGGCCAGGACTATTCTAATTCATGCACATGTGGCTACTGGCTGTCATACTTGACAACACAACTCTGCAGTTTTTCACTGAATAGGGAGCTGTGCATGAATAAAATGAAACTTTACAACACTGGGGAGAGAATAACCACAGAGCAGTGGGCTCAAATATTCCCAGAGATTGTATTAACACTGGGAGATGTTCAAGTTCCAACCAAAGAATAGACAGATCTCTCACACCTGGGGCAATCAGTAGAAAATGAAGCAGAATCACTCTTTAACAGAAGAACTTACCAGTGTATGGTAATGGCTACAGTACACCTGCTACATCATTTAAAAGCCAGCACCAAACAGTTCAAACAAATCTGCAAGAAATCTGGCAACAATCTGCCAAACAAAGTCTACCAAAATAAAATCAAAATCTCTTGAGGGGAAATCAACAAAATCCAGACAACTTTGTGATGAAAGCCCAGAAGTCAATCAAAATTTACTAAACACAAGAAAGTGAAGAAATGTGTAAACCTGGAGGGAAATGTGATAAAAGAGACCCAGAAACAAGAGATTGATGCTTCTAAAGATAAACCTTAACATATTATAAGCATATTAAAAGATTTAAAGAAAAAAATAGAAAGAAACAGACAAAATTATTTTGAAAATAATTAAACGAATTTTCTAAAGATGAAAAATGAAACATCTCAGAAAGTTAACTGGATATATTGAACAGATCTTTTAAAAAACATGAAAAATGTACCACTAAAAATATACCACTAAATTGAAGATGTAAAAATAGAAACCAAAAAAAAAAGGCCAAAAAACAGAGCATCAAACAACTATAAAAATACCAAGGGAAGTCTAAACAAAAAGTAACTGTGGTCCCAGAAGGAAAGGGAGAAAGAAAATAAACCTTAGGGAACAATAACCAAAGAATTCCAAATCTGAGGAAAACTGAATTCACATATTCCAGAAACAAAATAAACATAAAAAGCAGTTTAAGCACAAAGAAACTACATCAAGGCCTGTAATGATCAATCTGTTGAAATCCAGTAACAGAACAATTGCAAAGCACCCAAAGGGTGATAGAACATATGAAACAGAGTTAAGAATCATCACATACTTTCTGTCAAAAACAATGCAAACAAGAGCCGGGGATTTAGCTCACTGGTTTCGCTGTCTGCTGCGCAAGCACAAGGACGAGAGTTCGATCCCCAGTACCAAAAACAAACAAACAAACAAACAAAAAATGCACACAAGATTAAAACAGATAAAGTGCTAGAAAGAGGGAAAAAAATGTAAGTTAAAAATCTACATAAGGCAGAAATATCCTCCAAAGATAAAGGGGAATGTTATTTCAGACCCCAAATCAGAGATAACCTATCACCCACAGGCCTGAACTACACGCAACACTGAAGAAAGTTCTGGAGGAAGAAGAAAAATAGCAGAACTGTAAAATACAGAATGAGCACTAATGTAAACTATGGACCTAGTAGTAATGTATCAATATTGGCTCATCACATGTAACCAATATGACACATCCATGTAAGATGTTGCTACCAAGGGGCATTGGTGAGGAAGTGTATATTGCAATAAATTCAAGACATGCTATAAAACCCTATAGAAACTACTGAAATAATTTTTTTAAAGAAAGGAAAACATGCAGTTTTTAAATAATGAAAATGAAGAAAACACAAAATAGGACTATCTACAAGATACTCACTTCAACTGCAATATAGATAGGTTAACTAGAAAACAGGAATGGATATATATCTACAAACATTAATTTCAAGAGACTGGACATATCTTTTTAATATCAAACTAGATTTTGGAAGGATATTACCTGGAGTAAAAGAACATTTCATAATGCTTCCTTCCAGTGTCAATTAACTAAAAACATAAAAATTCTAAATGTTTATGCAGCCAGTAATACATGAAGTAAATACAGAACTAGGAGAAAAAGTATAGCTTGCGATTTCAACATTCCTTGACAATAACTAGTAAAATGAGTAGACCGAAAAATATCAGTAAAAATATATAAGCGCTGAACAACACTGTAAGTCAATTTGGCTTAACTGCACACTACAATCAACCACATAAGAACAAACATGTAAGTGTGTAAGTCTCTTGGTCCAGTCAGCAAGACAGGAGATACAATAAACCATGAATATTTAAGAACTGAAACCATATAGAAAATGTTCTCTAACCGTAAAAGAATAAAACTGAAAGTCAATACAAAAAAAGACACTGGGAAAATTTCCAACTACTTAGAGATGTACACATTTCTAAATAATGAAATAATAAAGAAAATTTTAAAATAACAAAATAAAGAGTAACAATATGTGATGTAAAGCTAAAGATACTTGAAAATTTACAGCTTTTAAGAGCTTATGTTAAAAACAAAAGCTTAACATTAGTGTTCTGAATTTCCACTTTCTGAAGCTAGCAAAAAAGAGAATATATTGTATTAAGCTAAAAAGAGGAGAAAAGAAACTGTACCAGTATGGTGAAACATACAGGGACAAATAAAAGATAAAATCAGTGAAACCAAGAATCAACAAGTGGGATCTCATCTTATTAAAAAGCTTTTGCACAGCAAAAGAAATCACCAACAGAGTAAAAAGACAACGCACAGAATAGTATTATTAGGAAATAAGTTGAGAGATAGATAAGCAATCAAAAATACACTTTTAAGATCACAATACAGTGTATTTACCATTATTATTCTCCAAACATTTGTTATGAAAAATTATTTTTCTATAGAACTGTTTTTATATTTTCTGTAAAAATCAATGAAAGCAAAGCGAAATACTCCTAGCTAGACTGGTCAAGAAAAGAAGAAAAAAAGACATAAATTATCCGTATCAGAAATGAAAGAGAAAATAACACCACAAATACTTTAAACATTAATTACATAAAGTATAATTTTATGCCAATAAAATTTGACTACTTATATGATGAAGACAAAATTCCTTAAAACATCCACCAGATTATCCTGACACAAAGTTTGAATAACTCCATAAAAACCTGAATTCTTAATCAAAAGGTCCAGACACAAATGGTTTCAGTAGTGAATTCTTCAAATATTTAAAGACTTAATATCAGTCTTACACAATCTCTTTTAGAAAATGAAGAGGAAACACTTTCTTCTGTATTTAAGACAGCCAGCATAAACAACCCTGATATCAAAATAAGTCAAGAAAAAGAAAACTACGTACTAGTATTACTACTGGGTATAGGTGCAGACATTCTTTATAAAATGACAGGAAAACACCATCAATATACAGAAAAAAAAAAGTAATACAAGTGAAGTTTGTCTCAAGAATACAGGTTTTCAATGTTCAAAGATCAATATATTTCACTACATAAACATCCTTTAAAAACCCCACACTATTAATTTTAATACACAGATGTCAAGAAAACATCTATTCAAGACAAAACATCCATTCATGAAGTGGAAAGAACATTCAACAAACCAGGAATGTAGGGAATTTCCTCAACCTAGAAAAGGCATCTATAGAAAACCTACAACTAACATCAGACTTAATGGTCAAAGACTCTTTTTCCCCTGATACTGGAAACAGTGGGGATGTACACCCTCACTCATTTCTATTCACCATTTGACTGGAGATCCTAACCTGTGCAATAATGTAAGAAAAACAAACAAAAAGGTATCCAAATTGGAAAGAATTAAGACAGCATCAATTCACTCTTAACATGACAACATACATAGCAAATAAGACATCTACAAAAAAGTTAATGAAACTAAGGAGTAGGGTTTTGCAAGGATGTAGGATCCAAGATCAGTACAAAAAATCAGCTGTATTTCTATATATTTAGTAATGACAAATGCAAAATTAAAAATTTTAAATGTCATTTGGATTAGCCTAAAGGCATAGAATATCTTAAAGGCAAATTTAACAATATATACACAAGATTAACATACTGAATAATAAGAAATGGTGTTAAGAGAAATTAAGAAAGACCTAAATAAAATAATCAACATTAGTGATGCCAATTTGCCCCAAATTAGCCAGAAGTTCAATAGAGTCCCAGCCAGATTTCCAGCAAGCAATCTTACAGAAACTGTTAAGGTAACTCAAAATTGATAATACAGCCAATTTTGAAAATAAAGATTGGAGATTTTAATTTTAAAACTATTTAATATAGTATGCTCTTGTAAAAACAGAAAGCATATAAACAATGGAAAAACATAGAGAATCCAAACTAAATCAACATGCATATGGACATTTCATCTTCAGCAAAGGTGTCACAGCAATTCAACAGGGAAAAGAAAATCTTAGGAACAAATAATACTGGAAAAAACCAATGGACACTGAACTTAATTATTTCATACCAACTTACAAATACATTACATTGTAGATCTTTATATACTGTTTTATTTGTGGTGAGGGTACTGAGAAATGAACCCAAAGCCTTCATATGAGCTACATCCCCAGTCCTTTTCATTTTTTATTTTGTGAGATAGTCTCACTAAATCAGTATGTTGTCCAAGCTGGGCTCGAACTTGTGATCCTCCTGCCTCAGCCTCCCAGAGTGCTAGGATTACAGGCACATGCCAACATGCCCTGTTAGGCCTACATGTAGCATACACCTACACGTACTAGCTAAACTATAAAATTCCCGAATTAGACAAAGGACAAAAATCCCACTACTTCAAATGAGACAATGATGCATCAGACAGGACACAAAAAGCAGGTACCACAAGTTAAAAAAAAAAAAGTACTTGATCAAATTTGAAACCTTATACTCTTTTCAAAGATACCATTAAGCGATAAAAAGTATTCATAATACAATAGAGGGAATGAAAAAGATTTTCATCTGGAATATATAGAGATCTCCTACAGCTCAATAACAAGGCAAACAATCCAATTAAAAATGGACAAAAGATTTGAACAGAAATTTCACTGAAGACCTTAATAGCCAATAAGTAAATGAAAAATGTTTAATATTATTAATCATCAGAAAAATGCAAATTAAAAGTAAAAGAAGTAAATTTATACCTACTAAAACGGCTAAACTTAAAAGGCTGACAACGCAAAGTGTTGGTGAAGACACGGAGAAATCAAAATTCTCATTCATTGCTGATGTGATTATAAAATCATACAAGAACTTCGGAAAACTTTGTTTCTTATAAAGTAACACACACACACACACACACACACACACACTGTATAACCAAGAAGTCCTACTCTTAGGTATTTATCCAAGAAAAATGAAAGCATATGTCCATGCAACAGCCTGTACTCAACTATTCATAGAATTTTATTCATAATAACTTCAAAGTGAAAATCATCAAACTGCCCATTAAAGCTGAATGGAAAAAATGCAGTATATAAACACATACACAACAACAGTTAGCAAAATGAAACAAACTACTTATAGACACAAACATGGATGAATTACAAAAATATTTTATTGAGGGAAAAAAGTCAGACCCCTAAGAGTACCTACTGCATGATTTCATTTAAAATAAATTTGCAAAATTTTAATCTACCACCTATGAATACACAATGATTCACAGTTCACACATCATGAAAGCCACTTAACTATGAAAAGCTATCCATAACTGAAGGATTTTTTTATTTCACAAAGACCAAGAATAACCAGCATTATCCTTTAAATGCGACTATAAAGTAGTAGAATAATAGTTTCTATACCTAATTAGTTGTAAGAAATAAGCATGTATGTGCTTAGTGTAGAGACTGGCATACAGCAAAAATGCTGTAAGTGCCAGCTAATCATTGTGTCTATTTTTTAAATCCTCGCCATCTTTATAATTACTTACAAGAGAACAGATATACCATAAAGAAATAACACAGAAAATGGGCGACAGAACAGATGGAGAATGTCACCAAAAGCCTACCTCTTAACTACATTTCTATAAAAAGTCATCACTTTGTTCAAAATGTCATACCAAAAGCCAAATTAGAAGTTTTGGAGTATATGTGGAATCAACAAATATCTGGTAGAATTTTAAAAATACTACTACCAAGGCCTTAAAAGGACATACAGCATTTATAAATATATACATACTGTATATACTAGTGCATAAGAAATAACATCTTTAAGTGAGTAAAATTTTTCAGAAGCAAGCACTTAAGGAAGAAACTGATTGTACATGCACACATCAAACCAGAGACTGTTCCATTACAGGAAGTAAAGAAGAAAGATGACATTAAGGGTCAACAAAAAGCAAAGCAGGGTACACAACAGACAGGTGGGCAGGGCATAAATTTGCACAACCTTGGAAACAGAAAAGCATTTGAATTTAATATGCAAACAATACAATGAGAATGGCAAGATTAATCCTGTCAACTAATATGCAATTCCAGCCCCAGTATTGGACAAGGTTAAAAAGGGGAACAGGATGTTTATTATATAATTCCCACTAAAACACAACCTATTACTCTCTTAGTGGATAGAAAAGGTAGCCATTTGTGTAATGATGTGATAATATACTAATGTCAAGAAATGTCCACTTTCTCCCATGCCCTTCCACAAACTCCATCTACATCCCCCAAACTACCCAGAAGCCCCAAATAGTAAAAAAGCAGCTTTATCAAGATACAATTCAAATACCATACAATCATTCATTTAAAGTATACCACTGAATGTTTATGTTCTCAGGGATGCGCAACCACCACTACTAATTCTAGAACATTTCTACTATTCCTAAAATACCCATCACCAGTCACTCCTTGTTCCCTACCTACACCCCTACTCCCCAATCCTAGGCAGTGGGGCATCTACTTTCTGTATTCATAGATTTGTCTATTCGCAACATTTCATAAATATGTGTTCTTTCACCTTAGCTCAGTCCAAATCCTAGATCAGTAACAACTATGCAAATGCAAAATCTAGGGTCATTTGTAAGACAGCAATTTAACATTCAATGTATTCAATGTATGTCCTGAGAATCTACATGAAGAGAATACAAAGAGAAATAGACAATATAAAAATCATCAATGCAGTGTGTAGTTTATACCTAGTACAATTTGAAAAACATAAATACAAGAAGACAGAAAAGAAAAAGATTTTAAAGCTGGATGTAGTGGTGCACGCCTGTAATCCTAGCACTTGGAAAGCAGAGACAGAAGGATCACTGTGAGCTCAAGGCCAAGCTGGACTACATACTGAGACCATCTCCAAAAAAAAAGATTTCTAAAGAGCAAACCCTTTTGGAAGAATTCAACTCATCAAAGACAATGTGGTGTTTGACATCCCCCAGGCAAGAAGTAAATGGGATACAGGGAAAGATGAGAAAAGGACACTACTTCTATGTTCTGCTTAAAGGATATATATTTTAATCAATCAATCAAATTAAAGAATGAGCCTCGCACAATGCTTTGTAAGAAGTGGTTCTGACACTTATTCTTTAAGAAACTAAGCTCTGTTAATAAAAAACAAATACATATTATTGTCGTCACATTATATGGGCATATTAAAGAAAGCTCTAGCAATTCCATGCTTAACTTTCAATGGCTCTTTCTCATCTGAAAAAATTCAATCTGCTTAACAGTCAAAATATTCTACAATTTAAGTTCTTTCCCACTTTATCATCTTCCACCTCTGAAAAAGCCCACCAATCTAGCCAAACCATAGCCTATACACATTTCTCATTTTCCTATTTGGGCTCTCTTGCTCAAACTGTTCTATGTGGAGCATCTTTTACACATGTCTAATAATGTAATCAGATAACCAGCTCAAATATCAACTCCTCTATGAAGCATCCTGATTGGCTCTGAATTCTTCCTTCCCTAAACTCTCCAAATCCATCATGTCTCAGCTTTACACGTCAGCAATTAATAAATGTAGCAACAAATGTGATTTTGTTTCCTAAACCAATACATCCTAGAAGCTAAGAGCTCTATCTTACATGTGTTATTTTAGAATCAACCGTATAGAAAGAAGAGTGAAAAATAAGGGATAGAGTCCACAAGAGGGGACGGGGGAACAGAACCAAGGACATTGGGGGTTTTTTGTTTAGTTGGTTGGTTTTTATTTTTATTCTCACTGAGCTACACCCCACCCACCAACCTTTTGAGACAAGGTCTTGCTAACAGCTAAATTGCCCAGACAGGGCTCGAACTTGAACTTTTATTTGGGAGCTCTGCAGATTTACCAGCTAAAATTTTTTTAAATGGAGGAGAGCAATAAAAAGCAATAATTTAAACAAATGTTCATTCAAATGAGAAAATAAAGGTATAAAAAGCCTGTCAAGTTATCATTAAAAACTATGAAAAAGAAATGAAAGCTCATTAATGAGGTTCCAATGATAGTTAGGAAAGGATATTGACTGCATTTAGACATCATGTGAAAGCCACGTATATAGCACCAAAGCTACATCATTAATAGTATAAGGTGTTAATTTATATTATGCAAGACTTATGTCTGAAGTCAACACGCCCTTTAATTTTTTTAAAAAAGAAATGCATATGGATGGAGACAAGTCAATTTCTTTTCCAACATAAAATATTACCCCCCCCAAAAAAACTCGTTAATTCTAGGAAAGAAATTCAAAGTAACAAATATATTAAGTGACTAAATTGTAAAAACCGCACATAAAGAACTTCTATGCCTAATTCCAACTTTATATCACATTTCTCATGTTAAAGAGAGATAAAAAGCACACAAGGCAACCAAGAAATTCTAGTTGCAATAAACAGATTTATGCTATCTTATTAAAAACAATAATGAACGCAGAGTCGAGAATAACATCACCATTTACTGGAAGCAATACATACTGCCAAGACCATAAAGTAAGGCTGAGAAAACCAAAAGACAGAAGAGAACAGAATGAAAAGAGGTCATGTTTCATTTTCAAATAAGTTAACATCTCTATTAAACCAATCCACATGTTTAAAATTTACCTTCTGAGAAAACTTCACCTATTAGATTGCTATTAGAAAAATAAATTACAAAAGAAGGACCTTGGCTGAATACAGAAGGCCTATAATTCAGACATTAATAAAACCAAAGCATTTCCAGTTTATACTGTAGACATAAACTCTTGAATAACCTTGCTTTTCAAAACAAAAAGCATTGACTCTAGCAACAATCCAGAACCACCATTTGCATGCTATCAAAATGAAGAGCATTTAAACTTAATTAGTTTTATTTCTCCTCCAAGACACTTTCTAGAGGCTCTAGGAACTGTAAAAGCTTTGTAGCACTGACAGTCTTTTAAGTCAATGGACCGCTCCTTCCCAAGTGAAGATTTCAAAAATGAGTATAATGGTGGTAGCATATCTAAGTAACTCTAAAAATATTCCTCCTAAATCATGAAAAAAACATGGAAAAGGAAATTCTATACAAAACCACACTTTGAGCATAGTTTGAAGACAAAGACTGCTGTAACTGCAAAACAATCAAATGAGGCCATCCATCCCACCACTCCCGGCCCAGAGGAAGGGGCTTCCAGGCCACCATCCATCCTGCCACTTTCGGCCCAGAGAAAGGGGCTTCCGGCTGCTAGCCGAGCCGCCACTCCTGGCCCAGAGAAAGGGGCTTCTGGCTGCCAGATGTCCCGCCGCTCCCAGACCAGAGGAAGGGGCTTCAGGACCACCATCCATCCCACTGCTTCTGGCCCAGAGGAAGTGGCTTCCGTGCCACCATCTGTCCCACAACTCCCATCCCAGAGGAAGGGGCTTCTGGGCCGCGGTCCCACCGCTCCCGGCTTAGAGGAAGGGGCTTCCAGTCCGCTGTCCTATCGCACTGATTCTGGCCGAGAGGAAGGGACTTCTGAGCCATTGTCCTACCCCTCCCAGCCCAGAGGAAGGGGTTTCCAGGCTGCTGTCCATCCCGCTGCTCCTGGACCAGAGGAAGGGGCTTCCCAGCCGCCATCCATCCCTCCATTCCTGGCGCAGAGAAAGGGGCTTCTGAGCCGCTGTCCCACCTCTCCCAGCTCAGAGGAGGTGAGCCACATGGGCGACAACAGCACACCCTGCCCCACCCCAGTTGAAATGAGAAGACACGCAAATAAGTCTTAAAACCAGACTTCCAGATGACCTACAGCAATCCCAAAGAGAAATGAGATGGAACATTGTGATACTCAACCACATGGACCCACTGAACTGGCAACAAAAGAGGATCTGGAAAAAACGAAAATCAGAAATAATTTCTCAGATAATAGCAGAGATTGCGCTCATAGTGCAAGACATGATTAATAAATCTAGAGAGGAGGTGAGGAACATGATGGAATCCCAACAGGAAACAAATGGAATCCATAAAACAGATGCAAATAGATTTCCAGGAGATCAAAAACTCCATTGAAAGTCTACACAGAAGAATGAGCCAATATGAGGACAGAACTTCAGATATAGAAGATAAGATTGCAATTAGTGACCAGGAAAAGAAAAATTGCTTCAAAACTGTAAGGGAACACAAGAAATCAATCCAGCAGCTGCGAGACGATGCAAAGAAGAATAACATAAGACTGAATGGAGTCAAAGAAGAAGCAGGAGAGAGTGGAGATGACATAAAAAACTGTTCACAGAAGACGTGGCAGAAAACTTCCCAAGCAGGGG
>NW_004624768.1:4848162-4920085 GCF_000247695.1 Heterocephalus glaber
AATGTAGTAGCATTTTCCAAAAATATGTACACTTAGGTGTGCTTGTGCCCAATGACAAATTCTTCTTCATGCTTTAGTCATAATTAAAATTTATAAATAAAGTACCTAATAAAAATATAGTATTTGTTAAGTAAGTGCCAACATAGCCAATGCTAGGCACGAGATTTACCAATCAACAAATGGGATTGTATTACTGTTCATTATAATAACCCAGACACACGATCCTTTTATTATGGGGTACACAGAGGATACATGGATAAAATAATTTAGTTTCACAGATTAGAGAAGATGAAATATAAAGAAATTATAATTACCTACTAAAGTTATTTTTTAAAATGTTTTATTGTTCTTTAAAAGGGTTCAGGGTTTGGTTCATTGACTTTTATTTATTTATTTTTTTAGTACCAGGGATCAAACTCTGGACCTTGCCCTTGTGAGGCAGGTGGGAGAACCACAGAGCTAAATCCCCAGCCTAAAGTTATTTTTATGCATACTTATTCCAGGTTGGTTATAAAAATGTTTCTAGCTTCAAATTTTAATTATCGTTATCTTAAAGATAACTCTCCTAAATCATTTCTAAAAGACATAATTCACTGACTATAGGGAAGGCACTTATATTTAACTATAATTTTTTTAAAGTAGGGGAGATTATAGAGGTTAGCCACAAACTAGGCAAATCAAAAATCTAACGTAGAAGAGACAACTGAACATTTTGTCTAATCTGACAATGAATTAAAGAGACCGGAATATTTTATCCAAAACAAATACATGAGCATTCTCCTGTACGGATCCATTATATGAAATTCTTTTGGTCACAAACAATAAACATACACACACTGGGCAAGATGGTATATAATCTTCACAGGAAGGAAGCAATGAAAGCGGGAAAAGGAGGAAGGGACATCAAGCAATATGCATTTTTGTACATTACACCCCAGGCAATGTGCTAGGACCTTTTACACTCATCTCATTTAAATTCTAATAATACCATGGGGCAGGTGGTATAATTTCCATTTTATAGTTACATAGTTAGTTATATAGGTATTTCATAGTTTGTCAATAGGGAAGCTAGTATTTGAATCAAGATCTGACTGCACAGCCAAGCAGCTTTCTTTTATGAAGGCCTGCAAATCAACACATGTTAAAGAATCTTCTCGTCCTAGGTTATCTAGCAGAAAGACTGATGTAATTTCTGTATAGTACACTTTACCACTAAGACATTATGAAAGTAGATACCTCTCAATTTACTGAGTACATTTACAGATTTCCTTTCTCTTCTAGGAAAAAAAAGCAATAGGGATCATTTTCAATTCACAAAGTTGCAGGTGCCCCTTCACTGATAAAACTCACACTGGACTTTCCAACATTTATATGTACCATGAGTATATCTTTCAAATCAAAAAGTGGGGGCATGGTCTGACTGTAAGACAAAACACTGTATTTAAAATTGAAATGCCCCCAGAAAATCCACATCACCACTGTATGTAATACTAAATTCCTCTTGCCAGACTAAAAGCAGTAAAGGGAGGGAAAAAAAGGCTTTCCAAAAGTGACTGACAAGCATGCTACTTTCCAAAAACAAATTTGCTTATGTCTTCCTCCTACATCAGAACACAAAATCTACTGTGAAGATTAAGCTAATCTATCTCAAACTTCAAAATCATTTTCTAATAAACATTTCCATAATTACTTAACAATTCTTGAATACTTTTGGTAGTCAAACAATTAATGACACTGTTATTACCTGAATATTACTAACATTAATATGAACCACCACTGTATTCTAAATGGAAAATACAAAGCTGTAATGAATCTTCTCTGGAAAAACACAGCATCACAATTTTAAATAATTCAGTTTTTAAAAAATTATTCCCAATTACATTTGCAAAAAAAAAATCTTTGTCACACATACCCATTGTGGAAACAATTTTTTTAAAGCTCTACATGAAAGAATTATTCTCAAGCCATAATTCAACCAAGTGACAATTATTTTTTGAGCCTCAATAAACTATTTTTCTTCCCTTGATCACCTCCAATAATTTAATTTTTAAAAACTTGTCATGGGAAGAGATAAGTGAGTGTAATTTTAACACCTTTGTTCCAATATGAAGAAGATTTTAATTTTTATGTAACTATAGTGTGAATTAAATAGCTAAGCAAGTAATTATGATTTGCAAGAACACTGTTACTGCAAAGCAATGACTGCTTCTGTAAGCATCTACTGGAAGCACTCTTCCAACAGAACTATTAATCTAGAGTTTACAAACACTCAAATCACTAGTTTTAGCTCGTTAGAGGATTTACTATAACATTTTCTCAACTTCTGCAACAATGTTCATTGAGAATTAAAGGTAAGTCTAGTGTCAATGAAAGCATCAGCATATACCACAAATACTAATCTTACCGTTTTACATGACATAGACATGAGTCTATAAACATTACATTTGTATAAACATTACATATAATATAAACTCTAACTTGGCATCTGCTTTAGATGCCAAACATTGATTCTTTCTCTACAACACAAGTTGCCATTAGCAGGAAAAGAAGACTAAAGACAGAGCTCTCCAAAACATACAAAAATAAAAACTGCACATACGAAAGTCATAATAGCACAATACACTTATTTTTATCTTCATCTCCGAAATTCTTATTAAAATATCATTTTGTATGTTTAAAAAAACTATCTTGTTTACCTTTTCCACAGACTTCAAGTACTGCCAAAGTAACACAGATTTTAAAACTGACAACTGGAGTACTTAGCAATTGCCAAAACAACACAGCTGGATTCTTAAAGGGAAAGTACTCTTGTGTAATACACACCTAATTATGGCTTTCAAGAACTTCATCTTCATATAGTAATGGATGATACAAGACACAAGCCAAACATGCTGTGCTAAAAACTTGAAAAACATTAGACAGTATTTGCTTTAAAATACGCACGCTATTGTTAACATCACAGCAGGTCTTTGTAACAGCACAGTTGTTGAAATCCTGATTTCATGGTGAACTAAAATACAGGTTAACACTACGCTGTATTCAATATACACACACGTTTCCCCACTCGATCATGACAGGAGACTCGCTTCACAGCTCAGGAAATCTGTATCAGGTCTGAGCAACAATTTTATAGTTATAGTTTCACGGGGAAAAAAATACTTGCTCACCTTCCCAAAACTTATTTGCCCTATTACCTATTTTTAACCCTCGCGGCTCACAGACATACGACAACCAACTAAAAGACAAAGTTTCTATCACACGGCACCTCCCGGCGTGCTGGGATCTATGTGGATGCAGGGGAGACAGGTTCGCCCTGCAGCCTCCCGGTCGGCGCGACGTCTCCCCGCGTGGCTTGCCCACGCCGTCCACACCCGCAGGTGCCCCCGGGCCGGGACACCGCCCCAAATACCGACCCCAGCGGCGACACCCCACACACTCAGCAGACTTCGGACCCTGGTGTTCCGCCCGTTAGACCGACCGTCTCCCCAAGCAGAAGTGTGGAACTTCTCCAAGTCCGACCACCGGGGAGAACGCGCCCTGCACTCAGGGTCAATCCCCTCGGGGAGACCCCGGCCGCCGAGGGCAGCAGGAAGGAGCCCGTAAAGCTCCGAGGCCCCCAGGGAACTCCTTCAACTTTCAAGGAAGCGACGTCCACTACCGGCCCCCGGCCGCGGGAAGCCGCTCGCGACCAACCCAGCAGCCGAGCCTCCCCGAGCGGACCCCGGGGGCGCCCGTCAGGCCCCGCCCCTCGCCCCCACCTCTCCGGGCGCCTCGCCCCTCGCCGCCGACCCCGACCAGCCGCTCTTCCCCGTACCCTGACGCCTGGCCGCCGCGTGCTCGCGACCCCGGCCCCTTCCTGCCGGACACGGCCTCGTCCCGGCTCCCGCGGACGACCCGCATCCGTCGCGCCGCCCCTCGCCCCAGCACCCCCACCCCAGCCCCAGCCAGCTCCTCACCAAGACACCGCCCCCTCCGACACCCCCGGCCCCGAGGCCAGAGCCCGCCGCCCGCGGCCCTCACCGTGTCTCCGGCGCAGCTGGCGGGCGCACACACGCCGCAGCCCAGCCCGCCACAGCACTCCGCACCGCCCGGAGCCGCCTCCTTCAGCCCGGGACTCGCCGGGACATCCGCGCACGGATCCCCACACCGGGGCTATTTTTAGGGACAGGCCTCGGCCCGACCGGAACTCGTTCCTCGCGGCGCGCGTGCGCACTACGTCCTCCGCGCCGTGTCCCTCCGCCAGCCTAGCCTTCCCTCCGGGCCCCTCGGCTCCTTCTTTGGTTTCTCCTTTAAGGCTTTCCCTTGAGGGCTGATTTCTCCCCTCCGTGGGTCCTAGAGTACTTGGAGAGAGAAAGACAAGGGTCCGGGCACAAAAGAGTCACTGTTTGGAGGCGAGCCTGTTCCACAAGGACGTGAGGGCGGACTATGTTTTCCGGGGGGTGGGGGGGTGGTGACGGATCACCATGCACAGGAAGGCGATGACGGCGGTTTGGCGCCCGGGCTACAGGCTGCTGCTCGCTTCCCTCTGAAGGACCGCGTTCTTCTGGAAGGGATGCTGGTCACTTGACGAGGGTCCGGGCGCCTCCCAGGGCGGGGCGGCCTGGCCCCGCGGCGTCGCACCCTGCCACCCCGCCTCCTCACCGCTGCCTCCCGGACGGCCCGCGGGAGTCGGAGCCGGGAGCGGCTCCAGTGACGCGGAGCGTGGCAAATCGCCGCGCGTGGCCCGCGCCTGCAGCCAACCCCCGGCCCGGGGGCGGGGCTGAGCCCTGGGGGCGGGGCCGGAGCGCCAGTCCGTCGGCCGCCTGGAGTCCAGTGCCAGGCGGTGTCCTTCGGCGTGACTCAGACATCCACCTGCCACGCCCAAGGGGCAGAGCCTGGCTACCCGCTCTGCAGGCGCTCGGCCCCTCTGGATCTCAGCTCACCGCGCCCTCGCTGTGATCAGAACCGCACCTGTGCTCGCGCTGGGCTAGCTGCCTGTTCACCCTATTTGGGAAGCGCGGCCTCTGGGACCCCAACCCGAGATAATAGGACTTGAAGGGTCCTAGAAGGGGACGAACACTTTCCACCTGGCCAGCCAAGCTCTCCACGTTCCAGGAGAGGAGCAACCTGCTTATCTAGACTATTAATAATATCTATTATGGTTTAACCCTAAATTGTATGATGGACATTTTACATACAGCATCTCATCTAATCCTTACAACTTCCCCAATGATGTAGACTTCAGTTTCTCTTCCCGTGTTACAACTGAGGAAAGGGAAGCCAAGAACCAGCCAAGGTGACCTGTCAGGGTCCCTGAGCTCAAAGAGGAGGCCGCTGATAACGTGAACTCCTAATCACTCTGCGTATTGATTTTTCGAGAGAAGGGCAAAGGAGATGTGCTTGGGACAGCTGTTGTGTTTTGTGGAGTTATTGATTTTGCCCAGAGTCTATAGGAGTTGAACCGTTTTGGCCCTTTTGTCCTGAAAGCCACTGCCCTCTTAGAAGTTTCTCCGCGATACACTGCATGCATCTGCACCCAAAGGTGCCCATGCAGTGGACACAGAGGCCATGGTTATTTTCATTTGAAAGTGAGAAATTTAACCCTGTGCACAGCGCTTTAAAACAAAGCAGATGTACAGAGGCGGTGGGCAGAGGAACTGGGAAGTTAACAAAGTAAGCTGGAGACTCTCTGGCTTCCTCCGTCAAGGTCGGGCGAGGGTATGTGCTGGGAAGAGCTCAACACAAAGGAGGCACAAGACACTAGACCCTGGAAAATGAGCCCGGAAGTCTGCTCAGAGTACCTCGGTGTTCAGAGGAGCTAGCAACAGGGACTGTAGGGAGAATTTTAAAAAACGTTAAAATTTGGTATAAATCAGCAAGTCGTGTGGAAATGCATGCTTTTTAACCTGCCGGAGGCTGCAAAGACAGCTGGATTTAGCACCTCCGCTCCAGGAAAATGGGAAGAGTTTGATACTTTTTCTTCAAAGTCAAGGAATTGGGATGAGGTTTACTGAGGAACTGTTCCCTCTTTCCCTCCTGCCCTTCACTGTGCAAGGGTGATGAACACAGACTGTTCCAGAAGAGGTTGCACCCTCACTGCTCTGTTCCAATTCCTTCCTTTGCAGAAGCTGAGACTCCTGGGACACAGGACACTCAGCCCAGATTGTCCACCTCCCAACCAGCCCAGAGCTGTTGGTCACCCCAGAAGGCTGGCAGAGAACCTGGCTGTGAGTCCAGCCAAGGCGAAAATGAACAGTGTTTGGGTTACCTTAGAACTTCTGCATAACTTCCTGCATAACAACGCCATCTCTAAGAACTGCAGGGAGCAGTAAGAAGGAAAAGAGGAGGAGAGGAAGGAAGGAAACGAGAGGTTAGAAGGAAGAAAAAAAGGAAGGGGCCCAGCTGTTGTAAAATACATTAGCAGAGCACAAAATAGTTACAGCAACTAACTAGGAAGTCATCACAGGCTCTGTTCAGATCTCAAAAGCTTGTACCTGAAGTCCAGTGTATCCAGCAACTCCCAGCACTCAGCTTGGTGTAGACCATGAGCCATTATGTGTGGCACTGGCTTGGAGGGAACTTCTGAGGAGCTATGTGTCAGTCCTCCCACTTCACCTAGCTTTTTAAGGGCGCTGAGGTGTCGATGTGTCTGGCTGGTGAGGGTTCAGCTTTGCCCCAGGTCTTGAGGTACAGAGGTAAGGAGAGCAGCCCTTTATCCTTCAAAGGATCTGGCAGGGTATAGGGGAGAGACACAGCTTAAAACACAGCTTGACAATCACCGTGAGAGGCTCCCCCAGGAACCAGAGAGCACAGGCACTGAGTATCTAAGAGGGAAGAGAATCAAGGAAGGCTTCTCTGAGCTCCCTAGGTGGCAGCAATTTCTATCTACCTGGCCAGCTTGTCCCTCACCTTTTCCTTCCTGTCACCTCACTGTCCCCATTCAGAAACCCGAGAAGCTGCCTTGTATGCATCAACCCATTTCTTCCTGTCTTCAGGACAAGCCCCTTTCTATCCATCAAGTCTGGACATCACTTTTCCTAAGGGCCCTTCTCTAAGATAGTGCTTTAGTTGAAGTAATGTGTAGTATAACTGGCACATGGAGTTATTAACACAATTGTATATGGAAGTTATAACTGGAAAATGTCCTTTACATAAAGCACAAGTACAATACCTTACAATGGTAGGTTAATACAACTTGAGCAATATTAAAACCATTGGTGAAATTTTTTTCTTTTTCTTTTTCTTTTCTTTCTCTCTTTCTTTCTTTTTTTTTTTTTTTTTGAGACAGGATCTGGCTATGTAGTTCAGGCTGGCCTCGAACTCCTGACAATCCTCCTGGGAGAGTGCTGGTATTACAGGCGTGTGCCACATGTATATAAGTATGGCTATTTTGAAGTGACCAATGTTCTGAATAGAAGGAGAAAACACATTTCCAGTTAATATACAAAGCAGTAGGATTTCATGTCTACCGTGTGGCTATTTCTAGATATTAAAAACTGACACATACACATGTACAACTTCTAATGCCTGCTACATCCTTTTCAGGCATCAAAAGTAGTGTTTTCACTTTTCTTATTTTAATATCACATGAGCTTTTATTCTTGAAAGCCTGATGATGAAAAGGATGGATTCAGGTTCTCAAAGAAGAGGATAAAAGAGCTTTCCTTGGCTCAGTTTATATTCTCACATGTAAAAGTCTACATAAAGATTAAACAAACTTTAAAAATACAAGAAACTGAATCTTTGACAGCTGGATGTTTTACACAATCAAACTTCAAATAAGTCTTTCAATTTCTATTATATGTTGTCATTTTGCTACATTGTATTTTTTCTTCTGTACAGAGTTTATTCAGACTTTATGATTCTCTCCAACAACTAGCAATATATTCACTTGTCAATTACAATAATTCCAAACCTTGAGTTTATTTTCTTTTCTTGTTCTGTATCCATCAAAAGAAGGGCTGTATTTCACACATCCCCCTAAAAGCCCACCCACATCACCCCCTGCAGTGAAACCATCATGATCCTCACTGTTTTCTTTGCCTGTGTATTTTTGTTACAACTACTCCTGCAGGCTGGAGCTGTCCTACCAAGCACCCTTTAATTTCCCGTTGATAATTTCATTCGCAGTACATTCCAGGCATGGCCAGTTTCTGGCATGTCTATTAGGATGACCACTTAGAGCCATGTTGGCCCTGTGTGCTCCTGAAGATGTTACACAGAGAACATAACCAGTTGTCTCTAGGAGGGCCACATTCTACAAATCATTCCTAAATTACAACTCATAATCTAGCAAGGATTTCCATTTGCTAGAATTTTAGAATTGTGAGATTTGAGGCAAATCTGGGAGTCACTGAAGAAGTAAGACCTATTTGGGGTAAATAGTTCTTTGTTTAAATCATACCTCTGCCATCTCCCAGGTGTGTAACATTAGGCCAGATGTTCAACCTCTCCAAAACTCAATTTCCCTGCACACATTTAGGAATTGTTTCTTGAGGTCATTTTGATGATTGAGTAATCCACATAAAGTACAAACATAAGCTCATGTACTTACATAACAGTTGCATATGTGGCTGTTCATTGATATATTTCACAGACTTCTACTGAAGCCCTACTATGTGTCAAGGAGTCTTCTGAGCACTGGAAATACACGGTAAGATCCATGTTCTCATGGAGCTTGTAGTCATGGAAGTGGAAAGACAATAAAAATACATAAGAAAATGTCAGGATTATGGTGACAATAACAGAAGATCACTACAAAGAATAATCGAGCAGAAACCTTGGCATCGGGTGCAAGGAGGGCTTCCTGAGGCCGTGACATTTCAGCTGAGAGCCAAAGGTGCTGCCAAAATGAAGACCCAAGGAGCAATCTCTGAAGCAGAGGGAAGACAAATGAAGTTCTTGAGGTGGTACCAAGGTTCTTTTGCTCAGAGAACAGAATAAGCACAAGCCTGGCTGATGCAAAATTGGAGGCAGAGGACAGTTTTGTAGCCACTGGAAGGTTACTGTTGCATTGCCATTACCTAGCAGGATAATCAGGATAAATCGCCAGCTGATTAGTACGAACTGCTCCCTTCCTATACAAAAGGTACAAGGAAGCCAACTGTTTATTAGTCTGTTTAGCTGCAAGTGACAGAAACCTACGTCAAATCAACTTTGAAAAATTAAGAGGGGGAATTTATTGTTTCATCTATCTGAATATTCGAAGGTATAGTAGTTCCCTTTATCCATGGTTTTGCTTTCTGAGGCTTCAGTTACCAGCAATCAATAAGTAGAAGGGTGAATACAGTATAATAAGGCCCCTTTGAGAGACCACATTCACATCGCTTTTATTTTATTGTTGTAATTACTTTTATTGTTAATCTCTTACTATGTCTAATTTATAAATTAAACTTTATCATAGTTATGTATGTAAAGGAAAAAGCAGTGTATATAAGGTTTGGCAGTGTCCAAGCTTTCAAGCTTCTACTGTGAGTCTCCCTGCAACGAAAGGGAGGCCACTGTATTTTCAGTCCCGGCATTGCTGGCTTGGAAGCTGAAATGGCATTCTCCACTCACCCTTCTTCCCATTCACTCTGTCCCCTCCCTGTTGTGTTGCTTTCACTCCCAGACAGACCCTCTTTACATCTGATCCTGCAGAAACTCTGGTCTTACAGATTCCAGTTTAGCAATCTCCACTGAAAAGAGAGCCTTCTTTAATTTTTTATTAGCAAAGTCCCAGGAGAAACTCTCCTGGGTTGCATGTCTCCAAACCAATCACTGTGGCCAGGGTAACAGGATGTTCTGATTGGCCAAGTCTGAGTACTAGCTCACCGTCAGACTCCTGAGAAGGGACTCAAACTCACCAAAACCCCAAGGACATATGGACTGAGGGTGGGGGAGAAGATCTCTGCAAATTGCCATGCTATTAAAAGAAGGGGGAGTGGGTGCTAGACAAAAAGAAATAACGTCACAACAGTCAATCAGCAAGCATTGTTCCTGCGCTTGCATTTAGGCTGCAAGTAGTAGAAAGTTAGTCCATGCCATCAATGCTAAACGCCAGGCACCTGTTAGAGAAGAGACATAGGAGGAAAGTTGTCAATAAGAAGCCTACAGGGGCTGGGGATTTAGCTCAGTGGTTCCGCTGCCTGCCTTGCGAGCGCAAGGTCCCAAGTTCAATCCCTGGACCAAAAAAAAAAAAAAAGAAGCCTACAGACTTTATTGCAAGCCTGAAATTCACTCTGCTTCTCTGTAACATCTCTGGCACTACACAGCAGCGGGATCCTCTTTCCCCAGGCTAAATATTCCTGGCTAATACACTGCTGCCAGTCGCATCTGACCAGTGTTGGGTGTCGTGTGCTTGGCCATCTCATATTAATTAATGCAGGGGATTGCTCCTTCACCAACAGAGTGAATAGGAAGTGACTGGATCACAGACTTCAATTGCTTTTCCAGGAGTACAGGTCAGTTTATTTGAGCCTTAACCAGACTGTGCTAAACCCCAAGAGCTCTTGCTGGTGGGCCCAGGAACACCTCACACAGTGGCCCCAGCCCCTCTTCTCTGATCATTTTCTCTAATGTGAGGGCTGGCCAGCAGCCACAGTGTCTTAATTACTAATGTCCCAGAGTCTAGTGGAGTACTCAACACACAGTAGGTTTCCAAAAAATGTTCCCTGAGTAAAAGAACAGATCTTTGTCTTCGATTAGGCAATGGTAAGGTATGGAACACTCTGGTCTGATTTAAAAACTTGGTTTAAGTCAGAGCCAAAATGACCAACTCAGAAAATCTGTGAATGGAAAATCTATTTCATCCTGTGCTTTACAGAAGAAATAAATACTAGAGATCAGAAACCATGGCTTTCAATATTCACGTTACAAAGTATCAAAATGGCCTTTTTTTAAAAAAATGTAACTTCATTTTATGCTTAGATTTTCAATGAGGTCTCTGTTTTTGTCAAAAATTTCAACCTTTGCTGGGTAATTGCACAACTCCTGATTTGGGCCTGCATAGTCTTGGCATGATTGACTTTTGGGGGGTACATGCTGTAGGCAAGAATTTTATGAGGCTTGATTCTTGTCTTGACTTTATTTGATCATGTATATATGTAACTCAGCACATAGATAAAAGGCACTGAGAGGAATGAACACCACAGAAAATGATAACAAAATATTTATCATATACAGATCTACGGGAATGCAAAAAGTATTTCCAGGAGTCATGCTATGGCATGTTGTATGAATTTGGCACCCAGGTTCAAAGTGCTGGGTCCTCTCCTTGAAAATCATTTGCACTTTCCAGCAATTTGGAAAAGTTGGATTTAACCTGCAGAAGGTTTTTAAAAAGCTAAAATGTTTCATCAACATTCTCCACCAAAGTCCTTCGTCCTGGTCTTTGAGGGTACAAGAGGGTGCATTTTTGAACAACTTTTCCTCAGAATACCATCTAATGGGTAGAGGTCAGGGATGCTGTTAAACATCCTAGAGTGTACAGAACAACCCTTCCATAATGACGGAAAAGAATTATGCAGCGTGCAAACACACACACACACACACACACACACACACAGTCAACAGTGCCAAGGTTGAGGAATCCCTCTCCTAGACAAATCTCTGCAAGTTTTCATAAGTAACAACAGTAGCTGTCTCTGAGAAGGGAATCTGGAAGACTGGGTGCAATACTTTTGTCCTGCTGGAAATTATATAGGTGCATATTTCCTACAATTATGTTTTAAGAGTCAATGTTAGCAGTTTTTAAATGTGAATTCTCCGGCTCTCTCACACAGGGTATCAGAGGGCAGCAGGTTCTACTGCAACCATTTCTCTACTCTTTTTGCCTCAGATCGTCTCATTGCTTAGAGTAATTGGCGGACATAGAGATTTGGGCTGGAGGTTGAGATGAACTACTTGGAATTCACAAGCTCCTGGGCCATATCTATCATCTGGGGATGGAAGTATCAGTGATGTGTTTGTGCATCAGTAAAGTGTGTAGTTTTCTTTGACTGCTTGACTCTGGTCATATTGACTCGAGTGCAGAAATGTAGAAAGATAAAATGCTCCTTCCCTCTCCACAGGTACACACTGATATTTAGTTTACCAAACTACATATCTACATATTGTAGATAACCTTGGAGATATAACTTTCAGAAGGCCAGAGTGTACAGATTTTATAATTCAAACAACAAATTATCTTTTGAAATATTTTGTACACTAATTCAAGTTTAGCATACACAAATTTACCCAAAAGAGCTTGCCAAGGTAGATCAACAAGGATGTTCATTGCAGCATTATTGATAATGACAAGAATCTGAAAATAAGAAAAGATCCCAGGAGAAAATATATAAATAATACATATCATAGTCATTTTATAGAATATTCTGCTACTGTTGAAAATGAGATAGATCCATACATGCTGATATGGAATGATCTTGGAGTTCTCTGATGTATATCTTAGAGAGAATTCCATATCAACAGGGAACTTGAAATTCCATCTTGGCGTATAAACATTTTTACTTTGGAAGAATAATAAGAAACTGCTATTGTAGCTTCTTTGGGGAAAGACCCTGAGACTAGGATATGGAGGAAGTGTCCCAAGCAGTCTTCCTTTGGCATTTTGTACCCTCATTCATTGTTTAAATGTTCTAATTCTGTGCCCATGCACACACACACACTTTTTTTAACAGTTGCTGTCAGGATACTAAGACCATAGATCATTTAAACTGTTTTTCTCTTCACATATCTTTTTATTTTCAAAAATGCACACAATATGTACAGACACTCCCAACTTATGATGGTTTGAATTTAAATGTTTGAGCTTATGAGGTAAGAAAGTGATACACATTCAATAGAAATTGTACTTGGATTTTCAGTTTTGGTCTCTTCCTGGACTAGTTAAATGGGGTATGATTCTCTCTCTTGATACTGAGCAGTAGAAGCAGCAGCAGCAGCAGCAGCAGGCCACAGATCCCAGTCAGCCATGTGATCACAAGGGGAAACAACCAATACTCTACAGTGTGCTGTGTTGCTAAGTCAAGATGTTTGGTAGGTCAGGTGTGCTAAATGCATTTTCAACTTACATTGGGTTTACTGGAATTTTTTGTACTGTACAAGAACAGTTTAAAGGGGATTTAGCTCAGTGGTTCCACCGCCTGCTGCGCAAGCCAAGGACCTGAGTTCAATCCCCGGTAGCAAAAAAAAAAACAAAAGAAAGATAAAAACAGGCTACATATAACACCATGGAATTAAATAGACAATTAAAAGTGCTTCTCTAAAATTGTAGCTGTTTATTCAGCTTCCTGTTACTATAACAGATAACTGAGATAAGTCAACTTAATAAATGGTTTATTTTGGCTCACAGTTCTAGAGGTTCAGTCCATGGTCAGTTTGCCCATTTGCTTTTGGGTCAGTGGTGAGGCAGAACATCATGGTAGGAGTGCATGATAAAGGAACTTGCTTATTTCATGGCAGCTGGGAAGCAAAAAGAACAAAGAAAGGGCTTGGGACCTCATATCCCCTTCAAGTACAAACCCCTAGTAACCTAACTCACTTCTACTAGGCCCCACCTATAGGGTTACACCATCTTTCAATATCACCACAGCCTGAAAACCAAGACATTAATATATGAGCCTTTGGTGGGCAATTATGCAAACCATAGCAATAATAAAATTCACTTATAGTAAATATGCAGTGATACCTTGGTTCACGAATTCAGTTCACAAACAGAAGCATTTGGCAAAAGGTTGTTATTGTTTGTGAACTCTGTATCAGATGACGAACCTGACACTGGCCATCTTTCCCACATGAACACGAATGTGACCATCTTTTCCAGAATCATGGAAAGAATTAAGTTCATGAACCAAGTTATCACTGTAGTATATGAGTTTTCAGATATGAATAATACTCGATCGAGTATGAATAGAACATGTCTTGTTATTATTATTATTATGATTATGGCTATTGTTGCCCTTTAGAGTTAATATTTTTGAATGTCTACAATAAGCAAAACCCATTGTGGTTAATTCTATGAAGAAAGTAAAGATAATTCAGACATGGATACAGATAGATATTCTTAAATTACCTTCCAGGCCAGGTGATGGCTTTGCCCTGAATTCTGTCTGCAAGCTAGCTAATCAGGGAAAAGAGCTTGGGCAACTCCCTAGTAAGGACCATATGCATGAAGCAGAAGAGCATGCATGAAATGTGGCCCTAAATCTCCATTACAGCAAGTCCTGGAGCTGACAACAAGCTGTATTAAGACAAAATGCTCGCTATGAACATGCACTTGAGCAGGTACAAAAACCCAGTGTCTTGATACAACATTTTCTAATTCCTCCTAATACCAGATAATGTAAACCCTATCCAACTGGAGGCTAGGTGGGGCATTTCAAGATGAATCTCCTCCAGTTCAGAAGTCTGTCCCCTTTTTCTCTGAGATTGAAGTGGGTACAGGAAGATGCTGACTTGTGGCTATTCTCCAGAACCAGCTAGCATCCACGGAGAGCTACAGTTCACCCTGGTTCTTAATAAGCACAGTCACCTTCTGAGTTGGTGTCTTCCCAGGCTAGGATCAATGTTCCCTCACCCATTATGGGGCTCCACCAGGTTCCCTATTAGTCACTAGATGCATGTCAAAGCCCATTGGACCTAGATCCATGAATCGGATTTCTAAGTCTTCATCCTATTTTATGATTCTCAACTTTCAAATTAAAATCAACTGAAGAGCTTTCAAAAATTCCAGGCTTTACCCTTCCCCCAATCTTCTAATTTAATTGGCCTTCCCTGTGGCCTGGGAATTGTTTCTAAGAGTTCTCAGTGATTTTAATGTCTATCCAAGGGCAAGAGCCATCGCCCTAGTTCCTCTGGGCAACTCTCCACAGTTTCAGTTGAGGAGATGGGCTCCCCTCAACCCCACTGATCCATTAGTTCCCACCTTTTTTTCACCCTCTGACATAATCTGTGTACTTGTTAGGGCAAGCATGGTTTTGGCAAGAGATATACCCAAATTATAATTGCTCTATAGAAGAGAAATTAGTTTCTTGCTCACATAATAATCCAGACATTTCTAGGTAATAGCTGGAGACACACTCAAACGGGATCCCAGGGTACACAAGAACCACCTTGTAAGGGCTCAGACCCTAAGACAATCCAGAGACACCTGAGTGAACACCTTGGAGCCTGGTTCCAGACCAGAAGAACCCACTGAGCTGCCCAAGTATTGCACAACTGAGAAGGAAGAGACCACCTGCAAAGTCATGATGAGGGTCCCCAAGGGCACTCCAGAGATTTTGGAGCAAAATCTGTATTTTGTTATCTTGGCAGTATGGCTGATGGAGGATTGAGGACAACACAACAAGATCATTAAGGGCTACATCCAAAGTTGCCATTGAGAGATTGCTTCAGCACATTCCCATCTCTGTATGATGGGGGACCTGTTCTCATTGTTTCTCTCCTCCAAGGAAACAGGGATCACACAATCTGCCCAATGACTACCACAGGGTTTGCATATGGCATGCCCAAGAAGTGCTTGTTTGTGCAACGAATGGACCTTGTGCTAATCCCAGGACATTCACAGGCCCTGGATTCTGTGCATGGGCTGTAGGTAGAAGGTGAATTGGAAGCCACTCTAGGGAGGCAGGAATCCGTGTTAAACTCAGGACCAGGGCGACTCATGATGTCTAATGTCAGGTGACAGGCAATAGCCCAGTTGTTGGTCCAACAGGTGGTGAGACTCATGTCAACATAGCTGTTACAAATTCCTGGGTATGTCACTAAAAGAGTCCAGGGTCAGCCATGTGGTTTGGGTAACCACAGGGGCCTCACCTGGAGGTCACAGTTGTCCCTAGATTGAGGCAATCAGGCCAGCAGACACCAGCAGGTGCCATCCATAATTGCCATGGCCCAGAAGTTGATACCTTCATCATTCAGCTGTTGGGCATTTTGTGAAGCATATGTCATGGGTTGTTGTAGTAGATGATGCCAGTGCTTACAATTTTGAAGTCAGCTTATAGATCGACTACAGTCCCAGGAATTTATTTGTACAGAAAGGTTTCTGTGCAAGAGAGAAACTATTGCTCATGTGGATAATGCCTCTTGATCCCATCAAATCTCCCTGGAATGGACATTTCCTTGTTTCAGGAGGTTTTAATTTTGATTTATTAAAGACATTTTTTTAAAAAGTGATCATCAGAATTGTATATTATTTCAACTTTAAATTAATAGCTTCAAAATTAAAGTGGGGCTCTATATTGTTTAATAAATGTATTTAGAGAAAAAGTGGGGAAGGCATTTGCTAGCTTTAGGGGAGTGAAGCTACCCTAAGGAAAAGAGGAGGAAATAGGAACCAAGGCAGGGATGCAGCTGTTTCTGTGTATTTTTTTAAACACATGAAGATATAGCAAAAGATCAACCTCTTAAATTTAGTGGTAGAAACTCCAGGAATGTGTGTAGTTTTATTTTCTGTACTTTTCGTAACTTCGAAACTTTTGTAATCAAAATAAGCATTTTAAAAATGATAAGATGTAGAAAGGAAGTAAACTTTATGGACCTTAAATGAATACTGGCATGTCTTAAAACTCTACATGTGATTATTTTGCCTTGAAGATGAGAAGAAGATGAATGTTAATATTGGATCTGTAAAATATCACAAAAATGATGAAACAAACACTTACACACGTGTGTAGCGTGGGCATGGTTCTAAACACTTTACTCATTAACCCACTTAGGCGGGTACCAGGACAAACCTCCACTTGGGGACCTGCTTACTTGACCACAAAATGGCTTTCATTGCCTGAGTTTACAACTCGGGCTCACTAAGTAAAACTAAGAAGGGAAGCCTCAAATCAGGAAAACTTATGCTCCTATTTCTCAGTGCATGGGGCTCCGGAGTAGGTGAGCCAGGGAGAAATAAATCTCAAGCTCTATGTAACATCCTGTGTGAGATGGATCTGTGAAAACTAGGCTCCACTTCAAGAGAGAGCCCTGGAACCAGATACCACGGGAGAACTGAGGCCTGCCGGGACAGCTGCCTTTCCCTTAGAGGTAACCACTAACCTGTCTGCTAACACCACATAAACTTACATAAATGGAATCTTTCGAGATACGCTCAGCATACTTGTGAAAGCATGTATGTCATTGCATGTATTCATAAATCTCTCATTTTATTACTGTAGTTTTCCCTTGCATGCATGGACTATAATTTATCAATTTACTCTACTATTGATGGACATTTGGGAATTTTCCAGTTGGCGTTATTATGAATGGTGCTGCTAAGAATGCTGTGTGTTTCTTTGAGGGCAAATGTCTATGCTTTTCTGTTTAATATATCCTTAGACTGCACATACATTCAGCTTTTGTAGATCTTGCAAAAGAGTACCAATGTACATTTTCTCCATTAGTGAGTGAGTCCACATTGCCCTGTAACATTGACAAAACTTGAATTTATGTGTTGTTTTTAAAGAATATCTAACCTGTGTATCTGTGCATATATTTAGTATTTCTCTAGAAAACAGATTTCTGGTTGGGCAAGAGCCTTCTCCACACATTATTTTTCTTTTTCAAAAAGTTTCTTGTTTCTTTGCATGTTTTCTATTCTATGTGAATTTTAGAATGAATTATTAAGGTCTATACAATACAGTAATGCTAAATTAAGGCGATACACATTTAAGGCTTTAAAAGTCACTGCTAAATTGTGCATCCAAAAGGCTGTATCAGTAATATACCAACAGTGAAAAAGAGTAACCCTTTTTTCTCACTTTCATCAACCCTGGATAAGAACAAACTAATTCCTATAAAAAACAAAGGATATCATACTGTGCTTAGTTTTGTATTTCCACCATGAATAAGGTGGTGGTTGCATATTTCCTACAG
Source organism: Heterocephalus glaber (assembly GCF_000247695.1). The sequence continues at coordinate 4,865,983 of NW_004624768.1, forward strand.
ATTTATTGACAATTTATATTTCTTCTTTGATTGGAATGTTCATATTCCTGGCTAGAAGAAATTCAGTTCACAAGATTACACAGCCAAGAAGATGCAGAAATAGTATTCAAACTCAAGAATACTTAACCCTGAAGTCCACATTTACTTAATTCTATTATATTCTGCACTATCAATACTATACACTATATACTGTGCTCCATACTAGAGACCATATGATACTATACTAAGGCCACACAATACACAATACTATACTACATCTGTGTGCCATAATATACTGTATACCACACTCTACTGTGCACCACACATACTATACATGATTCTATACACAACACTCTACACTACACTACTCCATACATGATACTATAGTGTACATCATACTAGGTTATATACCAAACTATACAATAGACCACATACCATACTGTCCTATAGATCACACCAGACATGATACTATACCATATGGCATACTATAATGCATACCAAAATATACTGTGTACCATACTGAACCATATACAGTATTATACTATACATCACATTATAATACCCATGATACTGTACTATACACCATACTATGCTATATATCATAGACCACATTTTATTATACCATACCATACTATATACTCTGCACCATACCCTACATGATATTATAGTATACATGATACTGTACTATACCATACCATTTTATACTATATAGCCTCCTTATTGTCTGGAATGAATTTGCATTTATTGAAAATATATATACTATAGAATTTCATCAGCCTTACTAAATGACCATTGTTAAGTTTAAAGGCTGATGACTAGTGAAGTCATTAAATTGCTTGTAATGTCTATTTTTTTTATTTTTAATTTCTAAATGATAATCAAACTAATTTTGCACCGGAAAGAACCTTTTGTTGCTCCTCCTCATTTTAAACTTCCCCACAGGGAATGAACATTTCAAAGATCTAAGGCAGGGCATTTCCTGCTCAGTAAGCCTGGGAAATCATGTCCGTTTCCTTAGGGTCAGGAGGTGGAGAGGACAGCTCTTGTCTGAAGATGAACTAGTATGGAACATGGGTAGGTCACAAGGCAGCTGGGTGTTGAGGTGAAAATCTAGACTTCATTCCTGACTGGCTCAAGACCTGGAAGCCCTGGGCAAAGAACCTCTTGGGATTTCTGTTTCCTCATTTTTAGAGTGTGTTAGACTAGCTGGTCTTATATAAGGTCTGCTCTAAGGCAAAAATGGTATAATTTTATGTATTTTATAAGACAGACTGTATGAGTTATACTGTTACCATTTAAAAAGAACACAACTTACCAAAGCATTATATACACTCTAATCCAAATAGCATCTGAAAGGAAGTGCAACACATTTTTAAAAATCTATACCTCTGGGTGGTATAATTTTCTTCTGTGTGTTTTTCTGTCTCTTTCAATTTCTGTACCATGAATATGTATTATTTTTATAATCTGAAAAAATTATTTTGTTTTTTTAACACAATGGAAACTGCAAGGAAACCAAAAATAGACTAAAACAACCCAAATTTTAAAGTAACCAGGATACCAGACAGAAAGCCCAACACCCCACATTTTATGGAATGTTTTAAGATGTCAGGGGGTCAAGATTTCATCTGACAGATGGACTCACCAGCAACCCGGCCTGCTCAGCAGCATCCGGGACAGTGTTTCCATAATGACTCATGGGGATGGTGCCAGCCAGCCCTGGATCACAGCCTTTTCCATTTCCAGCCCCGAGTCAGGCCTGACACTGTGGTTCTCATGGAATTCTGAAGCAAGCTTGGCTTCATCATAATGACCGCCTATTCAAGGCAGCAATGGGATGGAGGATATGACTAATGACATTTGGAGGGAGTATGGGAACAAAACCAAAAATTACAGTGACTTTCTGGTTGGGACACACTGGCTAGGAACAGAACTGTGTATTCACAAATCCAAGAGTGTGTGGCCTGGCTAAAGGACCAGAGACAAAAATAAACAGCAGACATAACCAATTTATCAGTTTTCAGTGATGTCTTGAGATCCAGATTGGGAGTTGAACAAGAAACCACTTGACAGGTGGACTCCTTGGCATCGGGATCAAACTCCCTTGGCCTAGGAACCACAGATAAGAGACCCATCTTGGATGAAGGACATTCCCAGTTGTCCTGGAAACACTGTTCCCCTACACTCTGCACCAAAACTGTCCCCATGGCACCTCACCACTATCATGGTAGAGCCAAATCAAATCATTGTCAGTTCACAAACTTAGCCAATTGTTTACAACTTCCAAATATGCTAATTTCCATTAATTAAAATTTACATATTGTGCCACTATAAACATGGATGTGCATATATTGCTGTGGTGTGATGCTTTTAATTCTTTTGGGAAGATACCAAGAAGCGGGATAGCTGGGTCAAATGGAACCTCTAGTTTTAGTTTTTTGAGCAATCTCCACACTGATTTCCACAGTTTGTAATAGCTAACTCTTGGAAACAGCCCAAATGACTACCAACAGTCGCATGGATAAATAAGATGTGGGTTTTTTTAATACAATGAAGTACTACTCTGCCATAAAGAAGGATGCACTTCAGACATTTATAGCTAAATGGATGGACCTTGAGATCATACTCTCAAGTGGAAATAAATCAGACACACATGTTTAAATACCATATTGTTTCTCTGGTGTGAGAAACTGAAAGTAGAAATAAGGACTAAAATGTTTAATAGATACGAGAAATAGAAAGAAAATGTTCAAATGGGCAGGGGAACAAGGGAAGAGGGAGGGAAAAAGGAAGGAAGGGACAAGAAAAAAAAGAAGGAAATAGAAGGAAAAATGGAAACAAAGCTTTTCCATTTATGATGGTTCCATTTACAATTTTTTTGGACTTTATCGTGGTGTGAAAGCATTACAATTCAGTAAAAACCATACTTTGAATTTTGATCTTTTCCTGGGCTCATGATCAGGATTAGGCTCCTCCCTTGCAAGGCTGGGCAGCCATATGATAATGGGGGGGATTCCATATTCTAAGGCATATTTTGTTGCCCATACTTTTTGGATACAAATATTCCAAAAATTACACAAGGCATCCAATTGTTTATAATAAAATAGGCTTTGCATTAAATGATTTTGGCAATGGTATGCCAATGTAGATGTTCTGAGCACATTTAAGATGGAGTATGTTAATCTGTTGTCTGGTGGGTTAGGTGTACTAAATGATATTTTCATCTTGCAATGAGTTTATCAGGATGCAACCCCTCTTAAGGTAAGGAATGTCTACATAGTTTATGAGGCACATGCATCCCTGTAACAGCATAATAGGTTTTGACAAATTAAACAACACAGTATTATAGTAACAACATAAAATATCTAAAATAGGATAGTTTAATTTCAGGGTAGTAGTTCTTGTAGTGGTTAAGTTCTTAGTTACTTTTCTTGTTGCTGAGACAAAATACCCAACACCCAAAGTTAAAGGAGGAAAGATTTATTTAGCTCATAGTTTGTAGAGGTTGCAGTTCATAATTGGCTGGCTCAAAGGCAGGGTGGCATGGCAGAGGGGCACTGCTGAGGAGAAAGAATTCATGGCAGGAAGAAGGCAGAAGACAGAAAGGCAGCAAGCTACAAGTGAGAAGCAATGACTCTCTTTCTATCCCTTATACATTACATCTATGCTATCCACCCCTAGGGAAGGTACCACTCACACCCTGAATCCTAGCATTGCATACTTGATGCCAGCATCACAAACCCTAGATCCAGCCATCTCTGAAAAGCCCCACCTATGACTCTATGAGGCTTTGGGGGGACATCTAGGTACAGGCCATACCATCAAGGAACAAATATTACTATGGCAAAGCAATTTTTATCTAAGAGAAAAAAGGAGGAATCAGATACTCCAGGTCCTTTCTGCTTTTTTCTTTCTATGTTATGCCAAAGAAAGGCATGACTATCTTTTACTCTTATCAGAAGTTTTTCAAATATTTTTGCATACTTACAGACAGCAACAGGTATATTGCAGGTAGGGAAGTTGAATGCCCCAATTTTGCATGCACAGAATAATCATTTATTGTTATTAGTTAAAATAATCTATATTAAATATATAGTTCTACTCCTGGTCATGATGGTGTACACATATGTGTTTATCCTTGCACTTAAACTGCCAGAATATCAGACAAAATAAGTAAAGCAATGGTTTTCAGGTATCACCAACAGGCAGCATAGCACTGTGACTTTGTGAGAAGGGAAACAAATCAGATGAGCCCATAAATTGCTCTAGTTTACAACCTGGAGGCAGGTTTCCCTACTATGCAAGGACAGTGAATCCATACAGGGTCCAGTGGTCTCACTGAGTCAAAGACACAGAGGTCATAGACAGCTAAAATTTCCAGAGTTGAATACTGGAGAGAAGAGAAATCCAGAGATAAAGGCTCCTGGAGAAATAGACAGAGGTGCCCTTGAGTCTTGGACTAAGTATTCATCTGCACATGTATGGAAAGAACCACTCAAGACCAGACAAGGAATCACTAGAAAGTAATTGTTATGAACTAAATGTTTGTAACCCTCCATAATTCATATGTTGAAGCCCTAACCTCCAATGTGGTTACATTTGGAGTAAGGAAGTATATTTGGAAGTAAGGCTAAATGAGATCATAAGGATGGGGCCCTGATCCCATACAGTTAATGTCCTTATAAGGAAGGAAACAAGAGAGCTCCTACCCTCTATGTACACACCAAGGAAAGGCTCTGTGAAGACATAGAAAGAGGGTAGCCATCTCCAAGCCAAGAAGAGAGCCTTCTCCAGAAACAGCCCTGTCAGACTTGATCTGGGACTTCCAGTCTCTGGAACTGTGAGAAAAACATTTCTGTCATTTTGATTGAAATAATGCACAACAGGGCAGGCCTTTGTCTGTTGCCAACCCCCCACCATGTTTTTCCATAAAATGTTCTGTTCAAATAATGTAACTCTTCAAGCTGCATGATGCTCCTGCCCAATGTATCAAAATGTTCTGTTCAAGCAGTGTCATTGTGCTGCATGATGTTTCTATCTAAGATTTCAAGAATGTTCTGTTAACTCTACCCATCTGCCTCAATGAGCATGCTTGCCCAGTAGGTGGACCCACCCTCTACCCCCTAAATTTCTGTATAAGGTTGCTTTCATTTCTGTTCAGGGCTCAGACTTCAGAGTATGAACTCCTCTGAGCCTGCTGGCATAATAAAGTTTGGATCCCTCCTCCATTTCTCCAAGTGCCACCCTCTTCTTCATCTCCAGAGACCTTTGGATAGCTGTAACACTTGGCTATAACACAGAGCTGTAACACTTATCTGTAATGCTGGGCTGTTGCACTTTGCTGTAACAATTTAAGCCACCTAGCCTGTGGCATTTTGTTATAGAAGCAATACACAGACTAATACTGCAGCACACTGAACAGTTACTGGAGATAATATGGTACTGGAACAGTTCATGTTCCCTCCAACTACCTATGGAAAGACCTCCTGATATATAGAACATTGGGCAGTAATGGAACTAACTTATCCCAAAACTGCTTAGTAACATAAAATTCAAACTATGCAGCATCAAAATAAAGAGTTTCAGTTAGAGAAAGAGCCATGAAAATATGTTTCATAACTAGAATAAAATTCATTCAATGAAAAACAAACCTTAGATTTGATAGAGATGATGAAATTATTAGAAAAGGACATTAAAATACATTATAAGTATTTCCATATGTTCAAGAAGATAGAGGAAAACATGTTGGAGAGAGAAATGAAAGATATAAAATGACTCACATTGAACTTCTAGAGATTAAAAGAATATATACTAAGTAAAAAAGTAAAGAGTGTGTGTGTGTGTGTGTGTGTAGGATGAAGAATAAGTTTAAAACAGCAGGAAAAGAGAATAGTAGAGACACAGTAATAGAAACTATCCAAAAATAGTCTCAAAAAGAAAAATGTCTGGCCAGGCATGGTGGTGCATGCCTGTAATCCTAGCACTCAGGAGGCTGATGCAGGAGGATCCTCATGAGTTTGAGGCCAACCTGGGCTACATAGTGAGCTCAAAACCAGCCTGAACTACATAGCAAGACCATTCCCCCCCCCAGAAAAAAAGAAAGAAAAACAAAAATATCTGAAATAAAAATGAACATATCATCAGTAGCTGTTCTGACACATAGTCTAATCAGCATGCCATTGGTGTACCAGAAAACTGAAGGAAGCAGAAAAAAAAATTAAAAATAATGGTTGAATACTTTCCAAATTTGATGAAGACTATAAAACATGATAGAAGCTCAACAAATTTCAAGAGGAATAAATATCAAGAAAACCACACCATGGGACATCAAAATCACATTGCTCAAAACTAATGATAAAAAAAGAACTGCTAGAGGAGGAAAATAAATGACTATATACAGAGAAATGGTGATAAGAATGACAGTAAAATTTTATTCACAAACTATGCAACCTACTAGAAAGTGGGGCAACAGTGCCAAATAAAAATCTTGAATTTTAACCCAGGAAAAAGATTTTTCAAAACACAAAGAAAAAGAAGGACAAAGAATAGGTAAGAGAATGTATTCCCAGTAGACCTGCACCATATGAAAGGTTAAACCAAGATCTTCTGGAAAAGAAAATGATAGCAGATAGAAATAGGTTTTTACAAGGAAGAGAGCTACAAATAACAAATATGTAAAAAAGAAAGAAGGAAAGAAAGAAAGAAAGAGAGAGAGGGAGAGAAAGAAAGAAAGAAAGAAAGAAAGAAAGAAAGAAAGAAAGAAAGAAAGAAAGAAAGAAAGAAAGAAAGAAAGAAAGAAAATATTGAAAGGCTTTGCTCTCTAGACTGGCCATGAGTCTGTCTCCAAGGGAAGGGCTGAATAGATAAATGGCTACTTGTGCAAGACTCTAGGCACTACCAGGAGACCTGTTGGGAGCCAAACCTAGGGTCTCAGGATTTACCTCAAAGACCAAGAAGGTGCCATGGCCCTAGAGTAGATGTAAGTAGAAAACCATAAGCCACTGCTGCTGGGTGTTCTGCCGTGTGCTCCTGACTTCTCCAAGGACATTTTAACCTCCAGTGCTAGGAGAAATAATGGGAGCATTTCCAGCCACCATGTTTCTATGTGGGGCAACAGAGATAGGATATAGGCACAATGTGGATGTAGATCCCCCTGCCCAATTCTTGCTGCGTGCCTCCTATACCTCCTTCTATTTAACCTTCACAAGTAGTGTTGTCCCCATGTTACACACACAGAAACTCAACAATTAAATAACTAATGGACAAAGTAAGATGCAGAATAGCATACTTAACACACTATCTTTTATGTGAGAAAGATGGGGAAACAAAAATTCATATGTATATTCACACACATACATTATTGCTTAATTTGCAAATAGAAACACAGAAGTTAATAAGAATGATTACCAAAAACAGTTGGATGGAAGTGTGTTAAGAATATGAGTGGCAAAATTTCCTCCCCCCTTTTAATAGCTTTGAGCTTTGATTTAGATAAATGTTTTATATATTCAAAACTAACATTTAAATTGGGAAGAAATCAATAAAAGGAAAAAAATGCTGAACACAAACTAATGAATACCATATCAAGCTGGTAACCTATTAATACAGAAAAAACAATTCAAGTAACAAATTCACAGTGTTCTGACTATATCCTTGGAGGTGAATTAATAATTTGTATTATTAACATTAATACTGTAAAACAGATAAAATCAACAAAATTATACCACAATAATGAGCATAATGGAAAAGCTCTTTAATGGAAATCCTATTCTGTTCTATCTGTTCCTTCATGGGCAAGGAACTTCCTTTACAACCCTCAATTTCCTGTGTGAATCAAAAACTTAACAGTAAGAAGAAATACAAGGTGTCATTGTAATAACCATTCCTAAATAGAGAAAATATAATAACATGATGCCAGTTAAAATATTGAAGATAACTTAATTAATTTAAAGGGCTGATTGGCACAATTTGGAGGAGGCTATTCCAATGAAGCTGTTCCTATGGTTAGTAAATATGAAGTTGTTTAAAGTATTTAATTTCTTATTACAAAATTAGAGAATTTTCAGAAAAACTAACAAAAGAGGAGGGTCCAATTTTCAATATTGGATATTTGTAGTATGTGGCTTATAATTTCATGTGAAGCATCTGAGGAATATGATTGCACTAGATTAGTGGATAAAAGTAAGAAAGTAATTGGGAAAAATTCATAATGTGGGAAATAAATATTTATGTGCTAGATACTTGCCACAATCTATAAATATTTGGTGAATGAAAACAAAGAGGGCTTTGGAGAGTACTAAATAATATCTGTCCAGCATTAACTATTTGCCATAGACATCACTTAATTAAATGATAGTTTGCTTATAGTTAAATCAAAATGACTAGGAGATTTTTTACTTTGGCACTTGCTATTGTCAGACATGAATCTTATTTTCCAGAATTTTGAATATAGTTAATTACTATAGCAAAAAAGGAATGTTTTTTATTTTTGAAAGATATTTGACTAGAAAAAAATAAAAATATATTGTGGGGTTTATAACATATATAGAAGTAAAATATCTGACAACCATAACATAAAAATAGGAGAGTAGAAATGAACCTATAGTTTCATAAGTTTCTTATACTATGTTGTATAATATTATTTAAAATGAGATGAAGAGAACTTTAACAATTATAAATACACACATATACATATGTAAAAATATACACATTTACATATATTCTGTATAAACATACATACACATATATATAAGAAACCCTAGAACAACCACTGAAAAAATAAAATCAAGTGGTATAACCAATAAGCTGATAATTGAAACATAAAGGGATTATTAAAATATTAATCCAAAAGAAAGCAGAAAAAGAAAAAAATCAGATGGAATAGTAGCAAAAATATACCAAATAGATTGAAACTCGATCATATTAATGATTACATTAAATATGGGTGATTTAAAAACTCTATTAAAAGGCAGAGACTATTAGATAAAAAAACAAGATCCAAATATATGCTCCTATTAGATACCCACTTTAAATATAAAGTCATATATTCATAAAAAGGATAGAAAATCTATGTGCAGAAAAGAGTTTACAGAGAAGGCTTCGGTGGCTATCCTTAGGCCTTCTTGCAAAGCTGGCCTTTGGCTGATGTGTAAGAACTTGGATCTGGGGAATGTTGGTACCATTTTCAAAACTGACTACAGCTCCTTGAGCCAGGTTATACAACGAGTGCAGTTCATGGTGAAGAACTGATTACAGTCTCAGAATCTGCAATTTTGATCCCGCTAGGCAGAGTGCGTACATGAACAACTAATGCCCCTGCCAACACATAAAACTTTGGACACTGAATCTGTAATGAACTTCCCTAGCAGATATTTCATGTGTGTTGTGCAACTTATTGTTCCTGTGTGTTCTCTTAGTGAATCATTGAAAGTAGGAGTTTCTTGGAGGATACAACATGAAAACACTAAACAAAAGAATGTTGGAATTGCTGTATCAGTATCAAATCACCAGAAATAAAGGAGTAAATTTCATAATGATCAAAGGCTCAAGTTATCAAGAGGACATGACAATCTCAAACATGTATGCAACTAGTAACAGAGCTTCAAAATACATGAAGCAAAAATTGAAATAATTGAAAGGAAAAGTAGACAAATTCATATTTGTAGTTGAAAATTTCAGCATTCTTTATCTGTGATTAATAAAACAAGTACATAGAAAGATAAAGAACTGTTTGATCACAAAATTAGAAATCAGTAACAAGGTATTTGAGAAACCCTCAGATATTTGGGAATTAAACAAACCATTTACAAATTTAAGAAGAGGAAATCACAAGGGAAATTAGAAATTATTCAGGATTCAATAAAGTAAATATCATGTTAAAATATGTGAAATGTAGCAAAACCAGTGTTTACAAGGAAACTAATAATATCAGATACTTATATTAGGGAAAAGATTGATAAAGTATCAAGTAATTTAACCAAGAAAATAAGGAATTTCAATAAATACTGTGGGGACAATTGGCTACCCATATACACATTTGATAATGGAATCAAATAGGTATAGGATTATGTGTGGTTTTATGATTCTTTATAATTTCATAATTTCCAATTTTTCAAAAATACGAATGCAATACTTTCATCACTTGAAAAAAAAAAGTTGTAACAAAAAGTTCTCAGCCAGATGGCATGGTATAGCAAAAATCTGGCTACTTGAGAGTAAAACAGTGGAAAAAAAGTTATTTGTAAGATAACTTCTGATCTAAAATTCCACAATGCTCTGTCCCCAATAGCTAGCTACAGCTCAGAGCAAGTGAAGTACCGTCTCCATCCCTGGGAGCCACCTGCCTCGCTGAGGCTGGGAGCTCTGCATGCCTTACCCAACTCTAGCCACTCGGCCTCTCTCCAAGCCTTGTCCTTATCTTGGAGGAAGTTGCAGTCTGCTATTTATTCATTTCAAAATGTGTCCTTTGCTCTGTTACTTTATCAACTTTAAGCCATTGTCTTATTTGGGTTCTGAGCTGGTATCCTTAAATATTTGGGAGACATTTTCTTTATTGACTGAAACTATGAAATATATAAAAGATTCTGCAGCATTCTAACATGAATAATATCATACCGAGAATTATCTGGGCCAGATATCTTGATTCATTATTACAGACTTTTTTTTGCAAAACAATTTTAAGGTAAAAGTGAAATGACCTTTGTGTGTCTTGTATTTTTTTTTCTGCCAGGTTCTTTTCCCCTTCACCCAGATAACCCCTTTCCATCCCTCGAAATTCAGCTGGACCAACTCTACGTTAGCAAAGTTTTTCTTGACTTCCCAGACTAGATTTGGCCAAGTTAGATGTTCATATGTCCTGGTTATTTCCTGTACTGCAAGAAGCAGCTAGACAGTTATAACGTGACCGTGTCTACCTGTCTCCCCATAATGTATGTTGCATGGGGCTGAGGATTATGTCTGACTGTTCACCTGGGTAACCCTTACTCTTATTCCCTGCTTGACACATAAAGAGTTTAATTTGTATTTGTTGAATGGGTGGATGAATTTTTCATCAAAACCAGCACGTTGACTTCAAACCATTGTTCTACTGTTATAAACAAGCTGACCTTGATGCAGCAACATATTCATTTAGCCCTATCTGAGTGACCTTTGTAATATTTTTCTTCAAATACGTGCTAGCTCCAAACCAATATCACTGATAAGTCCAAGAGTACATCACCAACATTCACCTTTGCCACGTTCACCTTTCCACATGAGTTCTCCTCTTTGACGAATGTCTGCACTCTGACCTGTATCTACTTATCTTTGCTCTAAGTGTTCTGTATTTGTCTTAAGGTGTTCAGTCAATAACTCCCGGAGACCAGAGAATGTTTTTGTTTCCTTCATATCTCTACTATGTATCCAACATGATAGACAGTGGTTAAGTCTCGGTGGTCGATTGCCATGAACTTATCTAATACACTTCTTGAGTGTCTAAAATGTATAAAAATAACTCATTTGTCATCATTGAACCAAAAAAGAATTGGCTTTGTTTGAGGTGTTTATTTCTAACCTTTCGAGATGCAGTCTCCTTTTATAAGGAGAAAAGCTATGTACTTCATGGAAAAAGCACATCCATATTTTGCAGATTCAGTAACCTTGGGCTGAGGTTTATATTGAGCAGAATGCATAGAATGTAGTATAAAATACATTTGTTTAATCCAAGCCAATGATACCTATGATATGTTATGACTTTGCCTTATAAGATACTATGTAGATTCTGCATATAGTGGCAATTACAAGATTTGAGTAATTTGGAAAATTAGAAGAATCATTTTGGAAAAAGAAATGAACACGAAGTACCTAACATATGACTGTATTGTGCTGGGTCCCGTATTTCCATGACCACATATCATGACAAATCAACCCTGGAGACAGCTGACTTTGTCTCTATTTCCAGTATTGAGGAAACTGAGGCTCAGAGGGCTAAACAAGTAGCCTGAGATAATTCAGTTTCTCAGGAATGGAGCCAGGATTCAAACCCTGGTCTGTTCAGCACCTAAGCCCCAGAAGGCTCTGTTGTGCCACATGCTTCTCAAACACTTCCCAACTTTGTACATAATTACAGTTGCACAAACCTCACTATAAGTTGTTCCGAAGAAGTTTTACTCACAAATCTGGTAGTGGATCTTTTGCTTTAAACCACTAATTTTTTTTAAGTACTGGTGATTGATCGCAGGGCCTTGCACATGCTAAACAAGCCTCTACCACTGACATCCCCAGCATGAACCACTAATAGTTTGAGTGCACAGAGTATTAAAAAGTGTTGCTGAGGGCTGGGGATTCAGCTCAGTGGTTCCGCTGCCTGCCTCATAAGCACAAGGTCCCAAGTTCGATCCTCAGTACCAAAAAAAAAAAAAAAAAGGTGTTGCTGAGTTTTTAAAACTGAGCACTTTGGCCACAAGAATAAGATTGTAAGATGATAGAATAAATATAAGAAATATCTTATTTCTTTTGCCATTCACCTCAGACAAGGCTATAAAATTAAACTGTACTATTGGATATTCCACTGTATATTCTACTATAATATTACATTATTATTTTTCTTATCATTAAAAGAAAGAGAACAGGTAATACAGCAATGTTAATCCCTATTAGACTCAATGACTTCCTTTAAAACAAAAATTTTGTTTGTCTAAGATCCTGTAACAAAACTCATACACAACATACCCATATACATAACTTCAAAATAATTAATATAATGTATCAAGTGTAATATAAAGGAGAAAGCAAGAAGAAATTAATTTACAATGAAATAATGTGTATTTCAATTTGTACTTATTGAGGCATGTCTAGACTGGAAGATACAATAAGCTAATCAGTTTTTTGCACCAATATATAGAATCACACTTACAAATACAGGCCAATCTAGGAGTGTTATATAGAAGATTCAAATACCATGAGCAGGATTGCTAATGAAGATGTGATTTTTTTTTCCTGAAAAAATCAACTCTCAGAGGAGTTTCGAACACAAGGCAATACAGTCTTCCCCAAATTTATATGAGTGTTGCATTCCTGGAAAACTCAGTGCATACAAAAACTGTGCAAATGTTACTTTCTGTTTATATGTAAAACAGCATTGTGAATGCAGAAAATTACAAACAGATTTTCCCCATCAACTGATAGGATTCTTCTCAAGTCGTGTGAGATATAAGACAATTTCTTGCCTTGCAAGGCTATTCCCTGGGCATTATTTAGGGTTTCTTGCTCCACTCTCAATGCTGGTTTTGCCTTCCCAATTGAAAATAGCCACAGCCACACCCCATTCCCACAGACCTGATCGCCAAAATCCCCCTTGTGAACCCTAATCTAATAGGTTCCAGGTACTCTGTAAGTTACTTACAAATACCATTTAATCATTATTAACACTTCCTATTCAACAAACATTATCACCTCCTTTCCAGATCGCAGATGGCTCAATGCTCTGCATATAGAGTTGTAAAGAAAATCATCAATGGTTCCTGACCACACATGATCTAATGGAGGAGACAGAGGATGAACACAAACAAATGAATATGTAATTACAAACTGCATTAAGTGCCACAAAGGAAAGAACTGGCTACTGTGAAGCCAAGTAACAATTGAATCTATTTTAAAGAAGAGTATCAGGAAAATCTCTTTCAGCTCATCAGTTTAAACCTGATATGAAGGAGGCAGCCCAGTGAAATTATTCTGTGCTTTTCCCAGAAGAAGAAAACAAAACCTAGAAAAGTAAACAGCCCAGGTCACCTTATTTCTAACGAGATGAACCTGGTTGAACTGGAGTTTCTCTAGTTCCAAAGGCTATTAACCTCCCAGATAAAAAATGGATAGATAATTTTCCCAAAGAAGTTAAATGAAGTGACTAACATGATTGGTTACTAAGGAAATGCAAATCAAAGCCACAATGAGATACCACTTCGCATGAGAACAGCTACAAGAAGATATACAGAAATGACAAGTGTGGGTAAAGATATATATGGAGAAATAGGAACCCTGGGTCACTTCTAGTGGGCCTGTAAAATGGTTTGACAATAAGGAGTCTTCAAAAAGTTAAATATGGGATTATTATATTATGGCCCAGCACTTCCACTTTTAAGTATATGGCCCCCAAACTGAAAATATTCAAATCCTTTTACGTGAATATTTGTAACAGCACTACTCTCAATAATTCAAAAGCTAGGAAAACCTAAATATCCATCAACAGATGAATGGATGAACAAATTGTAGTATGTAATAAAATGGAGTACTCTTTGGCCATAAAAGGGAATGAAGTTTTAAGAGAGGCTACAATGTAGATGAATCTTAAAAAGGTATGCTAAGTGAAAGAAGGCAGACACAAAAGACCATATCATGTTTGCTTTCATTTATATGAAATATCCAGAATAGGTAAATCTCTAGAAAGAGACAGAAAATTGGTGGTTACCAGGGGCAGGGGGTGACAGGAGAGTGAGAGGAGCTATTTAGTGAGTAGACGGTTTTTCCTTTAGAATGATGGAAATATTTTGGAACTAGGCAGAAATGTTGGTTGTACAGTATTTTGGCTGTATTAAATGTCACTGAGTTGTTGACTAAAAACGGTTAATTTTATGCTTTGTGAAGTTTTACCATTTTTAATGGGTAGATGCGTCTTCTTGCTTTCTTAGGCTCATATTCATTGGTTTGAGGAAAGCCCTGACTTTATATATATTTTTCTAGTGCAAAGTTATGTGGACAGGTGGAGTATGTTACTCACCAGATGTTTTCTCATGAGAAAAACAATTGGAGTGAAAGAGAAACTGCACTTCTTAACCCAGGGCCTTTCTGAGCATCCCTGACTGGGAGCCTAGAGAGGAGCAGGATCTGGTGTGAAGTCCCACTTGCAGGCGTGGTGAGCAGATAAATAAAGAAGCAAAGCAGACGTCTTTGCAGGGACCTCCTAGGGGACGGAGCAATGTGGATGGGGTGAAGGAGGAAGAGGAGGTTCCACAGAGGGAAGGAACCACAAAGGCAATGAAGTCGAGCAGGGACACTGCACCCTGGGGTTGGCTGGGGGAGGAACGTTGGAATGGATTTGAGAGAAGCTGTTTGGTGGAGTGTGCTCGGTAAGACTCCTAAGACCCACCCAATTGAAATAGCTAAAGTAAAACTCTGTATTATCTATAAAGATTTGCAATGCTAGATTTATTTTCTTTAGACTGTAAAGGAACATATAAGGACATAGAACTCATTTGAGGTAACAATGAAAAGCCAAAGGAGTTAGTGTCTCCAATTTTCCCTGTGGAGGTGGATGCCATGTTAGCAAAGAGGGAGAAGGCGAAGGCTAAAGAGGGTTTGGGCAAAGGGCGACCCATTCCAACTGGTGGGGGCACAGCTGAGACTAGGACCCTGCCCAGACCCTGTTTTCTAGGTCAGGGCCTACTGTAAATATCAGAAACCACACTAGCTATTTTGAGCAGAAATAGATTTAATACAAGGACCTGGAGGATTACAAATTTGATCCCAGCCCAGCAACTCAGTGACTTAGCAAGACCCTGTCTCAAAATAAAAATAAAGAAGGGCTGAGGATGTAGCTCAGTGCAAAGGCCCTGGGTTCAATTTCAGTGTGTGCACATGTGCAACTGCATATGCACATGCACGTATACACACACACACACAGCAAAAAAACAATCAATCAAACATCGAGCTGAGCATGGTGGCACATGCCTATAATCTCCACACTTGGGAGGCTGAAGCAGGAAGGGATGATACTGAGTTCGAGGGCAGCCTGGACTATATAGTGAGACACTGTCTCAAAAAACCAAAAATAAAACAGTACCAGAAGGTGCCAACTTCATAGTTCTTGAAGACTGATGTTTTTTCCCAAACACTGGTTACTGCAACAGCATTTTTTAATGTGTAAAAGGAGGGAAAAGGCCCCTAAGACCAAAGGTATTTTATTAAAAAATCATTTTACAAATCCTTGTGTTAAATTAAAACTAAGCTTTGCTGTAATACTGTTTTCTCTCCAAAATGTGATGGTACAGGAAAGGCATTAAATGAAGGGATAGTATTACAGGGGAGCATTTTAAACTGCAGAGGTTAAAAAGTTATAATATTTATAATTTTGATGTTTAATTTTTATAGGGAAGATTTTCTCCCCTAAAACTGTTTCTTGAATGGCAAAATGATTTTCCATTATTAGAAGTTGAAGTTGTTCGTTGAAAAAAAAAGAAAAAGAAGAAGGTGCCAGACTCGGGCCTCAAGATGGCCTTGAGCCTCGAGGGATGTACGTGGCTGAGATGACGGTGCTGCCACGTGCGGGGAAGGTGAACCCAGAGCCTGCCCTGGACACATTGTAGGACCCTTCTCTCGGCTCCTCCAGGGATGGGAAACACTGGTTCTTAAGCCGAGCAGTGATTCCTAACTCCACCAACAGAAAACGAGTGCTCTGTGTCCTGCCGCTGGAGGAAAGCTTGAAACTGTGCTGGTAAGGCTGGAGTCCATCCCAGCCCAGCCTCAGGGGCGTCAGTCTGCAGAAGCAACCCAAGTGTGGTTTGCACCTTCCTTGTTCCTTCCCAGCTTTGTGCAACGGAACTCAGTAGGCCAAATGGGATTGTGTCCAAAAGCTGAGCTGCAAGGTATCCCCTGAAAGCAGGTGTCGGCCTTCCAACCTTGCAGTAAACAAAGGCTGTCTTCAGAGGTAAAGCGAACGATAGATCCACCCACAGTGTCCTTCTCCCCTTAGCTTCTTAGTAGGCCTTTTCTTAATCTTAAAAGCTTTACAAAATGAGAGCAGATGAGAGCTTGGATTGGAGAATAGAAGCTCTGACTCTTGTCCTCAGTACCCTACAAACTGCAGACCCTGAGTGAAGGGGTCAGTAAGACACTGATCCTCATATGAAAGCTGAGGAAAGAAAGCTCAGAGAAATTCAAGCTCTGGGATGTTCGCATTCTGAATTAAGCATTCAGTCAGAAAACAATCCCTCCATAGAAAAACAGTTGCTATTCTAGGAGGAAGCTCCTAGAATCATATTTTCATAGGTTTTGAAAGAGCTCATGGACTACCGAGTCAGACGTGTATCTGAGCAGTCTTTTTACACCTGGGGCAAGTTCCAAGTGCCCCTCCAATTTGCCCCCCTAATTTGCCAAACCATGGGACAACAAGCCTGCAATTAAAGTTGTATTTTTAAATCACCTAAGTTTTATGTGGCACTTTTTCCCCCTCCACACAGTCTGGCCAAAATGCTGTTATTTTCAGAGGAAATACAAAGAGTGGGCTTCAAATTGCAAGCCACACTGTAAGTCAGGAAGAGGAAGTGGGTTCTCTGGGGCAACCTCCAGGCTGGACTCCACACAGCTGTCCTGATCTCATGCACCACGATGGTCAGCACTTGGGAGAGCCATGGTCTGCTGCGAAATGGGAAGACTCCTGCTTCCAATTTTTCTGTGCAAACTCATGTGTTGCCCTATCTATCGGCCACATGCATGCGGCCGTCTGCTTTGGGCTGGCGTTGATGAATAGGAAGTTTTGGCCTCCAACTCCATGTCACTTAAATGTCAGTATATTCTCATTGCCACCATGGGTGAAATGTTCTTGTCCATCCCCCACTGGGGGGCTCATGACATTTCATCTGTTCTAGAAATGACAGAAGACAGGTCCCTCTGGGATTCACACGCCTCTGCTGGGATTTTCACACCATTCGCCATGTTAACATGAAGCAACAGCTGGGTTGAAGAGAGCTGATAAAAATAGCAACATCACACTGCAAGCAAGCTCCATGGAAAAGAAGGGGCGACAAGTATTTGATTCGGGGTGGCACCAATTTCTTTTTTCTGAGTCCAGAATGACATTATCTCCGAATTCCCAATTTTTTCAGAAAAAGCAAAGCAGGTTTCTTTTTCAGCTAAGCACTAGCTAGGAGAATGGAGAGAGGACCAGCCAGGCCCTCCCCTGCTCCACTTGGAGGCATCTGGTTGGCCT
Organism: Heterocephalus glaber; assembly: GCF_000247695.1. Next base: position 4,883,921 of record NW_004624768.1, read on the forward strand.
GATTGTTAACCAGTCCATCGAGCAGCTGGACAGAGCAGCCCCTAAGTGCAGAGCTCTGCCGACTTTGGGAACTTGATTTTTAAGGTTGCTGTGTGTTGCAGCAGAGACTTCCTGCTGTTGCCCTATCTTTCCATTCATTAAAGTGTAGCTTGCAATTGAACATTCTGACATAACATAGCTAAGATTTTTGGCAGCACTGTTAACCATATTCAAGAGTTTCCTTCAGACGATGTTAAATTTTCATATCCTTGTGAATGCTTGCCACCTTCCTTTAATAACTTGAAAAAGCAAGCTTCTTTCAGAACATCATTGTTCTAGTATTTCCCCAGCACACATTTGCTCCTTTTAGAAGTATGTTAGATGTGTGTATATTTATAGAGTTCGGGTATACCTAGGTGGGTTAGAATTTGACATCTTATAAAAAGTCAACCCTCTGAATGGGTCTTAGAGAAAAGTTAGTAGAAGCCCAGTATTTTTTTTTCATAAGATCATATTTTTCTCCTTCTCAACTATTTAGTCATTTCACCACAAAATTATATTTTGTCAAAAAGGGCATATTCACTAACTCCCAGTCTTGGGGTTTGAAAATAGTCTTTTACATTTCTATGAAAAATGTGTAGAAAAATCCAAATGGAGAGGTAATAAAATGAAGGTTTCCTTCCATTCCTACATAGTGGAAAATGCAGTCTTACTAAATGCATTCATTGTAACAACCATTTTAGACAGAAAATTAAGTGGTTTGACATTCTAGCTATTTAGACAACTGGAAATGTTTAAAAACTCATTCTCATTAAAATGCAAAGTAATAAAGTACAAAATGCAATGGAAAGCCAAAATGAATTCATAATTTTTAAGTGCCCACACAAATGGGAAGTTGTACTCCTCTTGGACAGGAGATGGTTAGTAAATTCTCCAACTTGAATGCAGTGGTTGTTCCAGCAGCAGGATTACTGCTCCCCCAAACTTTGTAAAGTATTATGTAATATAACACAATGTGGTTAACTGAGATTTTAACTGAGTTACAACATTTCGGAACCCACTAAGCTCCACTTAAATTTGGAAACTGAGATATGGCTGTGGTTCTGCTCCCCGATGTCCCCCTCTGTGCAAATACACATGGTGTAAGCTAGACTACAAACACAGTAGGAAGAACATTAATGACTAACTCCATCTTGAATTCACACCTCAAACCTTACTATGGTACAGATAAGTGAAACGATGCTAAGAGAAATTAAGGAACTTACCTGAGTTGATACAACTAACTGGGGCTTGAGTTCCTGTCTCACTGACATGGCAGCCAATCCCATGAGCTTGCCTTTGTCACCTGCACATTTTGGATTTACAACATGTCTACTGTCACTGTGTGAATTAAAATTAAATGTGATGGTTTTTATTGACTCCTTTCCCTGAACATGTGTACCAGAGAGAAAAGGAAAGATCCCAGATGGGTTTCTGGAATATGATTTCTCCAACAAATGATTTTATAAATGTATCAGGCCAAACCTGCTTGGTTGGCCAGATGCTAAAATTGTACTGCAGCAGTTTGGGCAGCTTCTGAGGAAACAGGCTGCTTCCTGTGTGCACTTGTCAAGTCTGCTGTGGGTTGAGTCCTTCCACCCACCACAGCACATCTGACCAGAGTGTGTGCTTTAGGCAGAGAGGCCAGGACCAGCCAGGCCAGCAGCCCAGCACCAGAGAGCAGGGAATGTGGGCACATTGGTTTCCTGGAGGAGAAAAGACTGTGGGAAGTTGAAACCAACAGTCAAAGGCACATAAGACTCTGAGGCCTGGTAGGCAAAAGACTGCAGTGAAAAAGAAGAGAATTATGGGAGCTATGGGGATGGAAAGACCAGGAGGCCTGGGAGATGCAGACAGAGGAAGAGAAAGAAAGGTGTGATAATAAAACTGTGCCTGTGCAGGGAAAGGTCAGTGACAATTAGCTAAACTTGAGGGACAAAAATGTGTCCTTGTCCAGGAATATTCCGGAACCCTGATCCATGTCTTTGTTCTAGTGAGGCCACTCTGATCGCAGGTGTGAGAGGAGCCTTGACTGTGCAATTAATTTTTAACTAAAATAAGAGAAACCAGAAACCATTCAGAAGACAGGTGGGTACCAGCCATTGTGGCAAATGGAGCCCAGAGCAGCCAAGAGCACACCAGCTTTGGACTGTTCCCCATAGCTTTTCACCTCTCAACTGTGCTTTCTTTGTGGGTAGGCTTCATTGTCTCAGGCCACTCCTCCAGGAGGCAAGAGATGCAGTGCTTGTCCCTGCTGCTCCTCTCCAGTGTCCTGGCTGGAGAGGAGACCCCTATTCCTTCCTTAACCACTCCCTACAATTTGAAAAGTCCTGGTTAGGTTAGATCATGTGACAAGCCCCTGGAACCAATCCCTGAGGCCAGAGGCAGTTGAGGTCCTACAATTGGCATAGAGGTGGTCATGTGCCCACCTCCTGAGCCAGTCACTGGATCCAGGGGCAGTTGAAGTATTACGATCTGTCCAGCTTTGGCTGTGTGCTACAGAGGAAGAGGGGCAAAGTCTTTTGAGACCATCAGTGGTGCTGACAGTCTAGATCTGTCTCACTGTCCACTTGTTTTCATCATCATATTCTGGCAATGGCTTGATCCATCAAGAGTCAACTGAGAGGAGCCAGGCTGTCCTTGTTGAAGGGTCATCTCAGGATCTCAGGAGGTAGGGACAGTTGCGTCTACTATATTAAATTTTATAATTCACTTTCTTTGTTTTACGTCACAATATTTAATTTCATTTGAAATTTCAAATGATATTGAAGAAGGGCACTTGTAATATTTACGTTTATCCAAATGAAGCATGGATTAAAAATGTTTGAGAAGCAGCGTTACAAGGGGGAGCATCTCCAGCGTCTTGCCAGTAGCGACAGCCCCTCCTATTTGGACAGAGGCTGACTTGGTGTCTGGTTTTCTGTGAGTGAATAGAGGAAGTGGTCCAAAATGGTCCACATTCAGGGTGAGCAGAGGCGGGAAGGAGTGACCGTGTGCTGAGCTTCCGCCATGCATTGTGCACTTTGTGTGCACTTTCACAAAGTGACTCCATTTCACCCTCCTGGAATCCCAGTGAGGGACATCTACTCTGGCTATTTCTCATGGATGGACTGGCCTTAGGATGAGCTTTTTGGCAACTTGCTTAGACCCCCAAGATGCTTCCAGGTTTGCCTTGTGGATAACAGTGCATCATGTCTGCATCAAAATACAGAGAATTAATGAGAGGTGTTGGCACAGCCAAGAGGTGATAGAGACGCTCTTTTCTCTTCTGAAACCTTATTAGGATACTTTCAATCCAGCATCTCCTAGGCCTTTTAAATCCGTGCTGCAGCCTTGAAAATGACCAGCCTGTTTTCCATTTCCTGCCTAGAGCTGGCTCTCAGAAAGCAGTGTGGGTAAGCGGAGGTCTGGGTGACCACAGGCAAGACACCACTGGGCCACATTGCCCTCGCTGTGAAATGGAGGTGACGATGCTAACCTGTGGGGGTTCAGTGAGGAACCGAGGAGGACCACGAGATGTTTCTGGCTCAATGCCTAATGGGCGCATGGGATGTGCCGGATGGATACAGGCTGCTAGGGTTTCGAAGGGAGCAGAAACATCTGCCGACTTATTTTTATTTTATTTATTTATTTTTATCCTGAGCTTGGAAGCCTCACTTTGCTCAGCTTTCTGGATGCCAGCCAAGCTAAATTAACACCCTTATCTTCTGGCCCCTGCAGCTGGCAGCCTCCCCTTAGGTCCTTGCAACAGTCTTGCTAGACTCAGCACTGTGTGCTGGGAAGCTGTCCTGGGCCATCCAGGCTGCCCTCTGCCCTGCGCTCTTTCACCTACCTGCAGGTGACAGTCCTCACACCCACTCCCCAGGCTCTGTCTCTCAGGCCAGCTGAGCTCTTCCTTTCTGCAGGCAAAGGGAGGTCGATGCCACGGCCCAGAGCCCCGCACCTAGCAGCAACACAAAATGTCTTGCTGTTGAGATTGAAGGAGAGGCCACACATATTCAAAACTTCACCCAGTTTTGCAGGAGCAGACTCACCTACTGTATTTGACCCGTTTAGGACTCAGCTTCGCCAAGGGACACTGCTGCCCCCAGGGGCTGTGTTTCTCAACCTCTGAAGTGCATGCAAATCTCCTAGGGACCAGAGCAAATTGCAGATTCTGAGGAAGTCTGGGGTGGGGCAGAGATTCCAGAGTTCTAACCAGTTTGCTGCTGGCGCTCTTGATCAGTCTAATGACCCCTTCCCGAGGAGCTAGGCTGTGAGATACTGTTAAGCACTTTAGCACTGGTTTTGACCACGTGCCATCTTTTTAAAAAAGTGTTGTTTAGCTTTTGCTGATTTTAAAATTTATTTTTTTACTTTTTAAATTTTTTTATTCCTTTAATCGAACTAACCTACCTTTTAACTTAAATATATGTGTATTGTTATAAAACCACAGCTTTAATGAGTGAACATGTAACCATTAAAATAGGAAATACAGATCTATGATAAATCTTGTGTTCTACCCATAGTGTGGTATCATCATGTTCTAGGAAATGTTGGTTTTAGTGATTATAGGAAAACCGTAGCCTGGACCACCCTGGATTTTTTATTTTCCTCTTTAATTTCAGCAGTGTTTCTGCAGGAGCACGAGGATTATGGAAGGGAGTCAGGATTGGCTTGGGGACAATATGTTAACTGAAGCAAAGGGTTCCTTTCCATGCCCAGCAGGCTACATGGGAGCAGAGCCCTCTCATAAAAAGCTGGGGCTCCTAAAAAAGCCAGATGGCAGCTGTGGCCTCTCCTTCAGAGTCCTATCCAAATTGCTTTTGGAGTTGGCCACAATTTTGTGAAAACCTGTGCAGCAGTGAGGAAATAGGGAAAAAATTCCAAATTCCCTGCTGACTCCAAGGGGCTTGTTTACAAAGCGAATTATTTCATTTATAACTAAATCTAATAATAAACCATTGTGAATAAATTAATTTTGAGCTAATTCCTTGGGAACTCCATGTCCTGTATGGATTCTGAGCCAAAAAGCCTGGAGTCCTGCAATATGACTTATTCTGAGGCCAGACCTCCAGGGACAAGCTCCAGGAGGTGGATGAATGTCCACTAGCTAAGAGAGCTAATAATCAGGACCCTGGAGGCCAGAGACGCCTGCATGCTGGGTTCTGGGAGTCTGAGGGCTGTGCGGGGGGGGGGGGGGTCGCTCCCCAGAGCCTGGCTTTCAACTCAGAGCACCAGCCTCTCTGGATAGCTCTGATGGAGGCGAAGTTTTCCACTAGAACCTGGCCCAATCTTGACCTTAGTGTTGAGGTACCACAAGCCTGGCCATGGTGTTTCTGCACAGGCCCTTTGGTGCTATGAGTACCTTGATGGGCCACATACTTTCACAAATATGATCCCACTTCATCCCTAGCCTGAGATCTCTGCAAAGATCTCTTCATTTTAAGGATGCAATATGCAAATGGAGTAGAACTACCCGAAGCGGCCGCCATGTAAGAAGGAAGATTCAGAGCTGGAATATCCTCCCAGACCCAGTGAGTTCCGACATTCTATTCCTTTGTTGAAATGGTGACCCCTAACAACATCCAGATGAGTCACCCAAATCTCCTGAGGTTTCTCTAGAAGCTTCTTTCTTTTTGACTTTCAGATTTTACTTTGGCTCCCAATGTGGCTGATTCTGATTTCTCACACTTGAATATAAGTGATTCTGAGAACCAACTTTGGGCCCCCTGTTCTAGGGTGATGGGCATGAGGGGCCCATGAGTACCCCAAAATGGAAATGCTTTAGAAAGAGGAGACTGGGATGCCCAGGTCAAGCTGGGAGGGATTCCTTTACCCTTGAGAGAAATGGCCACACATCCTTCCTCCCGTGGGTTTGCCTCGTCTGGAAATTTTTCTTGAGTTGTGTTTATGGTTTACTCAATCTGCCATAGGGTGATGGGATCCAGTAGAAGACAGAGGTTAGTCATGCCACGGAGGGACAAACCCTTGCGCATCGAGGCTCCCATGATGTGTGAGTCTCAATTTGCTCAAGCAATAAGAACCTGCCTGTGGCTGTTTTCAACCTATTAGAATTCTTTCCTGATCGTGGGACTGGTTTGGATTATTAAGATGACCTTTGAAAGAATTTAAAGGCTTCTGAAGTGATGCATTCTATTCGGGGTTGTTTTTTGCAAGCACAAAGATTAGGTGGATGATATCGTTCCTGTGTTTCCTGTTTGCTTACTGACACCGTGGTCTCCTGAATATCTTGGCCTTTCCAACCCAGACTGGTTGTGTCTGAAGGCAAGAACAGAGCCATTGGTTGGCAAATTTGGAATCCTGGGGAATGAGCACTGTGAGGTGATTTGCCTGTGTTGGGGCCTGGGGAGCATGATGTTTATGTCCTGAGTTGGATGTCATTTCCACCAAAATAGCCTGGGCTCTTACCCAGCCTTGAGTTTGACCTCAACTGTGTTTTAAGTGCAACTAACATCTCTTTGAAATGCTCCTAACAACAACTTGAATGCATGGGAGTGTTTTGTTCCAAACCACCAGAAGTTGGTAGCAATAGTTAGGAAAGCAACCCCATGGAGAAGGAGTCTCCACCAGCCAGGCTGATTGATCAGTGCATCTCCATGGGTCAGAAATGGTAAGAACGGTGTCCTGAAATATTTGTTTCCTTTCTCTCCATGCTTCTTTGTCATTTGGTGGCTTGCACCTGATCATCCCAACAGGCTGAAAAATAGTAATAATTGCTGCCTAGAGGAAGTGGTCTTCGGGTGGGCAGGCTATACTTGGGGACAGGGGGCCACAGACAAAAGGTCTCCACGTGGGCCAAGATGGAGCCGCCTTCCTTGCCTGAGTGAGGTTCTCCTCGCTCAGCCTTGGATCTCCTGCCCCTCTGTACCCTGAAAGGATGGATGGCAGAGGGTCTCTAACATCCACAGCCAAAAGTTGAGTTCTTCCCTTGAGCCCCTCACCATGACTTCACTTCAGCAGAGTCTGATGTCACCCGCGTGTTGCACTCCTGCACTCATGGGAGGCAGGGTGGTGCCACCCATTCCTGTTAGCTGTCCAAGCATCCCTGGTCACAATGGCCCTTTCCTTCAGCTTTGTCACTTTTTCCAACTCTCTTTTGGGGAAGGAGTTCCTCTCCTCTGTCCCTTGGTCCCCATGCCTCAAGTGAGAAAATCTCATTGTGGGTCTCATCTGTCTGATAACTCCCCTGCCCCCCAAGACTGGTCTTAGTCACTCCTTTGCTCAATGACCAGTCCTGGTCACTGCTCTGCCTCTCTTCTCTGTGGCCGAATTCATCTCTGTGGCTCTGCAGCCTTCCACATGCTACATCGTTTGGATCCTTGGGTGGGGTATCCTGGACACCATCTGAGAAACTTCTCAGCACCCCTCAACCCTGTGTGTGTTTCTTATGTGATAAAAGGACCCTTGTCTCCCCCTCCCAGCATTGGAACCCATTTATTTGGAAAATTTCCATTTTATTTGGAATCTTGCTGAAGAGTAAAACCACCTGTCTGAAAGGCACTGTGATGGTCAGGCTTTCTTTTCCCAGCCTTCTTTGTAGTGGGGGCTCAAAGTATGAGGCCTTGTCTCTGTCAGGCAAGAGCAACCATGCCAGACCCAGGGCAAGCGACTCAGGAAGGAAGCTGCAGCGGTGGTCACAGGGGCAGTGGTAGACACACACAGCTCCTAGGGCAAGGGTGTTTGGTGGCAGAGGTGGGGTCCTCCGTCAGACCAGTTCTGGGCTGTGGTTTGACTCATTGTTTCTCAAAGATCAGCTTTGAACCTGAGCCCTAATTTTCCACCTGATTTGCTAGCTGCCTGATTTCCTCTTAACAGAATCCCTTCCCCCCGGCAGTTTAGACAAAATTGGTTTTTGTTGTTTGATACCCAGAACTGTGTTTCAAAGAGCACACCCTAAGCCTGAAGCACATAAGAGTTCTTGTCTGCTGAGATTTCTTGTCTTTATCCTGTTTTCCTTGTGGACCCACAGGCGGCTGTTGCTCATGCAAAGGGAGGGAAAGTCATTTGAATTTCTGAACGGATTTTTAAAAATACGTACCAATAATAATACTCTGAGAAGCTAAGGCTTTGGTGTCTTCAGTAAATAAACTGAAGGGGCGGGGCCAAGAGGATGAACAGCCTCTTGGAGAAGCCCATGCATTCCATGGCACCAGAGTAGGAGCAACCAGACCACGGAGGGAGCCTGAGCAGATGGTCCTGCATCTGCAGGTCTCTGAGAGGTCCCAGCATGCCAGGCTGACACAGCCAGTGTTGCTGTGCCACAGAGGGAGCGCAGATGTGCCTTAGAACAGGCTGAGGAGCCTCGGCAATGGGATGAAGAGGAATAGAGGCCCTGCTTGGATCTGGGCCACCAGAGAGGCCACAGATAAAGAAGCAGAAGAGTAGGTGACAGTGTCCTGGGGCCCATTAGCACTGAAGACATTAGTCCCAGCCACACCATGCCTTCCAGTCTATAGTGCATTGTATTTAACTCCTGGAGAGAAGAGGAGGAAAGGGGAATGGAAAAGCTTATCACTGGTGCAGTTTTTACCCAAAAGATACTGAAATAAATCTGGTAGGGGCCAAATGCAAATGAGGGCCTGGGAACCTAGTTAGGTTCAATGGGAAAATTCAAGCAAATTACTTGCCTGCGTGAGTCTTCAAAATTTATACCTTCCTTGCTTCCTGGGGTTGCTCCAGATTTGATAAGTGCTAGGTTTTGGAAGGGGCGGAGGTTCCAAATAAAAACCACCCATGTTCCAACTGGGCTTTCTCTTTAAGAATTCCAGGCTTAGGGCGGAGAGTGTAACTCGGTGGTAGAGCACTTGCCTAGCATGCATACAGACCTGAATTCAACCCTTACCCCCACCGCGCGCACACACACACACACACACACACACACACACACACACACACACAATTCCAGGCTTTCTGAACTTGTTATGGTCACATCTCTAAATTATTGGCAAGAAACATATGCCTGCAAATTGGCCTTGAAATAGGATACCTACCAGCGGGTCATACAGAAGGGCCCACACTCTTTTTCTGGGAAATTCTCTACTTTTCTGAGAAGAAAATCGCTGCAGTGAATGAAAACGAGGTAAAACAAAACCAAAGGAATCAATACATTTCCATCTGCCTTTGCTGCTTTAGCCTCCGTTTGGGGAAGCTCAGAATCAGAGGGTTACGAGAGCTTGCCGGGGATGTTTTCCAGAAAGACCAGAGTTCTTGGGTCACCAGGTCTAGCCCTGGAGCCCCAGTCCCTGCACAGCAGGACCCCTCATCTGTGCCCTTCAGGGTGTTCTGAGCAAGAATGACTGAGCAGATTGACCCCACTCCCCATCTTGCTTTAATGCCATCTTTCCTGGATTTCACAGTACTTGGGATGACGGATGCATTCTCTCACATATACTTGTTGCTTGGTATCATCTACCTTTGAGGACAAACATCTTGTCTATGGTGAACTTTAGGCAGGGGTTGTGGTGTATACCTTGGGCACTCTCAATGTGCTCTGAAAGCTTCATTTTATGCCATAGTGAAGAACTCTCATGTAGCCACATCCTTTGCAGTGGACAACTTGCTTGTTTACAAAAATGTTGCATGTATTTTCACACCACTGAGCCTTTAGCCACATTGCCTTCTCAACTCAGGAACCCTCCCTGCCCCATTCCATCCCTGTAAGACTTGGGGGGCGGGGGGTCATGGAGGGTTCCACCAAGATTTCAAAGGAGAGTCTGGGAGGCCGAGGAACATGTTGCAGGGTCAGTCCCTGCACATAGCCATGACAGAGTGATGTCAAAGGTACTTTGGAGAGCCCAGGAGGGGAGAGGTGCCAGCCACAGGCAGTGCCTATTGAAGGCACCTGCAGGCAGCAGGCAATACCTGCCCTCAAGGCTGTGTGGCCTGCAGGTCATTTTAAACCCTTGGGAGCTGACATCCTGCCGCTGCAGCCTCAGATGCTGGGCATGGAGCTATAGGATTCATTGTTTCTCCTGTAGGGTTTTAGTCTTAACTTTGCTACAATCTCTCATTATGTTTGTATCCCTTTCCTTTGGAGTAAGATTGCTTATCCTGTGCCCGTCCTACTATTGTTGGATCTATGTAACTTGGTTTTTGATTTTTACAGACACTCACAGTTGAATTTGCTTCGAGTCTCAGAAGAGGTTTTGAGCAATGCTGGACTAGTTAAGATCTGGGGGACTCTTGGAAACAGGCTGAGTGAAATTTGCATTTTGAAGTGGACATGGGGTAGAGTTTGATAGTTTGGATCTGGATGGCTTATGTGTTAAAGACTTGGTCCCCAGCTTGGTGCTACTGGAAGATGCTGGAATCTTTAAGAGGTGGCACTTAGTGGGATGTCTTGAGGTCATTGGAGGCATGACCTTGAAGGGGCTAGAGGAAGTTTAGCCCGTTACTCTTCTATATGCTTCATTCCCCAGCCATGAGGTGAATGGCCATGCACTCCCACCATGACGTCTTGTCTCACTGAGCACCAAAGCAATGGAGTCAACTAGCCCTGGACTGAAACATCCAATACTCTGAGACAAAATAAACTTTTTCTCTTTGAGTTGATTATCTCAGGTCCTTGTTATAGTGATGGAAAGCTGACTAATATCCCACCCACGCTGATTCCCTGCCTGCCACAATAAAACATGCTGGGCCCTCCTGTTGATAGGCTGGAGAAACCAGGGCACTGAAAGTGTTTCTGTTGAGGTTTGAGAAAGCACTGTGAGAAAAGATTAATCAGTTTATCTAAAATGGGATTGTGAGCCACAACACAGCCTGGGTACTGACCACATGTGTGACAATGATGGATCTTCATCTATGTGCTGATGTGTTTGGATGATTGATTTCTTAGGAGTCTCTGCTCTTGGGGTTGGTACCCTGTCCTTTGTTGATCAGGAATGGAGGGTACTATGGGGATGAATATTAGAGAAAACCCTTGCATGAGATAAAGCAATGCTGGGTACAGGTTTCATAGATGAGCATGAGCCAAGAAAGGGGTTGGAGAGCCTTCAAAGGAAAAGAGAAATGGTGAAAGAGGGAGGGGGAAAGGGAAAAATCAATAAGAGAAGGAAAAAATGGGAACAAAGCTTTTGTAAACCGAGGGAGGGGAGACTAAAGGGAGGGAAGTGGAATGGGAGAAAAAGAGGAATCAAGGTATATCACGTACAGGTACAAATTCCCTCCAATGAATGTGATCATTATGCATATTTAAATTGTAACAATAAAATTAATTAATAAAAAAATCAAATGTAAGCAAGCCCAGTGGGAGCCGAAGCTGGAACTGAATGCACGAATATATGATTTTTTTAAAGGAGAAAATAAGTCCTTCCTGGTACTGAATTGTGTTCAGATTAATACCTCAAATTCCATGAGTGTCCTCCCTTTTTTCATTCATCCTCATTTGTGACTTCCCCCCATTTAGCCACGGTTTCCATTACCTTCATGAGGAGTATGTGAAATGAAGGAGAAAAGAGAACTGGACCACGGAGATTGTTAACTGCTGACATCCAACCAAGCCCAGGAACAGTACGACTGAAATTCAAGCTCTCAAATGCAAGATCCAGGCCCTCGAAAGAAGAAGGTCTCCTAAATTTAAACAGACTTCCTTAAAATATAAAAATCATGGAGGACAAGCAACGAATTATTGCTTCACACCATAGAATAGGGAAGAATGAGCAGTAGAACATAACCAAATGAGAGTTCCCTATCCCACAGGAAGGGGAGAAGCCTTTCTTGGGCTGGGATACGGAGGGAGGCAGAGAGAGAGATCATGGGATTAAGACATTATACTGAGGGTGCAAAAGGAGATTATGAAAATTTCAGAAGGTCCAAGAAAGATCCAAAAGCTTGTCTCCTGGCAGAATGACCACTCGGAGTGACTTTAGTGAAGGAGAAATGGTGATGTGGCACACTCAGACAGAGAGGAAGTCTCAGCATGAACCAGTTCCTGTGGGAGTGGGTGGGGCTTGGATGAGATTCTCTGTGAGCTGAAGAGCAGTAGTGCCAAGAGGGCTGGGGAGAGGAAGAGGTGGTGCCTCATGAGAGAAAAGATTTTCCACCGGAGGGCCGGAAAGGATCGTGGTTGGGAGGCAAACATGACCTCCAGACACCATAGGGCAACCCCAAGTTCCCTCCACACAGTCTGACTTGAAACCAGAGGGCAGACAGTAGACCAGGTGCGTCTACTTTGCCACACTGCAGAATATAAACTACTCTCTGGCCATTCTGTGGGGTGGGGAGGGCTTTTGGGGGATAGAACTCTGGAAGAGACTTTCAACATTTTGATCAACTAAATTAAATCCTCAATTGCCTAAGTAATTATACAAAAGCAATTAAGTTTTTTAATGAGAGAGAGTTTACCTTAAAGCAGTCAGATTAGTTGTTTTTATTTGTTCATTTGTTTTGTTTTCTGCTTTCACTGGAGATAGAACCTCATGAGTTTGATTAAGTAGAATTTAGCACTTCAGCCATTTGGATCACAGAGCGTTTTAAACCCAGTACACCTCCGAAAGGGATACAGTATGGGGTAGGATGGAAAGGTGGCAGTTATTCTGCTTAGGGGACAGAAGCAGCATGACCAGTGGCTGTTATTTTTGTTTAAAAAACTTTCCCATGGGGCTGGAGATTTAGCTCAATGGTTCTGCCACCTGCCTTGCAAGTGCAAGGACCTGAGTTCAATCGCCGGTACCAAAAAAAAAAACCTTTCCCTTTGTGGGTCTTGAATATATAAAGAATACCTACAAATCAACAACAAAAAAGATAAACTGCCCAACTTTTTAAATAGGCAAAGGAGTACAATAGGCATTTCACAAAAAATCTATACACAAATGATCAATAAACACATGGAAATGTAATTAACATCTGTAGATCAGGGACATACAAATTAAAGCTACAATGAAATACTGTTTCATGTTCTTTAGAGTGGGTAAAATATAATTAATATTGGCAAGTATATGGAGCAACTGGAATGATGAATGGAAGAAGTGAAATGTGGGTCCATTTCGGATAAAGAATTGTTCAGCAATACCTTAGGTGCTAACCTTACATTTACCCCATGACCCACCAATTCCACTCTTAGTTATCAACCCTCCCAAAAGAAATGAAAACATATGTCTACTCAGGAACTTGTTACAAGAATATTTGTAGTACTCATAGTCATAAGACACTGGAAACTACCCTGCTCATTAATAGAACAGGTAAGCAAAATGTGTTGTGTTTATTCAATAGAATATTAGTCAGCAATACAAAAAACAACTACTGTTACATTTATAATGTAGTTGAATCTCCAAAACAAACAAACATGCTCAGTAAAACATTATGCCAGACATAAAAACGTATGCAGTACGTGATGCCATGTCTGTGAATTTCTAGAACAAGCAACGTCCATCTATATTGATACAAGTGAAAAGGTGGCCAGGGGTAGGCAGGAACTTTCTGGTGTGATGAATGTGTTCTGTATCTGGTTTTTGGCAGTTGTTACAGAAACGTATACAATTCTCAAACCTCATCCAACTGAACCTTCAAGAGCTGTGCACATTGTAAATTATACCTTATTGTTTTAAAGAAAGGAATATATAAAAAAGTGTTTTGGCTTAAGTTCTTATAGCAGATCAGCCTAAATAGCATTTACACCTAAGTCCTAGAAGGGACCTTCCCTCTGTCCCAGTGTGTACACACTCTTATACACACTGCACACTTGGGGAGTGTGAACACACACCCTCTTTCACCCCCAGGAGTGACTCCCTCCCACCACGTCCCCTGTCATATGCAGCCTGCACGAACAGCCACCTCTGCACTCTGCCCTCTTCCCGCCATGTCCACAGCCAGGTCTTCCCCCCAGTCGTGTCTAACTGCGCTGGAGTCATCTCCGGTCCCTCAGCACACTCTAAATCATAGCTGGTGTGGTTTGTTTTTTTCAGCCAAATACGGATGCTTCTGAAACCACTTTCCCCTCCAAAGGCCTCCTCCTTTCTTGTTAACTCTGGGCTCAGCCATTTCATAAATAATGCAGCCCCTCTCTCTCTCTCATCTCAATTACAAAGGTCAAATGTTTCTCTCCCTCTCCCTCTCTCTCTCCCTCTCCCTCTCCCCACCCCCCCCCCTCCCCCCTCCCCCTCCCCCCCCCCCCCCCCCATCAGCCCAGCCTTTCTCCAGCAGCATCCTTGTTTCTCAAGTCTGGCTAGCAGCCATCCTTGCCTTTGCCATTGGGCTGAAGGGGTCACGCTGACCTCTCAGAGGAGGTTTTGTCTTGTGGCTCAGGCACTTTGTAAAACTGTGCTCATTCCTCTTGGAATATCTTCTGCCAAAACCAGTGTGGCTGATCAGTTCTCCCCCTGCAGGGGTGGGAGGTCCCTTTGTGTATACCGCTCCCCAAGGAGCAGCTCTTTCTACAGGATCCAGGCACATACTACGTCACCAGACCCAAGGGACAAACACAACTAATATCGCTGTCCAAGTCTCAGTGGTTCTGAGCCTGCCAACTTTTCAATAGGAATTCTGAGACTCAAAGCTCTCCAAATATTTATCGAGCCAACACCAGTCAGACCCAAGGATTGCATCCTGGTTAGCAAAGCTGAAAGTCCACAGAGCCAGGCCCGGCCCCCACTGCAGCTCTGTCCCCGGTACCAACTCTGCTGATGGCCTTGGTGGGGCTGGGCCTTCCCAGGGGCTGGAGGTGAAGCAGTATCCATTTGCCAGGGGGACCTGCACAGCAGCTTCTTGGTGGAAGACAAGGGCTCCTGGGGAAGAAGGGGGTGCGTTTTCCACTGGAAGATGTAGGTCACCTGTGGGGTGAGGCACATGGGGGGTTAGCCATGCTGTGTCCCAGGGTCCAGCCTTGAGCCCAAGTGATCATGATTGGTCTGGGGTGGCTAATTCTCCATCTTCACAGGAACTCATTCCGCAGGCTCCCAAGGATACCAAAATCCACAGACATTCAAACGCCTTATGTTAAAGGATGCAGTGTTTGCATATCACCTACGCACATCCTGCTGTATACTTTACATCGACTCTAGATGACTTATAATGCCTAACACGATGGAAATGCTATTAGATAGGTGTTATGCTGTATTGCTTAGGGAATGATGACAAGATAAAGAGTCTGTACATGTTCAGTACAAATACCTTTTTTTTTTGCCTGAGTATTTTCAGCCCATATTTGGTTGAATCCATGGATGCAGAACAGAGGGCCAACTGTAATCTGATGTAGCAAACACCATGCCACTAAAATCTGCCCTGCCTTTTGGTACTCCCCAAAGTCGAATGTACAAAATGGCACATTTCCCTGTTCCTTTGCACCTTGAGTGCAGGCTGGAGACTGGGGGTCTGCCTCGCGCTCTCTGAGTTAGCGAGGAGCAAAGCCCAGCCTCTGACACCTGGCAGGCATGTGACAATGCAGCGGCGGCGGCAGGTTCCTGCAGGCTGGAGGATGAGCTGGCCCACCGAGGGAGGGAAGGCACTCCAGCAAGCCACATGAGCAGAATGAATGCATCGTGACCTCAGCGGGCAGAGAGACCCGTGGTGGTCACACCTGTGGGCCAGCAAAGAGCGAAAGGAACACCTGAGGCTGAGGCCTCCCAGCCCATCCTCCCCTGCCTCTTCTGTCTGTTTGGCCCCTTCTCCAGATTGGTCTTTAGGGTCAAAGTTTCTGTCTGGCTTTCTGAATATTGCTTGGAATGTGGCCTGGCCCAGCCTCTGCCCCCTCAGTGGGTTTTCTGGGTCAGTCTGACCCTCCCAGGAGCTGCTGGCTCCCCCTTGGCTCTGGAGCATCTAATGTCACCAGAGAGTCCTGCACCAAAGTCAGAGGTAGGATGGGGACAAGGAGGAGTAATAGTTGAGAAGGCTGGAAAAGCAGGCGGGATTACAGAGGGGGTTAGAAAGTCACGGTGAGGTCACTACCCTCTTCCTTGAAGATAGTGAAGAGATGCTGACTGGGGACTGCATTAGTTCTGCAGTTCCCAAAGACGCCATGAGGCAATGGCCATGGGCTATCAGGGCTGAAAGGCAGGACCTGTTTCCCAGCAACGTGGCTGCCTTCCTGCCCTGGAGGGAGGCTCATCATCATGGCAGCCTCCTGACTCTCAGGCTCTTGCAGTCTGCCTTCTCTCCCTCTTCCTGGTTTCTTGCCCTGTGCTGCTTTCTTTCATGTCTGTCACCTCAGTGGCACCATCCTCCCAGCTTTATTTCCTGCCTCTTCGTTCCACTCTCCTGGGGACCTTTCCTCCCTGAGGTCTCTTTGGATTGGCTACATACATTGGAAGTGAAATCTGCATGCAACAAGTCAACCTCTTCCTGGCGTCTCCGGGAGTGGCTGTCAGTGGAACCCACATTGTCTTGACTGCTCCCTTCTTGAGTCCCCTTGGCAGATGGGCTTGCCCCACATCTTAACTTTGCTAATTCTGGAATAGAGTTAGTGTCAGGTCAAAATTTAGTTCTAGTATTATGCTGGCCATTACCCACAGATAAAAGCCTCAACCTCCATTCTAGCCTTGTGTTATAGACTGAATATTTCCACCTCCCATTCATACACTGAGATCCTAACTTCCAAGATGATGGTAGCAGGAGGTGGAGACCTGGGAGGTAATTAGGCTACGAGGGCAAAGGCTTCATGAATAAGATTAGTGTCCTTATTAAAGACCCCAGAGTGTTCTTATCCTTCCTCCACTCTGTGAGGACACAGTAAGAAGGTGACAGTCTGTAACCCAGAAAGGAGCCCTCACCAGAATCTGACCATGCTGTCACCATGATTTTGACCTCTGACTTCCAGAGCTGTGAGAAGTGAACATCTGTTATTATAAGATCCTCATTTCATGATACTTTATTATAGCAACCCAAACTAAGACACCTTGCCCATAATTGAGTTGGTATGTTGGGCGGTACCTATCTTATTACATCTCATCTGCTTCAGAACTTGGGGGGAAGGGGGCGCTATTTGTTGAACTCTCTGAAGAACCCCACAATATAGGTTCTCTACTTGCCTGGCGAGAACAGCACTCATTTCCTCACTTGTTGTCTACCTGGTTATTCCATGGATGTGTTCTCCTGTTGAGGTTATGAAGTGTAAAGGAAAGGACTTCACTTCCCAAGAAGAGCTGGAGATAGCATCATGCCGTGTTACTGCAGTATGCAGAGAGGAAAAAAATCCATTAGGAGGCTGGGGATTTAGCTCAGTGGTTCTGCTGCCTGCCTCGCAAGCACAAGGTCCCAAGTTCGATCCCCAGTACCCCCCAAAAAACCCATTAGGAAAATCATGTTTGCAGAGATCTTAGAGAGCTGCAGGCACAGTTAAATCTAGGAAGACTGAAGTATGAGGCAAAGTGGGTCCCGTCTGAGGGCTAAGGAGACAGAGGCCTGCTGGGCATCCAGTAACGTGTCGGGAGAGCCGCACCAGGAATGAGTTTAACTAAACCTACACTCCTGTCCCTGGCCAGCTCTATTCCTCAAGTAATGAAGGACTCCACCCTTACCCCACTGCCTCCCAGAAGAAGTGGTTACTCTTCTACACCCTGTAGAGTTCTTTTATACCCAGTGTCCAGCACACCCGAAAACAATTTTGAGACACAAGAAGAGGTAGGAAAATGTGACCAAGAAAACACTTAAAATACACTACAAAATTATCAGGGACATTAGAGTTAGCATTTAAGGACTTTAACTATGAAAAATAAATTAAATTGAAAACTTTCACCTTTCAAATTGAAAACTCTAGAACTCTCACATGGATTTAATAGCAACTGGACATAGCAAAAGACTGGATGAACGAACTAAAAAATCAACAGGAAATTTTCAAACAGAAAAGAGAATGGAAAGTACAAAACAGAGTTTGAAAGGTACATGGAAACCAACAGATGCCTAACATAATGGGAGACCCAAAAGGAAAGAAGAAAGAATGGTCAGAAGCAGTTTTTTTGAGGTGCTGTGGATCAAACCCAGGGCCTATGTGTGCTATGAAAGCTCTCTATCTCTGAGCTGTGGTCCCCACCCAGCAGCTCTAGAAACAACATTCAAAGAGATAGTGGCTGAGAATTTTCCCAAACCAATAAAAAAACCCCACCAAATTACTCACTTTAAAAATCCAGCCAACCCCAACCAGGATAAATACAAAGAAAACCACACTTGGGTGTATCATAGTCAAACTGCTAAAAACTCAAAAAAAAAAAACAAAAACCCCAAAAAACTGAAAACTGAAATTTTATATCCATTTGTTAGAAAGAAACACATTACCTATAAAATGGCAACTGGAAGGCAAATAACAGATGTTTTCACAGAAGCATTTAGGAGTTAGGATAATGATCCTCCAAGCTGTGCGGGCTCTCATCTTTGGAACCTGTGACTGTGTTACCATACTTGACAAGAGACATTGTGGGTGTGATTAAGAAGCATTAGGCCGAGAGATTGTCCTGGAATATCCAGTGGGTCTATTTAAGAGGGAGGAAGAAGAGCCAGTCAGAAAAGGAGAAGCAGTGATGGAGGTGGAGGTCAGAGTGATGCGTTTGCTGGGAAGGGGCCAAGCCAGAGAATTCAGGTGGACTCTAGAAACTTGAACAAGCAGGGAGGAAATTCTCCCCAGAGCGTCCAGAGGGAAGAGGGTGCTGCTGACACCTGGAGTGTAGCCCATGAGACCCATCTCAGAATTTGGACCTCCAGAACCGTAAGATAATAAATTTGTATTCTTTTAAGCCATTTATGGTAATTTTTTACAGCAGCAGAAGGAACCCAATACACTGCAGATAAGCTAGCAAAGTGAAATGTCATTTTCAGTGCTGAATGGAATGGAGTGAGGTGCTATCCCTGCGTAACTGAATCGTTAGCTCCCACTTTGGTCACAGACTCCTTACCTCTCTTTGCATTCTTAAGTTTGGGGTTCCATTAGCTAATCACAAGGATGTCACCTTGGATACTTCAAACCAAGGGCCCCTTGCATGCTGATCTGAGAGACAGATGAGACTGAAGTGTATTGACAAACCCCAACACTTCTAAAGCACAATTATTGAAAATACACTTGGTTCGTTAACTTAATTCTTTCCACAATTACGATCACAAACCGAATCGGACGAGAACTGAATCAAATTCAACAGTTAGCTTCAAGGTTGACCTTATGGGGAAATTTGATTTAGTTCTCATCCAATTTGGTTTGTGACCAAAAATGTGCAATGAATTACAATAAGTTCTCAGGAACCAAGGTGCCACTGCAGATAAATCTAAAACTAATTTAAAAGTTTTCCTTTTTTCACACTTCCTTGTTAGTGATCTTCTACTTTAGCAAAGGGAAGATTAAGATTATTACAGCTGGATTAAAAAGAGAAAGAGATAACATTTGTTTCTTGAAATCCAGGATAAGCTCCTGAAATCCATTTCAGGAACAAGTCTTTCCGTTGTGTCAAGGACTTCAGAGAGAAAAGTCTTCTAAACTCTAAAAGCATCCCTTTCCCATCAAGGGCCAAGCAAGGAGAATGTATATGGAATTTTGTTTGGTTTTCACTGTGTTAAAATGCAGGGTATAAGACAGGGCGATTTGCCCACCACACTGGAACATGATACATCCCATTTTCTGGAATGAAGGAAGAGTGTAAAGAGAGAGGCAAAGTGAAAGATTTAAGGCTTCAGTGTTCCTGTCACTGGAGAGGAATGGTAGGGTCCTCAGTAGGTCAGGGGAGACCAGAACACTAGGGTGCTTGCCTTACATCCTGCCAGCAAAAGGCAGCCAGTGTGTCACCCAAAGGGCCTGGCCTCTCACACAAGATGGTCAGTCCCTGAACATTGCCGAGCTCCCCTGTGCCACTGGAAACACTAAGAATTCGCCTAAAGCATCCGCCTAAAGCATCCGAATTCACCCAAATGGACAAATATGTAACTTTACTGTGACCTCACGATGGTTCAGCGGTAGAAACTAAGGAAGGTCACCTTTCTGTGCCTCTGCGTCTTAACTGTAAATTTTGTACCTGCTACAAATACCCTGGCCCAAGAGATTCCTTCCTGTCCCCTGTGGGTTCAAGGCCAGCAAGTGTTCCTTGGCCCGTGGAGCTGTTTGGCTCAGAGATGGGTGGGGCCTGCAGGCAGGAGCAGCAGCTCTGTGGAGCAGTTTCGGATTTCTCCCACTGCACATGCTGCAGTCACCAGCAGCAGACCTGCCCTGTGCCCTGCTGAACCCTTGCCTCCGGGCTGCTCAGGCCACTTGAAATCCCCTCTGCACCCTTGGACCTCTCTCCTGTTCCAGGAAAAACATTTGGACATCACACGTCCCTCCTGTCACGAAATACAGAGGACAGAGGATGGAAGCGGGGTCTGTAGGAGTGCAGGGGCTCAGAGCAGTGCACCCATGCAGCCAACCTCTGGGGACTTGGGCTTCCTGCCTGCTACCACCTGGGGAGCTGGCCCACAGGGCACTGCCAGGGACAGTGCCATGGACTTGAGGGTTCGGAGAATATATAGAATTCACATTCATTTTTTTCTGACATTTCTTCCACCTTTACCATCTCTGAGCTTTGAAGGCAGGGAACCACCTTTTGAGAACCGCCGTCTCATCTGTTCTTGCTGGACAGACCTCTTCCTTTCAGAGTGTCTCCCCCACTTCTGCTCCAGGCCCCCTGTTGTCCTGTAGAAGCTGTAAGCTCCTGTTGCTCAGACCTGGACTAGGGTAGGACTCAACCATCAGAAATTAAGCAGAAATAATTCTACTCTTCCCTCACATTTTCCCTGGAGATTTTTAGACACAACAACCCTCATAGTCTCTGTGGCACTTCTTTCTCCTTACCTCAGCCAGCTCACCTTTGAAATGGCAAGGCCAAAATGGCGCCTCACCTTCCCCACGCCTTTCTTACCGTCCCCCTTCCCCCTCTCTCCACCTTTTATGTTGACTTCACTGCTACCTCTCACCTCTTGGGTCCCAGCTTCCCCTATCCACTCATGACTCCAAGGTGGCCTTGGCCTACAGAACAAGTTCTCTGAGGAAGAGGCGACAATCATATGGCTCAGGTGTAGGCTGGGCTCAGTCTCCCCAGGGAAGAGACGTTTGGTTCTTTCCCCAGTACACCCTTTTCTTTTCAGAACCCTCACATCCATCTGGGCTCCCTGCTCAACATGCCACCCTCTCCCATCTCCCTCAAACATCCTCACCAGCAGCTTCAGCTGGGCTTTCAGGGCCAACTTGGGCACTGTGGGTCCCCAGAAGTGCTCTTCCCAGGAGGTGTGGGAAGCACCTAGAGGCAGCAACTCCAGGCAGTGCGATGTTCCTAGACAATGAGTGGTCAGATGGAGGGTGCTTCAGTGAAGGCCAGCAGAGCATCCAGCATGAAGAGCGTGAGCCTGTTTTATTCAGAAGGTGGCAAAACTTCCAAGGTGTGAGGGTGGGCAACATTTGCCTTTCAAGTTTCTCCCCTGGTATTGGGCTTTGTTTGTTGGTTTTTGGTTTGGGGGGGGGTGTTTTTTAAGCATCTCGTCAAGTACGTCATTAGGGAATGGTCTCCTCTTACTATAGCTTTGAATATGCATTTCAGCCAAAGTTGCTACTCTAATTAGCTTCATCTTTTAACTTCTTGAAACAATGAGGACAAATCTACACCTCACATCTCTTGTGTGACTGAGGGTTGTGAATACTCACAGAAGTCTGCTTCTAAGGTTTCAGGTGGGCCGTAGAGACCCTGACCCATCAAGGACACCAGGGTGCCGTCCCATACCTCAGTTCCTCATTTTTGAACCAGGAATTATGGTACCATTTCAGATTGGCTCTTGGGTATTTATGGAAACTTCAAACGGTAACTCCACATATTTTAATGATTCTTGTGAGGTACTGTTCTAGTTAATTTAATCCTCACACCCCCTTCATGAGGTATGTACTATGATATCCCCCACTTACAGATGAGAAAGCTAAGGACCGGTAAAATAGAGCAGCTGTCCAAAGTCACATAACACATGAGAGGCAGAGGTGAGACTGGAACTCTGGATGTCTTTGGTCTTCCCTCTTACCCATGCTCAGCTGGCTGAGACTGAGAAGCTGCCCCTCAACTGCAGGCAATTGATTATTATCATGAAGGAAAAAGAGCTCAGAGTGTCAGATGTGCCAGTGTTTCAAAAGAAGCCAGAAATATGGATATTTATGTGAAATTCCAAATTTAAAAATCTCATTTGCTAATTCAAACTTTTGCAAAACCTTCTATAAGGAAAATAGAGAACAAAATACCTTATCTCCAGACCACATCCTGCCTGTCTACGGCCTGTGGGTCAGGCCCAGAAAGACAGATTGGTTTGACTCCATTTCACTGGGAGGGGTTACCTGGAAAGCAATGTGGAGGACTAAGTGTGAGTCTGACCTCTGTGAGAAGGAGTGCAGCAATCCATTGGTGATGTCTGCCACCACCACAGCCTGGAAAAATGGCAGCATCTATGGTTGAACGGGCCCTGGCTGGGTTAAACACTACAGAATGAACTAATGTTTGGTCCCAAATCCTCCAAGATCTGCCTAGTTTCCCCATTCCACTCCACCCCTCCAACCCAGTTCATATTCAGTTTCAATAGGTGTTCAATACTTGATATGTTCCAGGTACTAACTACTTATGCTATTAGCCTTCAGGCTGGTGGGAGGGAGGGAGGGAAAATGAGAAAGAGAGATTTTTACTTCATTTGACCATTTCAGCTCCTCATCCTTCACTTTTGCCAAAAGAAACCCACCCCATTGGGATTTTTCTATCCCATTGAGGGTTCGGTGGTGCTTGGTGAAGGGACACTACATGAGGCACATTATTTTCTCCTAGAAAAGCTTATTCTCTAAAGAGCCTTCTTTCTTGCCCGCTATGGGGTTCTACCTCTGACAGGCTCCATCCCATCTCTGTCAAGGTCTGGATTTTCCTCCATGAGGGCTTCCTTCTGGAAACTTCCAGCCCCCTTTCTGAGGTAATCATCAGAAGATGGTAGCTTGAGCACACCCTTTAGCCTCCCTCCTTACTGTAACTTCCTTTAAAAGATTGCTTTCAAAAAAATGAGTCTCCTCTTCAGGGAAGTTCTCATACAAGCCACTAAAAGAAGACGGAGCTCCAGTGGCATCACAACTTCTCTAAGGCCATAGAGAAAAAAAACCTTGAGGCTCCTCAGGCATGTGACACAGTAGTGAGACAATCATGACATCAAGGTGCCTCAGCCACAGACTGTTTTTTTCTTCATCGAATCCATATTTCTTAGTTACTTTTGCCTGGTTTATTACTTCATCTGCTCCCTGAGTTTTCTTTTCTTTGTGAAATTGGTTTTCTCACCCAAATGATGAGGTCCTTGAGAGAAGATCCTTTTATTCATTTGACAAATATCATCAGAGCCCTTGTTGAGGGTCAGACCATCTTCTAGAACCCGGAGATTCAGCACTGA
Organism: Heterocephalus glaber; assembly: GCF_000247695.1. The sequence continues at coordinate 4,907,276 of NW_004624768.1, forward strand.
CTGCAATGGTTTCTACTCTTGGAGGTTTCCCTTCTCTCTGAATCACGTGGCAGTGGTTGTCCACAGACCCTCTGCTCTGGAGGATACATTAGGTTTGTCAGACACCGTCACACACTTGGAACTTGCCCCAGCTTGCGCTGGCTCCATGCAATTGGCTTTGGTTTCTTTCTGTGAAGGCTTATTTTTCTAGCTATGTTTACAAACACCCAAAAGGAAGACCACACACTGATCCTTGATTCAATGTGTGCTTCCCGAACCCCTCTCTCCACCTGTAATTTCTTCATGCCAGGGCTGCTGCAAGTTGGAAGTGGGGTAAAACAGCTTGGCACGACACACATGTTTCTTATGCTATATAAGCACATTCAGAGAGAAATGTTCAGTATCCTCTGTCCATCCTTCTCAGTCTTTCCTATTCACCCCTATTCTTCCAGACACCTTCCTTCCCTGGGGAAGAGAAGATGCAGAGAATATCCAAAGAACAAGGGATCCAATTCTTGACGATCAAATTTCAAAATTGACTTAAAACCTATAGGAGAGAAAATAATCTTGTGAATCAAGGGTTTTGCTGTGCAAGAGCAAAGATTTTTGAGAGAGGAAAGGATTCATTGAGTTTCAAAGAGAAACCGCAGAACTCCAAATAAATTTGAGCCTAAAGTTTATTTACCAAACACAGTAGTAGAAAGGGAAGAGGACAGAAAAAGAGAAAATAAGCAACATGCTGTGCAGACCAGATCTAGGTCTGAGGGAGAAGGAGCTGGCAGGGAGAAGTCTGTGATTCTCCATGTCTTGTCAAGATGGCGCAGGACCAAGAGAGAATAAAGAAATCCCTAGATGAGTTTGGAGAAATCTAAAGGTGGGAGAACTTTGCACACTGTGCTTGGTAGGAGAGCAGCTGAGAAGACGCAGGGGTGAGGACCTCAGAGTAGGGTAGCATGAACCGAGTCTCCTGCAGACTTGGGAGAGGAGCCAAGGTCCCTATTTCCCTGAGGTGGACATGGTAGGAGGCAGAGAATGAAATGCGGGTGGCCCAAGCTGGTGGCCAATTCTCACATGGCAAGAAGACTCAGTTATGAGTGACTGGCTGGGTAGGCTGTGTAAGATGGGAGCACGTCGGCATGTGTCCAGTCTCATGAACACCAACACAAGGAAGTGCCGGTTGTTTGAGCAGATGCCAATGGGGATCAATGTTGATAGTTAATGCCTGACACTGTGAGTCTTACTGGCAGCTGACACAGGATGACTTTTGTTATGGTCAGGATAGGATAGGATAGTCTCTGCTATAGTAGCAAACAACCCCCTATCTTAGTATGTGAAAGACTGTTTATCTTTTATTGTGGTCTCATCCATTGCATGTCTGGAGGGTCTTTTAAGTAGCTTCCTTGCAAGCAATGACTCATCTGCTTCATTTCAATTCTGACTTTTAGAGTGGCCTCAGCAAAAGAAGAGAGGACTTGAAGGTCACACAGAGGGCTTCTCGTGGCCTTAGCAAGGAAGTGGCATACATTATCTCACCCTACGGCCCCTTGGCAGGAACTAATCATGATCCTAACCTATTTACACAGGAGGCTGGGAAATGTAGTCTTCCACAAGCCAGGAAGAGGAAAGTGGAATGAGACTTGGTAAAACTAATTATTATCTCTGCCACCTTCATGATCCAGGCATGTTTGGGACATAATGATCCCTAAGTCCTCTACAGAACTAAAAGATGTCACCTCAAGGAGAAAATCCTACATTTCAATGAGTGTTAATCTAAATCAAGGGCTTATCAAATTCATTTTTGGGTTATTGTTGAGTGACATTATTAGTCAGCTTATTCAGTGACATTTTTTCTCATCATGGAGAAATGGGAGTTAAAGATAGGAAGTAGGTTTGGACAGAAAAACAAGTGAAGTGGAACATTTACACACATGAAACAATGGGCTATGTCATTTGTGTCTTCTGCATTATTACAGGTTATTGTTACAGCTGGATAAAGTCTTATAAATTGTTCAGGTCAGAAGTGGGCTAGCAGTGGCTCATGGGGTCAAATCTGAGTGCTGTGCATTGCTGCCTAGTGTGGAGAGTACATGAGATCAAAGATGGAAGTGCTCAGAACTGTGCCAGATATGTCATACATGTGCAATAGACACTAGTACTTGTAAACAACTGCAGCTCAAATTAAGACCCAGGGATCTGAACCTCCTGTCTGCTACTTTTATATTACTCCTACACACCAAATCGCTGCTTACCATTACTTCCACTGCTAAAGTTAATGATGATGATAAGCATGAGAATGAAGAGGAGGAGAGGAAAGCAGAAGAATAGAGTGACTATTTGCTATAGTGTGGACAAGTGTCCCCTAAAGACCTGTATGTTAGAGGCTTGGGCCTCAGAAGATGTCAGGCCTGGGTGGAAGTCTCCTGGACATATGAGTGTGTCCTTGAAGGGAATCTGGGACCTTGTTCCCTACTCTTTCTCTCTTTTGGCTTCCCAGCTATGAGATAAGCAGCTTGTTATGTCACACACTCCCACTATGATGTACTGCCACATCACAGGCCTCAGAACAATAAGGCTGGTCAACCATGGACTGAAACCTCCAAAATCAGGAGCCCAAATAAACTTTTCTTCTTTTTAAGCTGATTATACCAAATGTGTGTGACAGTAATGGAAAGCTAACTCACATGCTACCATTCATTGAGCTTTCATGACATGTCAGCATTTTATATAACTCACCTCATTCAGTACTTAAAACCAGATGCCACTGCCACCATTCCAAGGATGAGGGAAGCAAGGCTGGCAGAGGTCAAGTAACTTGCACAAGGTCTTTGAAGGAGGTTTTAAAACATATCCACATTGAGATCCAACATTGGCTCTGCTATTCATGAACTGTTGGGCCACGGGAAATTTATCTGACTACTCTGAGATTTTTTGTCTCTGCCTATAAAAAGATAATAATAATAGTATCCATCTCAGAAAAAAAAATCTACAAATCCTTTTACCTTCCCCCAACAATAGATAGAATCTCTGAACCCTTCCCTTACATTTAGCCTGACCTTAGTAATTTACTTGTAACTAAGTACAAGGAAGCCCATTCAAAGCTGCTCAGCTAAGTCCATGTGACTTGTGCCTGTTCCTCATGGAACACCTACATTTGGCGCCCTGGGTTGTTGTTATGGGTTGAGATGCATGGCGATCCAAAATTCCTGCACTGGAGTACTAACCCTCAGTACCTCAGAGCAGGACATTACTTGGACAAAGGATCTTTACAAAAGTAATCAAGTTAACACGAGGTTATGAGAGTGAGAGCCCTAATCCAATGTGACTGGTATCCTTACAAAAATAAAAGAAAATTTGGACACAGAGAAGACCCAGGAAGAAAACTGCCATGCACGAGCTAAGGAGAGAGCAGTGGAGCAGGTAGATGGGACCAACCCTGCTGACAGCTTGACGTTAGATTTCTTGCCTCCAGAACAGTGAGACAATAAATAGTAAACATAAAAAAATAAATAACAAACATAGTTGTTACATAAAGAATCTGACTACCTAAGGCCTCCATGCTGTGAGGAAGCCCAGGCCACATGGAGAGGCCATGTATATATGACATCCTCAGCAGAAGTTCCAGCTGAGAGCCAGCATCAAGTGCCAGACATGTGAACCAAGACGCCTCCAAATTATTCCAGCCCCTAGTCCTTCCCAGACATCATAAAGCAAGTAGATCCTCTGACCCCACCTAAATTCTGGACCCACAGAATCTGTGAGCATTAGGAATAGGTGTCTTATGCCACCAAGTTTGGGGACTTTATACAACAACACGAATAGGAATGTTCTCACAGCCAATGAAAATCAAAGCCAAGTTCTGAGCCAAGTAACTGAAATGCTGCCTCTTCTTTTCTCTCTAATGCCAGATCTGCAGCCTTGTGGCCTCAGAGGGTGCTTGAGTAGGAAGATTTTTGCTGAGTCTTGTCCCCAAAGAAGCAGGGCTGGCCTAGATGGGCTATACCCTGGTTAATCGATAAGGACTGCAGCCTTCTCCAAGTGTGGAGGACTGGTGAGGCATCTGAAGGCAGCCCTCAAGCCCCAAGTCTGACGTTATCCAGGCCTGAGCACTTGTTGAGGCCTGGAAACCATAGGCTTTGCTTGAATCTGTTCCTGTGATCATTTAATAATGGGGTTGTGTCACATTAGAGGTGCTGGGAGTCAGAATATAACCTGGGTGTCTGATTGTCCAGGTTTAAATTCTGGCTGTGTACCTTGTTAGCTGGGTGACCCCAGAAAGTTATATAACTCTCCTAGATTAGTTCTTCATTTGCAAAATGAGCAAGTAAGAGCACTGAGAGGATTTCATGAGGCTCAGTCAAGACATTTTTAGGGGAAGCCTTGAGCAGGGGCTGACCTAGCACGTAGTGAACAAGCTCATGTCAGCCACTATTACTATTTATCAATGTCAACAGTTGCTTGTACAGATCTGTTTGTTCTCTGTAATATGGATTATTTTAGTGCCTGGAAGTTTCTCTCCAAGGGGGAAACCACTTGAACCCAAGCATGTTGGGCTGTTTCAAAAGTGAATTAAAAAAAAAAGATTCCAGACAAAACTTAGGTAGTGTCGTCATTACTGGTTTTACTGTTTCTAGAATCTTTGACAAACTCCTAGCTTTGAAGCTCCAAAGGGTAGCAATTAGGCTGCCGGTGAAATCACTGAAGCAGTAAAAGTCTTACCAGGGGGCTGAGCTTCACTTCTTCCCCATGCTGTGGCCCTCATGTCTGCCTGTGTCTCCCACCAGGGTCTGAGGAGGAGCAGCAGGACAGCCGTGTGGTCTATGCTTCTTCAGGACAAGCTGCCTGCCACCCCAGTGATCCCCAGAAAGAGAAGGCAGACGGGCTGCCTCAAAGTGAGCTATCTCCTCCCCTCACCCACGCCCCCCGTCCTGCGTGCTTCTCACTGACAAGCTCCTCTTGTAAATGTGAGGCTGAATCACAACTCAGGCCCACTGCTCCTGTGCTGGCCATGAGACTGACTGCAGGGTGCCTTTATGGATCGGCTCATCCCCTCCTGAGCAGCAGTCTGCACCATGGCAGCAGCGCTTTGTCAGAAGCGCTCTCGGGGCTTGCTGCTGGCAGGCTGCTGGCTGGCTGCTGAGTCTTCCTCCCGCTCCACGCGGGGTAAGGCTTGTCCAAATATTTGGCTTCGTCCTGCTTTCTGATTCATCATGTGCAGCAACCTCTGTAATTTCATCTACTGCGTGACTCAGACAAGAGCTTAGCACAAGTGCTGTGCACCTGAGGCCCTGAGCAGTGGCAGAGGCCAGGCTGCCACCAGAGCCCCTGCTCCGGGCCGGCCTCCGGGCCTTGGTGAGAGATGCGGGTGCTCTCCAGACCCGACCCGCTAGCCTAAGATTAAATCTCTTTCGTCTGAAATGATTAATGGAGCCCAAACACGCCTCAGCTCAGGGTGTGAAGTGCTCTTTGTTCCTTTTCCAAGATTTTTTTTTCTTCTTAAATGCTAAATCCATTTGCATCTCATAAATTATATTGGCTTCAAAATGAAGCACTCCTGACAGCAGCAGGCAGGGTGTGGGCTCCACTGAAACATTTTCCCCTGTCGTCTCCCCACCCCAGACCCTAAGAGAAATCCTGCTTATCTTTTAAAGGAGGAGGGAGGAGAGGCAGAGAGTGACCTAGATTCCAAATCCAAAGGACAGGTAGAGCTGGCTCATATGTCTTCAAAAGGCTGCTCATGCACAGGGTTCCTGGGTTTAGGAAGGAACTGGCAGGAGGAGGCTCCCCTGTGCCCCTGCTCAGATGCTTCTGCTTATGGGTGACATGGCCACCTTCTCCTCTGGCAGGTTCATGTGCTTAAGAATGGTCACAAGTGGCAATGGCTGATGGGGTCCCAGATCCCCCAGGACCCCCCAGGTGATGTGACCTGGGTGGGACAATACGGGTGACTGAGAGCAAAGGCAAAGGATCCCTAGTTGAGGTGCGAGGGGTGAGGAAAAAGGAGCTCTGAACAGGGGATGGGGTAGTGGTTCAGACACCAGGGTCTCCAGGAGTCAGAAACAATGGGGTCCAAACCCTCCTTCCACCATGTTCTAGCTCTGAGGCTTTGGGCAAGTTACTCGCCTCTCTGACCTTCGATTGTCTCATCCATTTCTATTTGTCATCATTTCTGGGTCAGGCCTAGATGACCTCTTGGTTCCTACACCCTCGAGTTCTAGACACTGTCCAGTGAGCACAACCATGTGCACCCGCAGCTTCCAGGTAGTGGTGACTGCGAAGCAGAAGGTAAAGCGTGGTGCAGGCTAGAGAGCCACAGGTCCATCAGTGAGCCTGGCCAAGAATGGGAAGAGAGGAGTCGAGTCAGGAAGACCCAGAAGATGCAGCCAGCAAGGCCAGGAGGGGCCTGCAAGGTGACAATGCAGCAGGAGAGGGCACGGACAGCACACCCACTGTGGGAGCTCAGTGCACGTCGCTGCTGCTGTTATTTTTTGACTGCTGGCATTCAAATGCATTTGGAGGATGCTGAAGAAAAGGAAAAAGAGCTGGAAGGAAAATGTCTTTAAAGCCAGAGTAAACAGCATAGCCATATCTGTCCTGTCATTTCCCGCCACTCCACTCCAGGCCTCCAAGTACAAGCAGGCTTCACACCATGCCCAAAAGGTCAGCAGGCTGGGGTTTCACAATCTGTGCTCCTGCCCCGGGGCCTGGAGTGCACAGGGAGCACTCTGTCCGTGGTCACCTCCCTGTTCCCATCTAGGAGCAGCTGCCCAGTGGGGCTCTGGCCCATCTGGGGCCTCAGCAGCTGCCAGGCTGGGGTGGGGCAGGTAAGGGAGGAGAGAGGGCCTTCCTGGGGTAGCTGCTCTTTCCAAAAAGCTGTGAACCACACTCAGGCCAGAGCTGTGGTCAGGGCACTCCAGGGAGGGGACCCCCAGGGCACAGTGTGTGTGTGTGTGACTTTTTATTTATATATTTAAAATATTATTTTATTTAATTTCCTAGGATCCTAACAGAGGCAGCTTTGTGGCCCCATGTGATAAGCAAGGAAAAATGAACTCAGAATTCTAAAGAAACGTAGCCAAGAAACAGGCAGCAGAATGAAATTTTAAACTCTATGTTAGGTGCCTGTTAGGTGTCACATGGCCATGGAACAAGACAGCCACGTGATACAGGCTGTGACACAGCCATGGCTTTGTGTTGTATGTGTGCCCGCGCGCGCGCGCGCGTGCGTGCGTGCGTGCGTGTGTGTGTGTGTCGGGGGCAGGATGGGGTGGGGAGGTCCTGGGATGGAATCCAGGGCCTCGAATATGCTACGAAAATGCTCTACCACCGACCCACACCCCCAGTCCAGCCCTGGGATCCTCTGATCACAGATTTCCTTATGCCCCATTGAAGGAAGTGAAAGGAAGCTTTTGTCTCCTTATTAGGGTTGAAAGAGAGTGAGCAGAAGGGGTTGGGGTTTACACAAGGCCCCTCAGGCCTCTCTCCTGGTCAGGAGAGGCTGGCACTGTGGCCTGTCTACTGGTTGCTCCTGGGGGAACTCTACAGACAGAGGGCCCCCTGCTTTCCCTCCCCTTTCACTTCCGGACACTATTTGGGGCTGTGTCTGCCTCTTCCAAGGGCACACTGTACCTTCCTTCTCTGGGGGGGGTCCCATAGTGCCAGGCACAGTGGCCTCTCCCGGGGCCTCACTCTGGGCTCACCTTTGTTCCTGGAAGGGAAATGAGAACACTGCAAACCAGGGCCAGGGCACAGTTTGGACCATGCGTCACCAGTGTGCAGACTCAGCTGAGAAACACAATCCTGCCCAGGCTTCTGCGGGCAGAGGCAGCCGTGCAGAAGGCTGTCAAGTGACAGGGGGAAAAACAAGCCTCAGCCCAGCTGCTCAGCACTCAGCCTGCCACAGAATAATTCCTGTAAGGGGAAATTGGCCTCTGGGCTCACTCTTAAATTGGGGCAACCTTTTGGATAGGGCTGCAGGAGCTTTGCAGAAATAAGGGAAGTACCCCTTACATCTTGGGGAAGTGTAAAGACACCCAGAGAAAGAAATCTTCTGTTTTACTTTCCTGAAAGGCTAAGGCTGGCCATAATTTGCTGCCTTTGTTGCCCTCCTTTGTCTTGGTTAAATGTTCCTGGCCATACTGTACCTGTGGTTTTATTGTCATACTTTTTGGAAACTGGCAGAGTATAAATCAGTGAAATTTTAAAACATAGTTCTTTGGTCTAGCATCTAAGCAGACAAAGAAGAACCAGGCATTTAATAAATGCCTCTGGAGGCTGATGATTTGCATGGGGTTTCTAATAAAAGGCAAAGTTTTGCTTTGAGGTTATGGACACTGCGCCCAGGGTGGTCCTCCAGGCTCTGTCACAGCATGAGCAGTGCTGAGCCCTTCATCTGCAGCCTGGGTGCACGCAGCTGCTGGGCTCTCTGCCCCATGGCCACTGCTGGGTCTTAGCAGAAAAGGGGAAGGGCCAAGTTCCTGTTCCTCGCTGCAGCTGGCAGTGGTTGTGGCGCCCTTGCTCACTCCTCTAGAAAGGGGTGGGCTTCTTGTCACTACTGGCTTCCCCAGGTCTTTCCTCAGTGCCAAGCAGGGGTCTGTCAACACTGGGGAGTCAGGGCTCCTGGTAGAAGCCCCCTGTTTAGCTATGCCTGTCCCCAGGGCTGGACACAGGGTGCTGGAAGTGTTTGGGCCACAGGGATAGGTGGCAGCAGAGGAAACTGGGGCATTGCTGTGGCAGTTGAGCTAGCACCAGAGCCAGTGGGTCCCCTGACTTATGGAAGAGATCCAAGGAAGCACTGTAAGATACTGGCCAAAAGATATTAAGAATGCTTCACATACTCAAGTCAAGTTGTGCAGAGAAACAAGCATCATGCCAAACCAGCCACCTGCGATCCCTGCTCTTATTTGGGAGGGAAGCCATGACGAAAACCTTGAAGAGAACTCAAGGTCAATGTGCCATCCTGAGTCATTAGCCAGACACAGATTAGTAGGTTAATACAGAACTGTCTCGACAGACGAATTACACCCAGAAGCTGTGTATGAGTGCTTGGAGCTGACATTGAAAGGTTCACTTATCATACGGAGAGTGATGCCTGCTTAATTTTGCTAGGACTCAATTATTTTGATAAGTGTCCTTTGTGTTTAACTCTTCCATTGCATCTTGTGTTATGCGCTGTTTGTGTTCCCCCCAAATTCTTACTCTGAAATCATAACCCTTCACGGGATGGTATTAGAAGAGGACTTCTTTCTGGTGTGATTAGGTTAAGGTTAGGCCATGCAGGCGGAGCCCCCACAATGAGATCCTTGTCCAGAAAGAAAGGAAGGAGATTAGAACGAACTCTTTCCACTGTGTAAGGATATGAAGAGAGGAGCCATCTGCAAACCAGGAAGCTGGTCCTCACTGGACCTGCTTTCACCTAGATCTTGGACTTCTCAGTCTCCAGAGCAGCGAGGTATCGGTGTTTGTTGTTTAAGCCACCCAGTTTGTAGTTTCTTAGTAACTGTTCAAACCTCCTGTATTAGGGTTCTTCAGAGAGACAGAACCCATAGGACATACAGAGATACATAAAGGAGAATATAGGGTTTGGCTCATGTGATTATGAAGGCTGAAGTGCTGTCATCTGCAAACTGGAGACCCAGAAGAGCCAGTGATGGGATTCAGTTTGAGTCCAATGGTCTGGGCATCATGAATGCCCATGGTCAAAGTCCCACTCTGAGGCCAAAGGCCTGAGAACTAGGGGCTGGGAAAGGGTACTGGCTAAGTCTTAGAGTCTGAAGGCCAGGAATCTTCATGTTCAACATCAGGAGAAGGTTGAATGTCCAAGCTTATTAAAGACAGAAAGAAAATTCATCCTACCCCCACCCTTTTGGTCTATCTAGGTGGTCAACAGGTTAGACGATGCCCACATTAGTGAGGATGGGCCTTCTTTACTCAGTCTACCAATTCAAGGGCTAATCCCTTCCAGAAAACCCACACAGGCACACTCAGAAATAACGTCTCACTATCTGGGCATCCCTTAGTCCAGGTGACTGGACGCACAAAAGTAACCATCCCAAACACCCAGTGTCAGAGTGAAGTTCTCAGCCTCACCTGGATATAAGCAGGCTGGTCCCTTCTCTCCTCAGGCCCTCTGGGATCCTTGGGGAGAACTCTTGGGGTATAAAAATCTTCTATTTCAAAAGAATGCATCCTCAATAGCTTGTCAGGATGCTTTTGGTCAAAAGTGACAGTAAATCACTTCAATAAAGCTTATAAAATTTATTGGAAGGAAATCAGTGCTCTTTTGGAATGAATATGGAGTTGTACAACTGACCTCAAGAGAGGTGGGAACCAGGCCTAGAAGATGGCAGAAATCCAGATGGCTACTCCCTGTCTCTCTCTTGCAAAAGCCACATATGTTGCTTCTGTTTCCACCAACCCACCCTCTCTATTGTTCTGCACATATGATTGGCAGAAGATGATCACTGCACAGCTCCTGAATTTCTATTTCCTCTCTTTATAGAACTAGCCAGATCCACCCAAGCACTGATTGGTCCAACTTGGATTAGGTACCTAGCCCTAATCCAATCACGTGGCATTAGGGGGACAGGGCTGTATTGTATAGATAACAGCTGCTGGGAATCTTCCTGTGCAGGTCGGTAGAAGGAGAGGCTCAGAACTAAAAGAATAGAGTTACTGTGAGCAGGGAAATCACTCTAGAAGATGTGGCCTGCTTCTGAGATCAAATGATGCATGGCAAAGGAAATGATTGATACAAGCAAAGACAACCTATGGAATGGGAGAAAATATTTGTAAACAATACACCTGATAAAGGGTTAATATCCAAAATACACAAGAAATGGCCAAAAAATCCACAAAATCCAAATTAAAAATGGCAAATGACCCAAACAGATATTTCTTAAAAGAAGACATACAAATGGGCAACAGGCATATGAAAAGGGGCTCAACTATCACTAATTATCAGAGAAATACAAATCAAAGACACAATGAGTTATCAACTACTCTTTGCTACTATCAAAAATTGAACAGTACAGGGCCGGGGATTTAGCTCAGTGGTTCCACTGCCTGCCTTGCAAGTGGAAGGACCTGAGTTCGATCCTCGGTATCAAAAAAAAAAAAAAAAAAAAATTGAACAGTACAAATATTGATGTGCAGGAAACTGTTGTAAACTGATGGTAGGAATGTCAATTAGTACAGCCATTATGAAAAACGATACAGTCTTCAAAAAATTAAAAAAATAGGACTACCATATAATCCAGCAACCCCAGTATTGGGTGCATAGCCCAAAGGAAGGAAATCAGTATGTCAAAGAGCTATCTGCATTTGCATGTTCATTGTAGCATTATTCACAGTAGCCAAGATATGCAACCAATCTAAGTGTTCATCAATGGTCTAATAGATAAAAAGTATGGCATTTACCACCATAGAATACCATTTTCCCTTTAGAAAGAGGGAAATCCTGTATGACGATATGGATGAACCTTGAGGACGTTGTGTTATATGAAACATGGCACAGAAAAACAAATACTGCATAATTTCTCTCATATGTGGATTCTACAAAAACAAGGAATCTGAAGGACGGGATAGGTGGCTCAGTGGTAGAGTGTTTGCTTAGTATGCTTGAGGCTCTGGGTTCAATCCCTAGCAACACACACGCGCGTGTGCGTGCACACACACACACACTCACACAAATGGAACTTGCCAGGGTCTCATGGGGAGGGCCTGTTGGGAAGATACTGGTCAAAAGACACAAAATTTCAGTGAGGCAAGAGGACTAAATTCAAGAAATCTATTGTACATCATGTTGGTTACAGTTAATAATAATGTGCTGTGTAAAAGTATATTTTAAATCTTGTTACCACATAAAAATTTTAAGTACGAGGAAATATCCACAGATTTACCCATGGTGAGTTCAGGGCATGAATGTGCTGTTAAGAGGTGGGGTCTTGTCCCAAGGGATCAGTCACTTCGGGTAAGACCTGAGAGGTGTATCTGCCCCATGTCTCCTTTTTCCCTCTCTGCTTCCTAGCCATCTTGACGTGAGCAACTTTCCTCCACCAGCCCCTTCCATCATGTTATTTCTTCCTTAGAGCCAACCAGCCATAGACTGAACCCGTTCAGACTGTGAGCCGTAATAAACTTCCCTTCCTTTAAGTGGTGGGTGTCAGGTGTTATGTCTCACCGAAGAGAAAAGTGACTAAGTGCACAATTGGATATCAGCTACACCTGGATTTTTATCCACACTGTGCCTCTTACTAACACCCCATGTTTCTTTCTTTTTTAAAAAAATTCTTTTATTGGTACCTTTTAGGTATACAATATGTTTACATTTATCACTGGGTGCTTGTACCTGTACATGAAGTACCTTGGCTCTTATTTTTTCCCCATTACCTGTGCACCCTTCACTCCCTCCACCCTTCCCTATGTACATAGATTTTGTTTCCATTTTTGTTCTTTTCTCATAATTTTTCCTTTCCTCCTCCCCTCCCACCACCCCTATACCTTTGGACCTTTTAATATTTCAAATTATCAATTATTTGTTTTAATCATTTTAATTTTTATTTACACTTTCAGTTTCCCACACTAGAGAAACTATTCAGTATTTACACATGTGTTTCCTATTTATTTCACTTAAGAGTATGGCCTCAGTATGCATCCATTTAGCTATAAATGTCTCTAGTTTCTTGTTCTTTATGGTTGAGTAGTACTCTGTTTTATAAAAGAACCACATCTTCTTTATCCAGTCTCCAGTTGATGGGCACTTGGGCTATTTCCAAGCTTTAGCTATTACAAACTGTGCTGCTATAAACATGGGTGCACATATATCGCTGTGGT
>NW_004624768.1:4923945-4975269 GCF_000247695.1 Heterocephalus glaber
GTTTCTGTTCTAGAGCCTCTAATCATGTCTTTCACTCTGCTCATCATCTCTGTAGTTATCTGGGAAATTATTTCTGTTTTGAATTTTTCTAGAGCCTCATTCATCCATTTTAATACCCCAGCTTTCTAAATCTTGGGTTTTTAAAATCTGTAAAATGAGGATAGTAAGTGACACGTATCCCTCAGGGCCATCACGAGAACTGGACATTCTTATTTCAATGCTCACCACGTAGAAGGTATCCAACATACCTCTGTCCCTCTAATCCCTCCTCAACCCCCAAGTCCTGCAAGGGATAGAGCATTGTTCTTCCTGTGCCTTTGGCCCCAAAACAACTTGTAGCTAAAGTCCTGATGGCAATTAATGCCATCCTTATGTAGACTTGAGTATCACAACTCAGGGCTGCTCAGATAGGGTACTTGGGAGAATTGGTGTCAACACTGAAAGAGGCCCATGCATTTATAGTACAGCAGGCCATCTTGACTCAGAGTCTCAGAGAGTGAACAGATACAAGATTCTCTTGAAGGCACTATCAGAGAAAGATTCTGGGAAGTTGAACCCTAAAAACGTCAACTTTTGAGTTATGGGTGTTGAATGAGTCAGCATTCATAGACGAGTCAGCAGAACTCAGATCCCCTAGGGGCAGTGGAGAAAGAAGCCCACCAGCCTGGGGAGAATTTCTAAAGCAAATTTTCAGAGTGGTTAGGACTGGGAGCCAGGGGATCCCTCCTGTCCCAGCCTGCCACGGTTCACCCAGCACCAACTTCTCTGGCTCTAAGCTGTGGGCAGGGGCTGCAAGGAGAGGGAAGATCCTGGGTTTGAAGGGAAGGCTGCAGAGGCAGGCTCAGGGCTCTGTAGCAGTCAGGGGCCTCTACCAGCGATTCATATGTGTCTCTTCTCAAGTCACAGTCTTAGGGCTAATGATATAGATGGTGAATCTCGGGTTATGGGAAGAGCCCCTCTACGATGTCACCAAAAGAAATGGAGGCCTTGTAACCAAAAAGAGCAATGAAGCTACTGGGCAACCAAAACTCAACAAAGGTCCCCTTTACCAAGTCCTGTTTGTTCTACATACAAATATGTCTCAGATATGTTTTGAATACATTTTTCAAAAAGTTTCTCAATTCATTCTTGCCTTTCTATTTTCCAGGCCCCTGCTTTATCCCGTGGGGACTCAACTGCTATGGCAACAGCCCTCCATCTTTCCCACACCTCTCCTGCTTCCCCTCACCTGGCCGCCAAAACTCTCTCTCAACAATCCACATCTTCCTCGTGACTCTCCCATGCAGGAATCATCCACGGCTCCCAAGGGCTGTGGTCTGGCTTTAGGCTGCACTCCAGCCAAGCAAGCTGGTATCACCCAAGGGACCCTGTGCTTCTAAGCCATTGTCCACGCTGATCCTTTCTCCTGGAAGCCACCTCTTCCTGCCCTATCCTGCATGCCCTTATCCTTTTTAGGTCACAGATGGCTCCCCAGGGCCTCCAGCAGAGTCAGAGGCTCTCTGAGCTGTCATTTTGAGATCACACTGCACCCTGGTAATATGACTGCTGTTGGGCTCCTGCCTGGATATTGAGACCCAGGAAGACAGGTGCCCAGTGCACAGCCTTGTGCAGCACTGGGTGTGTCCTGAAGTCCAGATTCCGCATCCCCGCCTGCGCCAGTGCTGCTGCACCAGGAGGTCGGGAAAACCCCAGCCGGCAGCGTTTCCTGTCCTCCACTTCCGCACAGGTCTTCTTTGTCCGAGGTTCTTCCTCTCTGGAGAGCGCTTTATCTGTAGCCCACAAGTACACAACAGCAACAGGCCGGGAGGGCCTGGCTTGCCTGTTTCCTTCTTCAGCCTCAGCCTAGATTTGAGTCAGAAGGTCTGGGTTTGGAGCCAAGCTCTGACCTCTCCCCAGCTCAGTGAACTTGGCCATGGTTTTCATCTCTGCTGAGTCTCAGTTTCTTCATCTGTAAAATGAAGTGGTTTTGTTGTTGTTGATTTGGTTGCCACAAAACTAAAAAGCGAGCCTCTTAGCCAATCCCTTTCTCCCAAGGAATAGTTGTTAACACTTTCCAGTGTACCTGGTCAGATCCTTTTCTGCATTTACAAGCATAATAATGATTTAATAGTGATCTCCTTCTGCAGCAAAGAACCACATTCCACATGCTCTTCTGTGCCTTGATAGAACATGCTAGCTGCTTGGGGAAGGGAAAGAAGGGAAAAAGGATTTTTAAAAAAGAGAAAGAATTGAAGGAAAAAACGGAAATAGAACTTTTGTTAATGGAGGGGGAGGGGACTGGGAAAACAAGAATTAAGATATACTATGCACAGGTAGAAATTCCCCATGATGAATGTGATCATTATGCATGGCAAACATGTACTAATAAAAATAAATAAATATATTTTAAAAGCAGAAACTGCCGAAGCACTTCCCAAAGTGGCTGATCGGTTTTACATGCCAATTACCAACATCGGAGTGATCCGGTTTCTTCACTAACATTTAGCATTGTCTCTGTCTCATGTTTCAGCCATTCTGATCGACATGTATTGATATCTTGTTGCGGTTTCAATCTGCACTTCTCCAAGCCCTAAAGTTTTTTCATGACATTTTCTAATTTGCTTATTTATGTTTTTTCCCCTAAGTCTTGAGAATTTTCTACATATTCCAGACACAAACCCTTCTTTGGGTGAGTGGTCTACAAATATGTATTTTTCCAAGGCTTGCTTGTCTCTACATTCCTTTAACAATTTTTTATAGAACAAAGTGTAATGTTTTCATGAAGTCCTATTTGCCAGTTTTTAAATTTTTTTTATGGATTATGACATTGGTATCCAGTTCAGGGACTCTTGGGTTAACCTTATATACAAAGATTTCATCCTATTTTTTTTCTAAAAATTTTATAGTTTTACATATAAGTCTGTGGTCATTTTTGAATTAGGTGTGAGGTTTAGGTGAGAATCACTTTTTGTTTATACATGCTTCCAGCACTGTTTGTTGCCAAGTTTCTTCTCCCTCCATTGAATTGATTTTGCATCTTTGTCAAACATCAGTTGGGAATTTTGGGGAGGTCTATTCCTGGGTTCTCTGTTTGTTGCATTGGTCTATGAATCCCATCCCTCTGCTGGTGTAGTCTTGATTACTGTAGCTAGATAATAGGTCTTGAAATCGGGTACACTAACCTTCCCACTTTACTACTCTTTTTATTTTTAAATTTAGCTCAGCTAGTTTATTTGCTTTTCTGTATAAATTTAGAAATTTAAATAGCTTTGTCTGGGCTGGGGATTTAGCTCAGTGGTTCTGCCTCCTGCCTTGCAAGCGCAAGGTCCCGAGTTCGATCCCCGGTGCCAAAAAAAACAATTACCAAGAATAGCTTAGTCAATATCTGCCAAAAAATCTTACTGGTGTGTCCATAAGAATTGTGAGGATCTTGTCTATCATGCAGAGGTTCATTTATACTCTACCATGTTGAGTCTTTCAATTCAGGAACATGGTTTGTCTCTCTTTTAGATCTTTGATTTTTCATCGGAGTTTTGTCATTTTCAACATATAGTCCTTACATGTCATGTTAAATCTGCATGTATCCCTCTTTTCTTCTAATCATTATAAATTATATTCATTATTAATTGCTCATGATCATTGTTAGAATATAGAAATGCAATTAATTTTTGTATGGTTGTCCCGAATCCTGCAACTTTATTGAGGTCAGTTATTAGTTCCAGGAGGGTTTTGTTTTGGTTTTTGCTTTTGTTTTGTAGGTTCCTTGGAATTTTCTACATAGAAAATATGTCATTTGCAATTAGGAGCATTTGTGTCTCTTCCTTTCTACACAATATGCCATTTATTTCCTTTTCTTTCCTTATTGTAAAGGTTTAATAAGAATGATGAAAGTGGACAAAGCAAGGGCTTTGCTCCTGATGCTAGAGGGAAAGCAGTCTTTCATGATTTAGCATAATGTTAGCTGTAGGTTTTCTATAAGTATTGTTATCAAGCTGGGGAAGTTCCTTTTTATTTCTAATTTGAATGGGGTGCCGTATTTTGTCAAATACTTTTTCTGAGTCCATCAGTATGATCATATGATTTTTCTTCTTTAGCCTGATATGATGGATTATACTCATTCTTATTTAAAAATGTAACCAATGTTGCATACCTAGAATAAATTAAATTTGGTTATGGTATATGTTTCTCTGTCTATATTGCTGAATTCTATATGTTAATATTTTGTTAATAATTTTTTCATCTATATTCGTAAATTATATTGATCTATAATTTTATTTCTTATACTATCTTTGGGTTTTAGTATCAGGGTAAGACTAGATTCATCAAATGCATTGGAAGATGTTCCTTTCTCTTTTTTTTCTAGGAGAGATTATATAGAATTGGTGCTAATTCTTCTTTAAAGTTTTGGTAGAACTCAGTGGTGAAATTAATTGGGCTTGGACATCACTTTTTGGTACCCAGGATCAAACTCAGGACCCTGTGCTTGGGAGGCAGGCACCGGAACCACTGAGCTAAATCAATGGCCAAGATATCACTTTTTGAGAATTTTTAAATTATGAATTAATTTTATAAATATATTTACTCTCTATTTTACAATGTGTAAGTTGTGGTATTTCTACTTTTCAAAAAATTGGTTCATTTCATCCAAGTTTTCAACTATAAAGTTACTCTGCACTGTTCATACCTCCAACCTTTATCTTCTGTACTCTTTGGAAAGGAAGTTACTATGCACAACCCATGCTTGAGGTGTGGGGAGTCATATTCTGCCCCCTTGGGGGAAGAGGATCTACATAAATTTGAGATTTATCTACTTTCTCCATTTATTTCTTTGTGGCAGTACAGACTCAAGGATATTTATTTTATACTTTGGACTACAATACTTTTCTTTTTGTTTTCATTTTGCAATACTGGGGATCCAATCCAGGGCCCTTGAACTGAGCTACATCCCCAGCTGTTTTTATTTTTTTATTTTGAGACAGAGTGTCATCAAGATGCCAAGTAGTCCAGGCTGGGCATGAACTTGCAGTCCTCCTGCCTCAGCCTGCCAGAGTACTGCGATTACAGGAGTGTGCTACCACACACTGCCACTGCTTTATTTTGTTGCTTAAATTTAGCTCAAGCCTTAGTCCTCAGGACCTCTTTCCATTGGTTCTTGTATCCTTTTGGCATACTATCATAATCAGATTTCCTTTTGTTTTGGCTTGATTTTGAGAACTTCCTTACTTTCTAGCACTAAAAGATGGTCCAGGATCACCTCACATATTCCCTGCCCTGGCTGTAGAATCAGCCCCTTTCCTAGGGGAATCTTGGTTTCTTTTGTTGGAAATTGGTACTGGAAACCAAGATGTGGACACTAAGAACCTGGGGCCTTTCGTCTGAGAAAGCAGGGGAATCTATTTGCATATACTAACCTGTAGGTGCTTACACTTCTATACATATTTCTATTTGCATCTGTCTGTATTCATATCAGACTAAACATGAGTTCGTACTGTTGCCTCCAATGCTAATCCATCACCCCATGGATTGTTTTAACCTTTCCCCCCTTGGATCTCTATTACCTCCCATCTCAACAGTGAGGAACTTGGCTTTCACAGTTCACCATTTATTTACTTGTTTGATTTCAGTAAGCATGCTTAGTTGTTTCAGAATTGTTAAGCCATACCCTGTGAGAAGCAACTAGGGCATACTTGTGATTACACACACTTCCTTTTGCCTTCAGTCTTACGACTTGTATTGATTTCTACAGCTACTTAGGCCTGCATCTTCTTCCCCATGCCCTTCAGGGAAGTCGTTTGCTAACAAATACGTGCATTTGTAGTACAATAAGACTTTGTCACAGAGAATCTTCATGGGGCTTTGAAAACTGGTGATGCTGGAAATGTTATGGGGGAGCATAGTGAGATGTATGGGGTGTGGGACTTTGGATTCTCAACTCTGATTCAACTGGAGGTGCTTCCCTCTCTCCCATCTTACTCATCAGCTTTGAGGTAAGACTTCATTTGAAAAAGTAGTTCCATGACTAAAAAGACAGAAGAAAGGCCTTTGGAAATCATGGTAAAATGCCTGAGTTTCCTTTGATTTGTGAATTTTTATGATGATGTGAACCATAAAGCATCCCAGTTATGTTTTTGAGATGGTTTGGGGAAAGAGCTCTGAACTTGAGTGTAATGGACTGCATGCTTTTCAAAATAAAGAATTTGCCATCAAATTATCTTAAACTGCAAGCCATCTCAGTGCATTTAAAACAGTATGTAATGTATAACAAAGCTAATTCACACATAACTCTTTCGACACACATCAATTATGTACAGTAATTTGTACCTATATTAAAATTCCTTGGTCCACCAATTTGGAGAGGAACATCTGTTTGGAAGGGCCTTTAGAGAGCAGTGACAGATTTGAAAAGAGGGACAGGTTAGGGGCTCCCTGGAGAGGAGGATAGTTGCAAAAATGTTCTGAACTTTAAAATAAAGATCGCTGGTTACCAAATGCTCTTTCTAAAACATCCCTCCTCCTGATCTCCCGTCCACCACTTCCACCCTGCATGCGAATCTCACTTCTAGTGGGAACTGCCTCATGTTCAGCTTGGTGACACCTTTGCTTTGCTAATAAATGCAAATTGGAACAGTGCTCCGCCCATGGGGACCAATTTCTTTTTCCATCACCCATGGCTTCTCAATGTGAAATTAAAGGCAGAAGCAAGTAATTGCAGCTGATGGCAGCTCCCGAGGTTCATGTGCTCCCAAGGGACCTACTCTGTGTGCCTTTGTCTCTCCTGCCTCCCACCCAGGGAAGGAGAGGAAGAGGGTCCTCTAGCCAGAGCACAGCTCCCTGAGGGAAACTCCTGGGAAGCCTCGGAGCGGGCCCAGCCAAGGGCTCCCCTTGGCCTTGCCACAAGTGCAGGATTTGGAGAAGGATGTTGCCATCTCTCTGTCCCACCTCAGGGCCCTCAGGGCCCCCATCCTGGTGGGCAAGTTTGGAGGAGAAAGCTCCTCCTCCTCCTCCTGACTGCAGCTTCTGGTCTTGTCTGGGGGGAGGGGCAGTAAAAGACAGGAAAGGCCCATCACAGCCCTTCTGGTCCCGGCTGGACTCAAACACGGGTGTGCCCAAGAAAGGCAAGGGTTAGAGCTGTGAGAGAAGCCCAGGGGTCAAGGATGTGGTCATGACTCTGAGCCTGAGCTAAGAAAGGAGTTGCTGAGGTGTCCGGAGGAGCAGCTTCAGGGGTGGGAGTGAGGAGTGTTGGGTTGGGGAGGAGGCAGCTGGATTTAGGAGCCCCAGTTTCAGGGGAGAGGGCTGGCCTGAGATACCAGGATGGGAGCCCAGCTGAGCTGCACCTTCCTTCCCCAGCAACTGCACACCTGGCAAGCCTGGTTTCCCCTTGAGAGTCAGATGCTCTCTCCCTCTGGCCCCTGTCTGCCTGCCCCTCTCCCCTGGTGGCAGCGGGCAGTGTAGACCTCTGTGCCCACCAGCTGGGCTCCTGGGCTGGCGGGGTCTCCGTGTGCTCAGGTCCCACACAGAACAACCTCTGATAAGATTCCCAGCATGTTCATGGCTGCCCACCCACACCAGCCAAGTGTCACAGAAAGAATGTGGTGGCAGCTGGGCCCAGATCACAAGACAGAAACACCCAGGACACAGACGCCAGGCCGGGAAGTGCCTCCTGGAAAGGAGAAGCCAGAGCAGGCTGTGGGGCGGGGGCGGGGGGCTCAGAGGAAACCAGAGCAGTGACTCAGCCTGCAACTCTGTCCGACAGAGTGTGCGTTGCCAGAGAAAACAAATTCCTCCAGCAGGTTTATCTCCTGTGCAGGAGGCATAATCAGCAGCACGAAGAGCCTGCACCTCCTGTGCCAGGGCCATCTGGGTCACCCTGGCTGAGCAGCACCTGGTCTCAGGGTGGAGGCCTCAGGAGGGACCTGTGTTGGGGAGGGACCCCTGTACCACACAAGCTGGATCCCTTCCAACCAAAGCATCCTGGAGTTGGTGGCCACAAGGAAGATAAAGCTCCTGCAAAAATGACAGGGGTACAGGGGAGACAGAGCAAATGCAGGCGCAGAATTTCTGAGGCACCATGTGAGAATCTCCATGGCGACACACTGAGCTTTCAGCAGGAAGCCTGTTAGGCTTGGCAACACGAGGTGGGAGGAAAGGGGCACAGTTCACGCCCATGTGAATGGTGGCGTCTGGATTTGTGTGGTGTACAATCTGCCCAGCCATCCCCTGGGCCCAGAGTGCAAGGACCCAATTCTCCGTCTACATGGCTGCAATTATGCTAGAAGAGACAGGTTCCCATCCTCAGCAGGCGCTTTTGGGAGAACCCATCCCTGGAGAGCTAAGTGGCATGGTTCAGAACATAAGACCAGGTGGCCCTGCTCCATGGGACTAGAAGTGCCATTCAGCAGTGGCATGTGGGACCATTTTTCCTTTTCCTCTGTCCTTGCTCTCTTTGGATTTCATTGGTCTGGATTTTAGCCTGGATATCAGGATTTTCCCAAGTGAGAAACTGTTTTCCAGGTGCATGGCTCAGGGTCCCCACAAGGCCAGGGCTGCCCTGACACCTCATAGGGCTGAGCCTCCGCTTAGCTCATCTGGGGATGAGTGCTTGCGCTTTGGTGTACACCAGAGTCATCCCAGGCAATGGGGAGTGTTTGACGATCCAGATTCCTGGGCGCCTTCCTTAGAGGTCCCTGGAGTAGGACCAGGGAATCGTGTCCCTGGGAGCTGAGTCCCCCATGGTTCCGATGTGAGAGCCATTTGGGCAGAACACCCGGTTCTCAACCCCTCACCACTGCCTGCTGTACAAGTCACTCCGACAAGCACTGCTGCAGTGTGCCTGGGGGAGCAGCGTGCACCCTGGCCGGCCACCTCAGCACTGTCCTGAACGGTCGTCCCAAGGAGGTTAGGGGCACAGACATGAGGACTTTCTGAACTGTCCTGTCAGCCTACAGTGGCACTTATGCAGGAGTACTCACAAAGAGTACCTGGCAGAGGTGACAAGCGTCCTGGCTGAGAGGCGAGGCTCACGTGGGCAGGCATGGCTTACAGATGGTATGGGCCAGAGTCAGGCTTTGGGGTACATGGTCGGAGAAGCAGCAGATCCCAAGACCTGGGGGCGGAGAGTGACACTGAGAAGCCCAGAGCAGCCAGGGCATCCTCCTCTCTGACCCTTGTGACTTCAGTCTCTGTTCAGCTGCCCTGGTCACAGCAAACCACTGCTGCCTATCCAAAAGACGCCGAAAGGGTGGGCTCAGCTAGGTGGGGACACACAGATGGGCTGCCGGGAGGCAACCCCTGCCTGGAAAGACTCGCTCAGTCACCCGGGGTGTGGCCATCCTTCCTGTGCCCCCTTCAGCCTCCCCTGTGTTCCCTGCCTACCCAGAAAAACGAATGAAGACAGGACGGCGGGAGCAGTAGACAGGGTGGGAGTCCAGCAAAAGCACAAGGTGGGAGCCCTGTCCAGCTCACCCTGTCCTGCCGTTTTTCTCACTGTCTCTCCACTGAGGCCTCTGCTCACAATCCGCCCCTCACCCTGCTCACTTCTGCCAACTGTGGTGGGCGCTGTGCCTCCCCCCGGCAGTGACTGACTCCAGAGCCTGGGGCCAGGGCCTCTGTGCCCCCCATTCCGCTAGGCTCCAGGCTCAGATATCAGGGCCAGGGCCTCTGCTGTGCCCAGGGCTCCGTGGGTGTGTGACCTTGGGCGGCCTTGTGGCCTTTCCCGGTCAGCACTCCACCTGTGAAGGGGAGATAGTACTGTTGCCCCCACTCAGTCGGAGGTGGGGAGGCAAGGCAGACAAAAGAGCCAGCACTTGGCAAACTGGAACAGCCCGAGAAATGCTTTCTAATCAAAATGCTTTTTCCCTCTTTTGAAAACAGAAATGGAGGGAGAATGTCAAGGATCAAGAGAGGGGAACAGGGTCACAGCCTTGGTGGGAGGAGGGGAAGGAGGGAATTTACCAAGGGACATGGAGAGAGAACAGCCTGTCAGTGAGGCTGTGAGGTGACCAAGGGTGATGGGATGGCTGAGGGAACAGCCACTCACGCGGCGGGCTTGTGGCCTCTGACTATTAGGGCGCAAGGTGTGCTCTGGGCTCTGGGCTGTGGCCGCCAGCCCCACAGGGTTGCTGGGAAGTAGGAAACTGCGGCGGCCGGAGCTCAATTTCCCTTATTGACGCTGAAAGGGGTCAGAGAGTACCCAGAACCTCCAGGAAGGGAATTGGGGTCACTACAATGGTCAGCACCCCCGCTGCTCTTCCTGGGGACTCTTCCTGGTGTGACCCAGAGGCTGGGCTGTGGAGCCTGACTTCACCCTAGGCCAGAGAGGGTCCAAGTGGGATTGGTGAAACAGCAGACGCCACCGGAAGGGCCACCTCATCTCTGTCATGGAGCACGGCCTTCCCCAGCAAACCCCTCTCCTTACAGGGTGCCCGCTTGCTCTGGTTTTGCAGCGGGGAGTCCGGTTCAGTTTCCAGCTGGTTCCAGGAAAGCTGCCTCAGGTGTCAGCGGCTCCTTTGGGGCATCCCTGTCACTTCAGGGGCAGAGTGGGCAAGCTGGATGTGATTACACAATGCTCGAACCCTGGGGGAGTCTGGAGCTTTGATCTTATCGAGGAGAAAGGCCCAGGGGGTGGGGGTGTGGTCATTGTCTTCCAGCGGGAAAGAGCTTTGTTCTCAATGTGACTTGTCCTTCCTGTGAGCAGCTGACCTCACTGGGGAGAGGGGACGGGCAGAACAAAGCAGGAGAGACTGGACTTCCATACTGGGAGTGGTTTCCCGGCTGACAAGGCGAAAACAACAAGCCACTTGGTGTGGGCTGCAGAGAAAAGGTGCTAGATAGCTCCGATCCTGGGCCAGGGGTTATTTTTATAACTTATTATTAAAAAAAATCACAAAGCCAATGCTTGTGCCTGGTATTGAAATTCAAATACTGCAGCAGTGCTCCTCAAAGTGAGGTGCTGGCACCCAACAGGAATAGCACCTGGGAACTTGCTAGAAATGCACCAGCTGCCTCCCCACCCAGGCCTGCTGAACCATGCACTCAGGGTGAGCCCAGCAGGGCACTTGTGATCAAGACCCTCTAGGGGGTCCTGATGCACCCTACATTCTGAGAACCCTAAGACAGAAAAGGAGACAAAGAAGGTAAATGACTCACTTATCACTGCTCCCAAGGGAATCCTTATTTGTGTTCTCACACAAATGGGGTCCCATCCTGCTATTTAGCACCCAGCATATCTGATAAACATGTGCTAGATGCCCACCCTGACCCTATGTCAGGACCCATAGATTTCCCTCCTCCGTGGCCCTGCTACTGGCATTTATGTGTTTCCACATTTTTACTTTTTCAAAGGCAAATGCCAAGAGTATTCTGAGTGAGAATCTGTTTGTGGGGCACATACTCCGTGGTGGCATTGCTAAGTGCAGTGGTGTTTGCAATGCCAGTTTTGTTTAGATACTCCTAGATCATAGATAGTTCTAAAAGAGCATCCAACACACAGTGGAGTACTACTTTGCCATGAAGAAAGATAAATTTAAGTCATTTGTAGAAAAATGGATGGACCCTAAGACCATAATGTTAACGTGAAAGAAATAACATACACATGCTTGAATATCACATGGTTTCTCTTTTATGAGAAAACTAAGTTATAAATAAAGGGCAAAAGAAAAGATTGATAATCAGAAGTAGGGAAGTAGATCTTTCTCAGATGGGAAGGGAATCAGGGAAGCGAGGGAGGGAAGGGACAGGGATGCAAAGAAGTACTAAGCTGTGTTAGGTCCAGATGTGCCAACTCCCCACGAGGAAGGGAAACATTATGTACTGCAAACACGTGCCGATAAAAATTTTTAAACCCCTTCCCAAAACACAGGAAAAATTCCCTTCCACTGCCCTCTCTTCAGTACCAGAATTGTGAGTCTTTCCCATGTTGTTGCTCTGACAGATAAAAATGGAGTCTCAGCATCGGAATTTGTATTTCTCTAACTTGGAAAGTTTGAGCAACCTCACACATTAGTAACCACTTACATCCCCTCCATGGACTGTCTGTTCATAGCTTTTCTCTTCTGCTGCCCTGCTTCCTTTTGAGCTGTTGGCCTTTTTCTTACTGATTTCGAAGTGCTCATTATATATTAAGGAAGTGGTAATTGTTGTATGTTACAAGTGGGATTCCCTGGCATTTTCTTTGTTTTTTTTCCCTCTGAGATGTGGTAAAAGTCATTATTATTGCTATTATTGAATATGAAGGGGTTTCTTTGTATCATGTTGAATTTACCAATTTTCTACTTTAATGCTTCTGGATTAAAAAGATTTCCCTGTCTTAATCTTTAAAAAGTCTCCCATGTTTTCTTCAAGTTTGTGGTTAAGAGATGAAGTTCAGACTAGATGGCCTGGGTTCAAATCTCAGCTCTCTTTCTTCCTCACGTCTCTGTGCTCCACTTTTCTGCACTGTGAAATGGGCATAAAGGCATGTGCTTTCTAAAACCAGCTTGGTTGTGCACTTCTCTCAGCGATTCCTCCTCAGATTTTCAATCTGAAAAGATTAAAAGGTCCAGCTGGCTGGAAAGAGTGACTAGTGCCATGCAGGAGTGGGAGCCTGGACCGGATGACCTTGGCAATTGTTTGCAAGACCAGCTCCAAGAGCTAGGGGCTTTCCCTGCGCCTGGACTTGTGATTGCTTCCTTCGGTGCTGGTTTACAACCTAGAAATGGAGACTGGCCAGGTGGGGTGCAGGTTCCACCCTGGAGGGTGGGAGTTGGGAGTCCCTCAGATGAGATGTTAGGGGCTGCATGTTCGCTCTTGAAGTTCAAATGTTGAAGTCCTAACCCCCAGCACCTCAGAATGTAAATCATATTTGGAGACAGGGTCTTTGAAAGATAATTAAGTTAAAATGAGAGGATTGCTAATGCAGTCTGAGAGGTGACCTTATAAGAACAGGAAATTTGGACACACACACACACACACACACACACACACACACGAGGAACAGCATGTGAAGACTCAGACACGAGACAGTCATCTGTAAGGCAGGAAGAGAGGCCCAGAAGAAATCACCCTGTCAAGATTTTGATTCTGGACTTCAGCTGTCAGAACTGTCAGCAAACACACTTCCATTGCTTACACCCCAAGCCCAGGGTCTGTCCTCTTTGCAGGCCGAGCAGACTGATATGGAGGCTGTGGCCAGGCCTTCTGTGGGGCGAGCAGCTCAGGCCTCCTTGCCTCTGACTCTCCCCTAAACTGGGGTGAGGGGTGTGGACTGTCTGGGCCTCTTCGTTTAGCCCTTCTCTGATGCTGGCGGCCACCATCCATGTGTGGATGATTGTCCTCCTGGCTTTCGCCTTCTCTCCATGGTCACCGAATACTTTGAATACCGTATGTGAGGCTTTGGGTTTGGACTAAGATCAAAGCCAAAGGACAGGTGCCCCGGTGCACTGTGAAGGCTTTTCCTTCACCGGGTGTGGACAGGGCCATCCACGTGGACGTCCCAAAGCCCGGGCAGACCCTAGAGGCCTGCAGACAGCTGCCACAAGAACAGGTGTGGGGCCCACAGGAAGCCAGAGTGGGCAGCACCATAGGGCGGATGGAGGTTATGGTGGGGAAGGGCAGGGACTGGAAACGCAACCAGCCCTGGCTGGCCCGCCTGTGGTGGGCGTGGTCTTTTTGAGGGCTGGTCAGGGTCTCCTATGGGTGCTGGGTGTGTCCGGGCTTGGGGAGGACCTCCTGGCCTCTTCCTCTATCCTGCAAACTGACCATCCTGACCCCCAGCTGGGAGGGAACCAAAATAAGGGAACCGACCAGAAGGGGCAGGCAAATCTAGGGGAGCTGGAATGCGGTTTAGAGGCCGACCGGATTCAGGGGAGACTGTCGTGCTCCCTTCGCGGTCCAGCAGACCCGGGGAAGGTGCTCCACGCGGGGCAGAGCAAGCAGCCCCCCCCCCCCCCCCCGGCTACGCGCGGCCTGCCTCTCTAGGACGCCTGGGCCTCTGCCCGGCAGGGGAGTCCCCGCCCACCCCTCCAGGCCCCAGCTCTGACGGGGCTTGGGGTGCACCGCTCCTGCGAGGAGCTCCCGAGGTCCAG
Organism: Heterocephalus glaber; assembly: GCF_000247695.1. Next base: position 4,937,985 of record NW_004624768.1, read on the forward strand.
ACAGGCCCGGGCCGCCCCATGCAGCTCTGCCCGCCGGCGAGGCCGTGTCTGCTGAAGAGCCAGCTGCGAGGAGGGGCTCCCAGCAGCTGCCCTGGCCCGGCCAGGTGTGTGCAGCCCAGCCGGCAGCCAGCTGGGCCGGGCCGACCGTAAAGGGTAATAACCTGGTGCTCCGGAGCCTTGCCCCGCCCGGCAGGCAGACAGGATCTCATAAGCTGTCCTGGGGAAGGTCGGGAGAAGGCGCCTGCACCCCAGGGTGGGGAGGCGTGCTGACCTCTGCTCCCGGTGCAGATAGAACCAAGCTCCGAGTTTGGTGGGAATAACGGAGGAGGAGAAGGCGGGGGAACGGAGCAAACCTAACAAAGGAGAAAGAGACTTCTGCAGTTCTCCCTGCTCCTGCAGATCCTGGCTATGCGAATTCCCCTCTGCTCAGGCTAGGTCCCCAGCAGAATCCCCCTCTGTGTGCACCAGATGAGTCCTCCCATTACCACCTCTCTTTCCAGGAACATGTACATAAGTGCATGTCCAAGCATCTCGGATTCCTTAAGTCCACCCATAGATCCTCCAGCCAGTGATTTCCAAACCTATGTGCATCAAAATCACAAGGGGCTTGTCAAAAACGCAGATATTCAGACCTTCCCAGCTAATCTGAGGAGTGATCAGGGAACCAGGACTTGGGCCAGCCAGCCAGGTCCTCCAGATGCAGGTTCAGAACCACATTTCAAGGAACCCTCTCCAGGAGACCATGGGGCCTGGGAGAGGACTCTGCAGACAGTTTTGGAGCAGGGTCCCCTCAGGGGCTCCATGGTCTCCTGGAGCAGATTAGCTGCAAAGGTCTGAACATCTGCGTTCTGAAGGGAACCTCAAGCATTTTGGCAGAAATCGTCATGTTTGAAGCCTCTGCGCTCAGCCCCAGGGCCCCAGGGCCCCAGAACTTCATCCATAAGTACTCATTGCTTTGCCAGAACTCCCCAAGGTCCCCCAAGGGATCTGGAGGAAATCTGCTGTACAATCGGAAGGGTCAGACTGTTTCTCCTCCTATTGCCAATGGGGCCAAACAGTGTTGCCTTGTGATGAGATGGGATTCCATTCCTTCTCTATCTTCTACCATCAGGGATACTTAGCAGCGTTATCACAAAGGTAAAATTAAATCCCAGGAATGGTGGCTTTCCTGCCCAGCTCCATTGGCTGTGGGTAAGCTGCCAGCTGGGGGAACTGTGTTGGCATTATTATGCCTCTGTGTTAGCTAGTTTGAATTTGGAATGCTAATCTGATTGACTAAGTAACTTTTACTCTAATTAGAACAGTAGGGTTTGTTCTTAATCTGCAACCATTTAATCTTCCGTCTCATTAATTGTACAAAGGTCTTTATAAATATGTAGATTGGGAAGGGAATAAAAGATTATTTGACCTTGAAGAAACACATATAAAATAGGTGTACACTCTCCCAGCCTCCTGTTTTCTTTTATTATGCAGATGCAAAAATTGGTAGGTCTCCAAATCAAGCTATTGTAAGTAATCAGGAATCTCGTAGCCAATTAAGGTACAGCATTCTGATGAACTACACAGGTTTAATAATTAGTATAGTATTTACATGTGAGCCTCTTGCTGTGAATTTGCATGTAAATAAAAGTGTGGCTATCAAAACCAGATAGAAACAGCCTGCTGATGAAAAATGTCAAAGTAACTCTCTCTCTCTCTCTCTCTCTCACACACACACACACACACACACACACACACACACACACACAGGAAAATGCTCATGAAGGAGAGTTAAATGTCTTCAAACCTCAATTTGGGTCTCGTGTAAAGATCATTCATTTTAAGAATAAATGGCCTTCTAAGTATATTTCACAACTCATCCCTGGAACAGAAGGTCAGACAAGATGGTGAGCTAGTTAGGATCCTGATCCTACCACCCACCACCCGGGGCTCTCAATAGTCTCATCTATAAAATGGGAAACAGCCCACCTTCCTCACAGGCCTGTGAGGTGGAAGTGAGATGAGATTTGATATGGGGATTCCGGGTGCACACAGGTTGTCCATAATATGTCTGTTTATCCTTGTATTCATTTCCTTTCTTCCCACTGACAATACCCATGGAAGCTTAGACAGTAAGTATTTTCTTAAGAGCTGAATTGGCCCCTAGGGAAAAACCTGTTCTCACCTCCAAGGAGCACGTTTGGGGAAATAAAGGCTCTCTAGACAGCAAACTACTGGATTTTCTTGTACCAATTGGTGGTGGTGGTGGGGGGGTTAGTCAGAAACTGGAGACAGAAATTTCTGGTGTACTGGAATTGGACATTGTGTGATTGTTAATACAGGCCAGGTATGTCCTATTTGAAATGATGGGAAACAGAATTGTTTTGAATTTGGGATATTGTTTTGGTCTTGAAATATTTTCCTGTACATAATGAGATATCTTGGGAATGAGACCCAAGTCTAAAAGCAAAATTTGCGTTTCATATACATCTTATACACATTGCCTGAAAGTAATTTTATCGATATTTGTACAATGTGCCACTGTTCTTTTCCTTTTTTCTGGTACTAGAAATTAAACCCAGGGGTGTCCCACCACGCTACTATGTCCTTGGTCTTGTTTATTTTTTATTTTATTTATTTATTTATTTATTTATTTATTTATTTATTGGTACTGGGGACTAAATTTGGGACCTTGCGCTTTTGAGGCAGGTGGCAGAACCACTGAGCTAAGTCCCTAGCCTATTTTTTATTTTATTTTGAGATAGGGCTTTGTTGGGTTGCCAAGCTGGGAGTTCCCACTCCTGAGTAGCTGGGATTACAGGAATGCACCACCACACCTGGCTCTATGCCTGCGTTTTGGCTGTGACCTGTCACATGAGGCAGTTGTAGAATTTTCTGTATGCGGCACCATGTTGGTGCTCAAAACGTTTCAGATTTCGGAGTATTTAGGACTTCAGGTTTTCACTTTCAGAGTCCTGAGAGGGAGCTGTGGCTGTCCTGGTCATCACTGTTGGAGCTGCTCAGGACCACTAGGAAGGCCTTCAGACCATGCATAGGGGAAGAGTCAGGGTAGATGGGCTGCAGACTAGGGCACAGCCAGCTTGGCTTCTGCCTCTGCTGCTGCTGATCTCTCTTTCTGGCTGGTCTTTAGTGCATCATCCCTTTTCGTGAAGCTGCTGTAAAACTGGATCTTTGCAATAACAGGAAATGCTGAGGAGGAGCTCAAGGAAAGGGTATGGAAAGATGGGGCCACTCTTGGGAGCCCTACACTTCTGACAGCACCCAGCCATGGCTGTCTTGGTTTCTATGTTTGTTTGTTTGGATTTGGGGGTGGGGGTACAGGGATCAAACTTGGGACCTTGCGCTTTCGAGGCAGGCACCAGAACCACTGAGCTAAATCCCCAGCCTGTCTTGGTTTCTAGAACTCTGCCGTCCTCCCCTACTGGCCTCCCCATCTTTGGCCACCCCAACCCTTCTCCAGGGTCCCTACTGAGGACCCAGAATCTCACCAACTACCAGCCTCACTCCCCACCCCACCCTGGGCTGGGCTCCAGGCTCCAGGAGCAGCCCACCACGGCTGTGGCTCTTCACTGGCAACTCCCCTTGTATTGGGACTACAGGCGACACCGCACCTCCTTGCTGCCTGTGTCTGCACTGAGCCCTAGATCCGTCTCTAAATCTGGTCTTTAAAAGACTCGGCCCGTCATTCTCCACGCAGGCCCCCCCGCACTCTTTCCCATCCGGATCCAGCGAGAGACCCGGTGGAATTTGTAGGGAGAAAGGCGGCTCCCGAGGCACCCACTCTCGATTTCCTACCGGGCGCCTGGGCTGCCAGGGCGGGCGGGAGGAGAGCGCTTTCCTGGCTCGCTCGGGGCGTGATTTTTGGCTCCTGGCCTTTGACATAGTTTACTAATCCTTTCCACTGCCGAGAGCCTGGGAGGAAGGGCATGTGTGGCAGAGAGGGTGGGGGTGGCTTGTTCCTCTGCTTGCCGTTTTCTGAGGCAGGAGAAGGGGAAATGTGTGAGTGTGACTGTTTAATCTTTACATGTAGAGCGACTGGGAGCTGAGACATTTTACTAGTTAATCAGCAGTTCTCAGATGACATAGTTCACATTCCTTTTGTATGCAAAACGCCAGCAAGAGAACTCTGGCAAAAAGATCAACTCGGTAGATGCTTGAGTGATGGAAAAAAAATAGTGACACAGTTTTTCCATTGCAAATCAAGACGATATGATCTTATGTTGGTACAGGGAAATGTTTATGAGCGGTGATATTAAAGGGGGCAAAACAAAAGTCAGCGTGTATACACCAATTAAAAGTGTGTAGAAACAGCTCTAGGTACGAGAACCACGATCAGATGGAACGTCAAATTGTGTCCCTTTCAAATGAGAGGCTGAGTTTTACATTGTTCTTGTAAATATTAATCAGTAATGTGGACCAACAGTTCCAGCAGGAGGGCGGCATTCCCAGGGACTACCCAAGTGTTCACAAGTCTGGAGCGCCTGGCTCTTTCCCTGCTCTCAGTGTGAACACTAAGGCCACCTCCCTCTGCCCCCTGCCACCCACCTCAACTCCAGACAGGGCAGGCTTAGGGTGCTCTTCAGGACACAGAGCGACAAACCTGCTCCCGGGTGCACAGTTGGTGCCTCGCTGAACACAAGACAGAGGCCCTTGAGTTGACCTCTCATGAGCAAAGAACCGGCTTGGGAATGGGGTCGGACTGAGGCTCTGCTCAGTTCCATTTTGCAGTTGGATTTTTTTAAAAGCATTTCCTATTTCAAAAATGAATTTACTGATTATTTTAAATATTTACATGGGCCTCATCAATGCACACAGCTGGGCTCCAAACAAGATGCCCTTAGAAGGTCAAACCCTGCCCATCCTTGGATTCCCAGGGAGCTCCCTCCCTTCCCCACCTGCCGCTCCCCCCACCCCAGTAACTGCATTCACTGTGCAGGGAGGCAGTATCTCAAAAGACCACCCCTGAGCTTTCCGTCCTTGCCATCCTCCCATCCAACCTGTGCCCTAGTGGTCAGTCAGAGGTGGCCACACTCATTGTTTTCAGAAGAAGGAAAGTTACAGTGGGAAAGGAAAAAGCAGCAAGAAGCAGGCACTGTGTTTTTTTAAAAACCCAAGATAGCTTCTTGCAAGTCAAAAAGGAAGCCAGAGACACACATAGAGTTTGTGTCTTAATGATAGTGTGGAGAGGGGACAGAACATCCTCTTCCTCCAACTGAGGAGGGGATCCGGGCTGTGGAGTGGGGCAGAGGGTGGGTGGGACTTCAGGGGACCTGGGAGGGTGGAGGTGGGAGAGCAGAGGACACCATGGATCGGGGCAGCGTTGCTGTATAAACAGAGGATGGCCAGTTAAAACGGAACAAGGTTTATTTCAGACACACAGCGAATAATTCGAGTACATTCCAACCATTGTATGGCGTTGCTATAGGAGAGGATTCTGGACCGAGCTGGATGGGGTGAAAGCCACCCTGCTGTGGTGAAATTCCACCCTTGTCCCACTGGAGATTTTGTTATCCCTCCTGGTATTGACCCAAGCATCCTTAGGAACCATCAGGCCAATGTTCTCATTTTGTGCACAGAGGGCTTAAAAGAATTGTCCCCTTGTCGTTACCCACACAATAAGTGGTACCTTGGGGTCTTCCTGTGGTCCAAAGGCAGCAGGCAGTGGGGGGCAAAGACTGAGATGCAACTCACTGCCTGTGCCACCTGTGGACTTGAGTCCTCTGACTGGTCCTGCTAAGATGGAGGCTTGGGACTCACTGGAAATGTTCCTGCCCTGGATCATAACGTCAGGCTCACTTTCACACTTTCAGCTTTGGAAGTGTCACCACGGAGATCTTTGAAACCCTAAAACCAGAACTGAGGTTGGCATCAGCCCCTGTGACATGTCCACGTGCCAACCACTGCTAGTGTTTGAATCACGAACCTGCCCACTCGGGAGGTTGGTGGTCTAGGTTAAAATGCCAGGATCCGCTTCCCCTTGGGATGTGGAAAAACTGGGTCAGGAAGAGCAAGCAAGTTTAGGAGCTGTACCACTATGAACCCCATTTTACCTGGGAGGAAAAGGAGGAACAGAGAGGTGAATCTGAGTTCACCCGAGTCTCCAGTAGAAGAGGCAAGAGTTGCACCCTGATGCTCTTCTGTCTTTCACATGATCCCCTGTCCCTCGAGAGATGCTTCAGGACAGCTGTCTTCTCTGTCTCTCAGCTGCCTGGTGGCTCTGGCCTCAATCTGTGGGGAAACCTGTCCCTCCCCCGCGCCACCTACCCTATGTGGTGGCATTGCAGGAAAAACTGATACGGGCTGGCTGAGATTGAACCTGGACTAGGTGCCAGCATCCACAATACCCTGCCCGAGGGGCTTGTTGGAAATGCAGAGCCCTGGGCCCTACTGAGACACCTGTTCAGACAGCTCCTAACAAGGTCCCTCCCAGCTGATTTGTCAACTCATTGCAGCCTGAGCAGTGCTGCCTCGGCGAACTGGCACTTGCTAGTTCTGGGTTTGTTGGACCAGGCAGCCTAGGCATCCAGGAATCTTTGTTTTATTGCCCACTGTACCTGCAACACCTAGAACAATACCTGGTCTATAGCAGATGCTCCATAAATGTTTGTTGAACAGATGAATGGATTGAATTGAGTGGAATTGGCCTGACTTGAATTTGAACGTGCCTGGGCTTGGACTCTGGTTCAGAGCCCCCATGGGCTTCCTTTCTGGGAGACATATTGTTGGAAGGTGCGAAGGGGGAAAGTGCCTTTAGCTTAGGGATCAGCCATTGTTTGGAGTCATCATCGCCTTCCCTCATTAATCAGCCACCGTAGCAACACCGGGCCAGTGTTGGATCAGACATAAAAATCTGCGACCCTCAGAAGTAGCCTCTCTCCCAGCCCTGCTCCTCAACCTTCCCCACCCCAGGCACCAGTTCCAGGCCTCAGCTGCTCACACATCTCAGCGGCATTTCATGGACCTAGGAGTTATTTCGGCATCATCTCTCCAACATCTGCGAAAGGGTTTTATTTTTATTCCCTGAAAAGCCTTCAAAGCCCTCTCTCTGAGCTTTGAATTTTGGCGTGGGCAATTTGAAACATTTAATGGGAATTGTTATGTGTGTGTGTGTGTGTGTGTGTGTGTGTGTGTGTGTGTGTGTGTTTTAAGAAGGAATTATTCTCAGCAGAGTCTGGGACTGGCCGGAAGGAGACAGCCAGACATCTCCAGGTGGGACCAGCATCCTGCTGGCTGTGGGTAAATCAAAGAGGAAACAGCGGATCCCACTCGCCAGCCCCATGCCGGGCCTGACCCCAGCCTTTCATGTATAGCGGCCACAGGGAGGAGAGAAAGTACAAAACCAGAACAAACCCCCAAAGTAAAAGCTTAAAATGAAACCATTTCACGATGACAATACTCTGTTCTTCTTTAAACTCTAACCAAGAACAAATGACAGTCTTTTTCCCCCCACAGTGGAAAGACTGGATCCAGGCTTTCATCCTCAGAGGTCTTTATTTTGGGCACGGCCCCCTTACCGCCTTTCCTTCTTTCAGACCTTCTTAGAACCAGCCTGGGGGTGGCAGCAAGTGGGGGCCTCCGACCCGCCCCAGCTGGAGGACCCATGGCCGGGTTCTGGGGACGTGTAGTTTTGGGTTGCTCGGATTTAGAGCACAAGGAAGGGTCTGCTTTCATCCTGGCAGTTGGGAAGAAGTAAGTCCAGGGAAATAATGGCACTCTTGTCCTCTTCCACCCCCAAAGCAGGGAGCCACCCTACCACCTTTTTTCCAACCCTCTGGGGCAGTGAGGGTCCTAACCCGGCTGGGTCTTACCGTGCTGTCATCTGGCCCACTCAAGTGTGACCCGAGTCCCTGTGCAAGGTGCTGAGTGGGGTGTGTGTGTGTGTGTGTGTGTCAAGGGTGGGTGTGAAAGTCGTGCGCAGGCCCAGAATGACTCAGGAGAAAGTCTCAGGGCTTCGGGGTTAGGTGCCGCTAATCTGTCCATGAACAGGCTGTCACACTTGGCTAAAGGTGTGCAGAGAGGTGAGAGGAAACGGGGCCCGTGTTTGAAGCACAAGGCTGATGTTTCCCCAGGCACAAGGCTTTCGAACCAGGGCAGGGTGCACAGGCCCCTGTCACCCCCGCCTCATTCCCTTCCCCTCAGCGATGAGCTGACTCCTGGTCCAGGTCTCCAAGCCTCCCGACTGCAGACCTCAAGGAAGCTTCCTCTCGGAAACTCGTCTGAGCCAGGGGAGTAGGGGAGCCGGGCAGACAAGGGCCACCGGTGACGGGGTGGCCTGGAGAAGCAGCAGTCAGAGGGGGTCCATAGGGGCACCCTGAGGATCCCAGGCACTCCCTGTTGGGGTTGCCAGTGGTTCTCCATCATTAGCGCAGAGCCCTCCCCTGGCATTGTGGGGCCTTGTGAGCTGCTCCCCTCCACTCCCTCCCTGGGTCCTGGGGTTTGGGAGGCAGGGACCTCCACACACCGGTCTCCTCAGGCAGGGATGGAGCCGATTCCCTCACCCAACTCTGCTCCCTGAAGATGCCCATGCCCATGGCTGATGCTTCCCACCCTGCCTGATTCCCAGGCTGCACTCCAGACTGGTCCCTGGCATGGGGCTGGGCTTTCAAGGTGGACAACTCGGGAAAAGCCAAAGGCCGCCCTCTCCCGGCCAGGCAGTCATGACCTGGGAAGACGGAGAGAGGGTGCATGACAGTGATTTTGGAAGGGGTCAGGTGGAAGAGCCGAGCAAGTAAGCTGCCAGTTCAGGGCACACAGGGCTCAGGGGCTCTGTCTCCGTGGCTCAGCCCCTCTCCCATCTGCCTGACAACCTCACTCTTCTGGGCGGAATAAGCTACCGGGAGAGCAGGGGAGGCTCGGGCCCAGGCTGCTGTCAGCTTGTGGTGCCTACCTTCCAGGCTGGTACCTTGGTCTAAAATGCTAGGAAAGGAGGTTATTCACATGTGGAGGGAGGGCAGCTGGGGCCAGTGGACAGCATAGCTACACAGGGGCACAAAGCAACCCCCAAAGTCAGGAGTGCTGGTGTGGAGAGCTGAAGGGATGCTGAGCTGACCCAAGTGCCTATGTCCCCACTTAGCCTGTGACTTGACAACCTCCAGGAAGGTGGCCCTGGTGTAGCAGGCCACTGGGCACAGCCCTCCATACCCCTCCCCGTAGCCAAGTGCAGCACTGGTCTCTTGTCCCTGAGAAATGCTAATGAACCCCTGGACTGAAAGGAGAATACTGAGTCACAGAGGTCAGACTAGGGGCACTGAGAAATCTCCCTGCACCACCTTTCTGTTTTATACTCAAGGAAAGAGAGACCCAGGGGAGTTACCTGTCCCCCAGATCCAAACTCCAGTTGGCCTCAGAGTTCCTACCATGGTTGGAAGCTGCATCTGCAGAGACAGATTCAGAGGGCAAGGGGTACACAGCGGGAGCAAGAGAGTCCCCCTGTGGGCAGAATTTGGTCTCTGCAGGGACAGACACCTGTCCTGGGTGGGCTCCATGAAGGTGAGGACTTCTGGGTCCAGGGCAGGCTGCTTGGAAGCAGAGGATCTGGCCACGGAACATGAAGAACACATTTGATTTCATGGCTTGGAGTTAACAGAGGGGTCCCCAAGGGTGGGCTCTACAGGAAGCAGGGGCTGTCTGAGTCAAGGACTATCGAAGCCTCTTCCGGGCCTCACTGACTCCTCCTTTCTTTGAAGCACTGATCGTGGGCCAAGTCAAATATGCTTCTCTTCCCCATCTTGCTCAACTCTGAGCTCCAGGAGGGCACCCTTCTGATTCCCCAGGACTCCATTTCCAGGGGCAGGCACAATACCTGCCCATGATAGTGACTCATCAGCAGCAGACAGAGAAGTGGTGGGGAGAAAGAGCGAAGAGGCTGACAGGGGGTCAGAGCAATGTCACTTTAGGTCTCAGATGGCCTGGAGGTGCATCTGTGCCTGATGCTCCCAGCAGATCTTGGGGCCAAACCCAGCCCAGCCAGCCCTCCCCCGCACCGTGGTGTCTGCCTCCATGCCCCTCCATGGGGTCCGAGGGTGCTGATGGACCCCAGTTTGAGCATCACTCTGAAAGCCTAGAGCTCTGTGGGCCATTGCAGATGCAGCAAAGAGACCCCCCCCCCCCCCGGAAGCTCTATCCTCCTCTGAGGTGTCTTCCAGGGCTGGTGCACACAGTGAGCCAGCATGCAAGGTTGGGTGCAGGCCCAAGGGGCCCAGGCTGCCAGGCTCAGGTCTTTCTCAGCATTCATGTTACCCTGCCCTTCCCCCAGCATCCCCCATGGATCCCCACCCTGACAGCCGCTCACGCATAGGTGATTGCCGTCTTAATGCCACCTCCCCTTGCACGTCCCGTGGCTGACACACCCTGCAATTATGGCTTCTGTTCTCTGCCTTTCTATTGTGCCTGCCTCGCCTCCCCAGGCTGCAGCTAATTGCCGGGTTGCCCCTTCACCATTTCCGTGCGGTAATGCTAAGGCCCGCTCCTCAGCTGCCAGCGCTGACTCTTTTAGCAGCTACAGGGAAAAAGAATCAAGATGGCTTCAGCAAAGCACTCCCCTTGGCCTGGGAGAAAGGGAACATTTGTGGGCAGGCCGGAGCCTCTCGAACTGAAATGCACACCTGTTTGACCCAGAGTTTTAGTAAAGAGGCTGACTCTGGTCCCTGTGGGTCCAGGGTGGGGCTGGAGTTTTTGCGTGACTAAGCTGCTCCCAGGTGAGGGTCTGCAGTCACAGTGTGTAGTGAGGGTGCAGGGCGGGCACAGGGAAATCAGGAGATGCAGGTGAGTGGGGTCAGCTTGCTCAGGAGTTCCTGGGCTGCTTGGACCAGTTCCCACCACCAACTGTTGGACCAGGCTCAGCCCTTCCTGAATTTCAGAGGGGACCAAAGGAGATGCACTGGATTCTAGCCCAGGGCAGGACCTGCCAGGGGGCCCCTAGAGCAGTGGGGAGGCCAGGGTTCTTCCTTCCAGCCCTGCCAAGAAAGCATTATTTGCTTCCAAAGAAAGGGTGTTTTTAATTCGTTCCAGAAATATTTATCGAGTACCAAGGCATGCCAGGCATAGTGTTTATCCTGAGGATATAAAGTAATCAAAACAGACATCGTTCCTTCCTGGAGCTTCCATTCTAGTTGGAGTGCAGGCGGGAAGAGACGCAGAACAAGGTAAATACATGCAATACAGAGCATGTTATTGGCCATGAACGCTCTGGAGAAAAAGGAAGCAAGAAAGGGAGATAGCAGGAGTGAGCAGGTGGTGGGGGTTGCTAATGGAAACAGGGTGGCCCTGAGGATATCCAGGGATTCAAGGTGGACTTTCAGAAGATGGATTGTTTATACGAGCCCAAAGGGACAAGCTGTTTTAAAGAGAAAGGAAAGTTCTGAATGGTCAGGGCCAGCAGACTGTCCCAGTGGGCGCTGGCAGGCTGTAGGACAGGAGTGGCTCTGCTGGGTGCTTTGAATCCGTGGCGTCCTCAGTGGGGACTGACCACAGTGGCTCTCCTTCCTGGTCCTCAGCCCTACTCTGGGCGAAGGAAGATGAAGCTGTCTTGGTCTCCCGGCCCTTCCAGCCAAGAGGACAGAGACTTGTAGCCATCTACCAGGGCTGTCAATGCCAGGGGACAAGTTACCAAGAAGTTTTCCCACACCCAGTGAGGAGCCAGGGGGGACCCACAGCAGGCTCTGCTTGGTGGGGAGGGCAGATGTCGGCACAGCAGGTTCTGAATCCCTGAGTTCCCTGCTTGAGCTGGCGTCCCAGGGGTTAAGCGTGGCTCATGTGTGGCAATCGCACAGGCCCTGCCCTGCTGTGGCTCTCTGGGGCCTCCACTCCCTTCAGGTCTAACTGAGGACAGAGGTGGGGCTGGAGGGAGGAACCATGCCAGGAAGCTGCAGAAATAGCTTTCAGGGGGTGGCTGGGCGTGGTGCTCACTGAAGGCCGAACACCCTACAGGGCGTTGTTTCTCTGCCTGCCTGCGAGGCCCAGGGATTTCTCAGCACAGGAGTCGGGCCTGTGTTCACTCAGGTCCCTGCCACGTTCTCCACTTAGCAGCAGGAGCATTGAGTGCTGGGCCCCCTGGGGAGGAGAGCAGGGTCCTGCTGCTCATGGCCCTTGGAGAAGAAGAGGGCGCTGCCCAGCACATCCACAGCTGAGACTCAGCCAGCATCTGGGCTCCGACTCCACCTCCCTGTGCCACACAAGTCAGCTCCAGGCATGAGCACAGCCGCAGTGCCGTCTGTCTGGGTGTCACCTCCCTGTCTCCATGGCCTGGGGACTCACCCACAGGGCCACCCAAGCTTCATGGAGCAAGGTGTCCACCTCTGACAGCTGGGAGGCAGGAGGAGCACCCAGCAGACCAGCAGCAGGAGCCACCTGCCAAGGAACAGAGGTCGGCTGGTCTGGAGGACTCCACAGACAGGCTGTCGAGGGCCTGAGGGACCCGGGAGCCTGCGGGGAAACCCACGGAGACTGGCAGCCACAGACCCTTCCTTCCCAACAGCACTGGCTAGGGTGAGGAGCAGCTGCTGTGCCACCTCCGTAGCTGTGCCTGGAGGGGCTGCTCCGGCCAAGGCCAGAGCAAAGGGCAGCCCTGTGGCTGGACGATTCCACCCTACGGACTCCTCCAAGTGCAGCCCTCTCTCTGGGGCTTCCATCAGCCGGGCTGTGGGGACTTCTCAGGCCACCCGGAGGACAAGACTCTCCCTCTCTGGTCCCCTTTCCTCCCTTCCCTCTCTTACTTCCCGGGAGTCAGACCTGCATCCCAGCCCAGGGCTCTCTCTGCCTGCTCCACGTTGATCTCCCCATCTGCCACAGCATTTCCCCCTGGGAATCTCCTGCATTTCTCCTTCCAGCTCAGCATCTGCTCTCTGAAGGACCCGGATGGACACAGCAGGACTCGGATAGCACTGTGAACTCTCAACAAAAGGGCCCATAGAGGAGTCAGGACTTGGGCAGCCAGCCTAGAGGGATAGAAATGTGGGGGTTCACCCTCAGCGTCCCCTACTCTGCATCTCCTTCCTCTCATGCCCCCCCACTCCTTCACCCTCTTCTTTGCAGCCTCCACTGCCTGGCACCTCCCAACTGCAGCCCCTAGTTTGCTTCCAAAAGAGATCCTGCCTGTCTGGCATGATGGCCCCAGCCTGGGCCAAGCTAAAGTTGGAGTCCCTGGCTTTGTTATTAACTCAAAGGGGCAAGAAAGAAAGACCCCCAGGAGCTGGCCAGGGCCTCCTTCCCACGCATGCTTTTTTGGGAAGTTGTTGTCTCCCCAGCCTGGTCCCCAGCAGGGACTGACTCCTCTCCAGTATGGTGCTCCCACTGCACTGGGCCTCCTGGGGGCCTGGCAGGCCTGTCTGTCCAGCACTAGCTGGGCTGCTGGCACCCACAGGTGCTCACCACATTCCTAGGAGCTGCTGTGCTGGGTCATGTTGGTTCCCAGGTTCCATGTGGGGTACAGGGCGGTCACTGAGAGCGCCCCCCCCTTCAACTGCCAACAGGGATCTGTCTGATCCCTGTTTCTCCCTTGGGTGGACCAACAGCCCTCCTCACCTACCCTGCCTGTCACCCACCAGGCCATGGCTTCCCTTGGCGGCTCCTTCCCACTTGCAAGTGAGGTCCTGCACCTTGCATGGGGGCTGGCCCAGGTCTCTGCTAGGCCACAGGCACAGGTCGCCATCATTGACCCTGTGCTGCTCTTGTTGAGGAAGGGAAGGGGGCCATACAAACTGGCACAGGGCACGGCCAGCAGGAAAAAGTACAGGTGGGTCTTGGGGATGCACATCTGAGCCATCAGTTCCTCATCCCACGCCACCAGTTGGGTGACCTCTTGTGCATCAGGAATGGAAATGGGGAATGCCCAGGGCAGTGATTTCACATGAGCTACCGAAACAGACTGGCCCTTCATGGGCAGGCTAGGGTGGCATGCTCAAGGTCACACAGCCAGCAGGCAGCTGGTCACGCTGCAGGAAATAGATGTGGACAAAGTAGCATCGGTTTCCAGCCTCTCTCCACAGAGAAGCGGCTGCAGTTTCTCTCCCACCCAGAAATCAATACACAGGAGGCTGTTAGAAACCACCTCCCCATCAAGCCTGCCGCTGCCAGAGCTGGGGCCTGCTCCTTTGTGGCCAGGGGCACACAGGGCTGTCCACACAGGGTGTGGGGCGCGAATGCAGCCTTCAGATGGAGGATGAGGCAGAGCTGGGCCCGCCAAGGTCATGCACGTGTCTCTCAGCTCCCTGATCACCACTGTGTTCTCTGGAAGAGAGGTTTCCTTGCAGTGGCTTCCCGGGCAGAGCAGACCATTGGCTCTCAGAGAAAATGAAGGCAAATGTGAAAACAGCTTTTGATGCCAACTGGGGCCCCACTTCCAAGGGAGACCTTCCCTGCAGGTCACAGTTCGCCTGGCTTGAAGTCACAGCCTCTCGTCAGGAAATGGTACAGCTGCAGCGATGCCACAGTGAGGGGTTGGGAGCTTCCCATGGTGCAGGAGGAGGACAGTGGAGGTGTTAAAAGAATCCACGCCGTCCTCAGAGCTGTTGAAAGGATTGGCCAGAAAACCCACATCTGCCCACCAGAATGCAAGAAGCAGCACGCTCTGGCCATGGCTCGACGGAAAAGGAGGTGATTTTTCATGAATAATTGAATATACGGGGCCTCGAATCTTCCACACAGGTACCACAGGAAGCAACAACACCAAGCCTTTGTGGCCAATACTGCAGTAACAAAAGTTTCCTTTCTCCTCACAGCATCTTTCCTGGGACTGATCTTGCTTGTCTCTCCAGGGCCAGGTAGATGGGGACAGCCACTGCTGTGACTCCAATGTTTGTGTCCCCTCAAAAACTGATGTTGAAACTAAATCTCTGAGGCAACAGTAGTAATAGCTGGACCTTTGGGAGGTGATTTGGTCATGAGGGCTCTGTCCTCATGGATGGGACCAGTGCCATGGTCTGGACTGGAGGGAACCAGCTTGGGCTTTTGGGCCTTCTGCCCTCCACCCTGTGAAGATACAACCTGAGGCGCCATCTTGGAAGCAGAGAGCAGCCCTGATAAGATCCTACCAAGGCCTTGATCCTGGACTTCCTGGCCTCCAGAACTGTGATAAATATTCTACCATTTATAAATTACCTGATCTTGGGTATTTTATTACAGCATCACAGACTCAGCCACTATCTATTTTAGAGGGAAGGAAGCCCATGGCAGTGTCACAGGTCAGTTCTGACTGTGGGCCAGGACTGGGTCCATGGCCAGATCCCTCTCAAATGGGAAACTGCTTCTTACATACCTGCCCCTTGTGCCACATGGAAGTCACACAATAGCTAGAATGTGATTCAGTTATGTAGCTCAGGCCAGACCTGCTCAGAATCCCCACACTTTGTGTTTTAGTTTTGATCTTCTGAGCGTGGACTCGGATCTCTAGCAACTGATACTTTTTCATATTCTTAAAAAAATTGTTAATGTTCTGGTGTGCTGCTGCACAGCAGGATGATTACAGAGGATGATGATGCAATAAGTATTTCAGAAACCTAGAAGGAAGGACTTTAAATGTATCACATAAACGTTTGAGGAGACAGATATGTTTACTCTGATTTAAATATAACATAACATATACATGCATTGAAACATCCCATGTAATGGTATCCTATTAATATGTACAGTTTTTATGTATCAGTCAAAAAATAAATTTACATTTAAAAATGTATATATATATCTGTATATACATATTATATATTTATACAAAATTTATATATATCTGTACATACATATATAAACTATGCACATGCATGTGTATGTATATGCAGGCATACATATGTACATATATGTATGTGTGTGTAGACACACATATGTACACACAGCAGATACATATGTTTCCCTTGGGGGTGGCTTGCAGCTGTTCAAAGAACCTGGGGGCAGAGCACTTTTTCCATTTTTACCTGTGAGACCTAAAGGTCAGTACTGTCGGGGCAAAAGGACCCTGATGGAGATGAGCCCCTCATCAGGCAGATCATCAGAGGGCAATGGTAGGGCTCCAGGAGGTGGAAGGCATCTGGTATCACAGCTGCAACAGGGAAGTGTGACACGCAAGTCAACTAAGGGGACTTGGACCCTGCAAATGTTGCCTGAAGCTTTGTCACTGGGATGCTTCAGCCTGACCTACACCATCCATACTCCACACGATGCTGCTACCCCTGGCTGAGTGTCCTGGTTGTGTTAGCTGACTTTCCTACCACTCGCAACCCAAAGAGTAATACCCAGGAAGTAAGAGAGGTGAGGTGGTCAACAAGACCTACTCCCTGCCTGTCTCCAACCCAAGGAGATGTTTCAGTTTATTTTCTACCTAGGAGAGCCTTCTCCATTCACAGCCATCCATCCATCCATCCACCCAGTTAGTCAAAATTCTCCGCCCGCCACCCCCCCAGTTTAGTGAGCATCTACTAAATTTCAGATGCTTTGTTCACCAACAAGATAGAACCAGGCTGAGATATAAGACCTAAAGGAGAATAAATGGCTGCTCTCTGCTTTTTCCAGGGAAGAGATTTTGATTAGAGAAAGGGGCCCAAGTAGTACAAGGAGAGAAAGAGGGGAGGGCCACTGAAAAGCAAAGCTGAGGCTTCAGAGGGGGAGGGAGCTGCTAAAGAGAATCTATTTACAGTTCACAGAGCAAAACTGATCACCACCCCATGCAGAGATGAGTGTCCAGGAGGAGACCTGAGCAGTCTATGAGAGCAGGTGTGGGGCCGCCCCGCGGCTCTGTGCAGGGCAAGGGCCTGAGGGGTCCTGCCAGAGGCTGCTGCCTGAGGACACTGGCGGTGAGGAGCCGCCCCTGAGAAAAGAGAAGATGCTCCCTGTGGGTCCCTGGAGAGCTCTGCCGTGGAGAATGGGTTATTAATATTACCAGTCACACATGTTACGCCTATTACTGAATCATCTGGTCAACTCCAAGTTCTGAAATGCAGCCTCCAAGCTCGTGTCACCTCCTCTGTGAGCAACAGTGGGCGCCCTAACTGGACAGCCCTCCCCTTTACCATCTCCCCAGGCTACTCCAGACTGAACACTTTCAGGGGCCCCTTCCCAGGCTGACACTTGCCACAGGATCAGAACCCCTCAGCTCAGACCACACTCTCGAGCCTCCATCTTGCCCTCTGCCCCAGCTCAGCTCAACCTACTGTGGGATGCGACTCTGCCATGTTTGTGCAAAGTCCACACTGCACCGTCCTGCCTCCTGAGCTGTCCCCTCGGAGCAGCCCCTGGGAGCTCTTTTCTTGCTGCACCTGCTGCTTGCCTGGAGCCTTCAGACCAGCAGGGCCGGGAGGTCTCTGGTGTGATTACACTGGAGTGCTTATGTGCCGTCTTTGGTGGCTCCAGAGGGGTGTTGCCTAGGACACCAAAACTCAGCAAGAAACTGAACAGAAGGAGGCCACTCTGCACTGCAGAAAAGCTGACAGCCTCTACACAACTGGGTTCCAATCCCACCTGTGCTAGGGTTATCCGACCTGGCAAAAGCACCCGTGTCCTCACTGGAGAGTGGAAATTCCTGCACTCGGAGCTTCTGGAGGTGACCTGAGGACTGAGTGGGTCATGCCTCAGACTGCAGGAGCCTCTTAGGTACTGGTGCTGTCGCCCAAGGCCAGACTCACTCATCCACTCCATTCTCAGGGCACACGGCCCTCGGTGTGTGCCTTGTCTCAGTTACCTTCCTCTTTGCTGGGACACAATACTCGACACCCACAACTTAAAGGAGCGGTTTAGTTTGGCTCACGGTTACCCTTTGGTAGGCCAGCTCCAAGGCAGAAACAGCATAGTGGAAGGTTTGGTGGAGGAGAGCTGCTCACACCATGTTGACCAGGAAGCAGAGCGTGAAGAGAGGAGCCAGGATGGAAACACTCCCTTCCGGGTCACATCCCTAGGGACTCACTTCAACCAGGCCCCACCTCCTAATAGCAAATCAGCTCCAGAGCCCCAAGGTCCAGTCACCTTCCAAAGGCCCCACCTCTGAACACATGAGGCTCGTGAGGGGCCTCCCAGATCCATACCACAGCAGAGCTACATCCCTGCAGGTGACTGTGAACATGGCTGTGGCCAGAGGAGGGCAGGCATTTGGGTGCTGCTGAGATGCTCAACAGCCACTGCAGGAGACAGGGAGGAGGTGCTGGGGCAGGGAAGGCCGCTCTCCTTTGGGGGACCCACAGCTTGGAGCCAGAACCCTTTGTGGGCTCCTCCTCAGTGCAGAACTGGAAACACTCAGTAGGAACGGCCCAGCCTCTCTTCCTGAGGACATTTGGAGGGGATTTGAGGCCTGAAGGGCTCTGGCAGGACCTGAGAGTGGCCGTGGAGCCTCCTGGCAGCTGAAGATGTGCTGGGCCGTGTGTGCTTTGCCATGGAATAGATGGGCGGCCTGGGGTGTGGATCCGGGGCTCAGGCCCCTGACTACACACACGGGGACCAGATGTGTTTGCCAGGTTCCTGAGGAATGGTGGGGGTGGGATTGGCCCCGCTTGTATCTGTTTACTGGTGACCAGGTCTGGGGCCAGAGCCAACTTCAGGGGTGCTCAAAACCCCAGTGGTGAGTCCTCCCTCCCAGGGGTCTGTGCGGGATACAGATGTAACGGAGTTGGTGAGAGAGGGTGAGTGGCTAGCAGTCCAGGGTCCACACTCCCTGGCCTGGTGCAGAATGCAGAGATGGAGCCCTAGGCAGGGCAGGGGTCTGGGAATCCTGGCCCTCCCTCCTCCGCCTTCACGCTCCAGCCAGGAGGACTGGGAAGGGCATCAGTGGGTGTTCAGCAGTAGCTCCAGGTCCAGCAAGCCCCTTCCTTCTGGCCATGGGAAGGACAGGTTGCATTCTCCCTGCCCAAGAGAGGGGCTGCCACCTTCCTCTCTGCCTTGGCTAAGGCACAGCAAAGCCTAGGCTGAGGTCCAGCCTCCTGTTCCAAACTGGCACCTGGCCTGAGCCACAAATCCAAGCTCAGCTGTAGGCAAGAGGACACTGCTAAAGCATTCTGGGCCCAGGTGGGTCCCGCCAGCCTGCACCCTCCGCCCTGGCTATCCACGGCCCCCATTGTGAGTTCAGTGACTCAGAGGAGGTTCTGCTTGCTATCAGATTCTACAGACTTGGGCAACCTGATCCTGAAACAATGACAAGTCTCAGAACAGTCCTTCCCGGCTCCCCCGGAGCAGCTTTTCAGCACTGGCCAAAAACGCAGCAGAGTGCAAAATGATGTTGGGAGGGAAAGGTCAGGCAGCTGGGCCTCCCGCAGCTGGGAGCAGGTGGCTCCTTGGGCCAGAGGGCCAAGTGGTAGAGCCCACCGGCACAGGCGGGTGGCAGCGACCCTGAGGACCATCCTGGGCCCTGGCTGCTGACATCGAACAGGCGGTAACCCCGCCTGGCCTGGCTGACTGGTGTGGCCCCCACTGCACATCCGGGACACTCTGGGGCAATGCCCTGACCTTCAGGGAAAGCAGAGCCAGAGCGCTGTCCCACGTGGATTTGGCCCAGTGACCAAGGCAGCCCTCTTCAGCGCCCCCCATGGAGACACCACTCACAGAGCTCCACTGTATGCCAGCAAGTGCTTTTCCTACTGCCCTCCTCACATTGCTGGGCCATGTCAGTACCATCAGCATAGCCCCTTTCACAGACAAGGAAATTGAGGCTTCAAATGTTTGAAGCCCCTTCCGGGCAGAGAGAAGAAGCACATTGCTCCCGTGCCAAGTGTCCCATGGGAAGGGCAGGGGACAAACAGCAGCTTCCAACTCAGAATCAAAGTGGACAGAGGACCCTGCTGCAAAGTCACACACGGATTGCCTTTCACCAGTGTGAAGGGGGAGAGAGGTGTAGAAATCGGGCTGCTTAGGAAGTCCTGCCCAAACTGTTTGTAGTAGTGAAGAAGTTCCTTGGAGATGGGCCTGGGATCCAAAGTTAGGGGGCTGCGGGGCCAACTTCACCACGGCTCCGGGTCTGGTCCCTCTGGTCCCCTAAATGGTGACCATTCCCACCCCATGGAGGACAGCTACATGGACACAGCTCTTCTGGGCTCCTACTTACTCGAGACAATGTCCAGCAGCACCTGGGCACCCACCACCAAAGGAGAGGATGGAGGTAAGTCAGCGAGCTTTCTGTCTGTACTAAAACACCTGAGCTAATTCACTTGGAAAAGAAAAGGTTAGTTTTGGAGGCTCCAGTCTGTGATGGGATGGCCTCGTCACTCTGAGCCATGGGAAGAGCAAAACCACCCATCTCGGGGCCAGAAAGCAACAGAGGAAGAGGAAGCAGCTGGAGGCGGGGGAGTCTCATCATCCTCTTGGGGCACAACCCCTAGTGACCTAAAGACCTCCAACTAGGCTCCACACCTTCCAGCAGCACACCCTGGGCCAAACCTTTAACACACAGGCCTGGTGGGACATGCAAGACCATGGGATAGCATGGGTGACTGTAACAAAAAAATCCGGGTTCTTGAGGTGGCAGAAGGAGTGGGAGAAATTGGATGAATAATCTAATAGTGTCTGTTGGAATTTTTCTCTCAAATGTGAATCTGTCCTTAAACCTCCAGCGATGAGCAGAGGCTTACTTGCTGGCAAATGCTGTGAATGACAAAGGAAACCAACAAGTAGCAAATTAGTCTTCGTGGAAAAGTTCAGCAGTGGCCAATCCTTTTATAACATCTCTGTGTATAGGGTGAGCCCATGGGCTGTGTGTGGTTTAACTGAGTAAACATAATAAAGTTGTATTAGACGAGTAAACATATTCCTAATTTGAGGGTGGATTTAAATGTGTTCTCTGGCCTTCTCCAAGGAGCTGAATGTTCCCCAGCATCCTGCCCATTACCCTGTGGGCTTCAGCATGGACCTGGCCGCCCCGCTATGCCAGTGATGGGCCATGCTGGAGGTCCCTGAGGGAGCAGCCACTCCCAGGCAAGGCTGGCGGTGCCCTGGTGCCAGCACAGGGGGGCTGGAGCTGCACCCATTTGGGGTCTGGTCTCCCTCACCAGGAGAGTCAGGCACATCCCATCCTTCTCCAATCTGTCTCAGCCCCTGCTTTAAATAACCCCAGCTCCCTGTCTTCACAGACTGAACAAAGTGCTCCCATACCTGGCAACAACTCGACCCTGGATTCTTTTTTTTTTTTTTTCCCGGTACCAGGGATTGAACTCAGGACCTTGCAATTACCACACCGGTGCGGGGCCACTGAGGTATGTCCCCAGTCCTCGGCCCTGGATTCTTAAGTCCTTGTCTTCTCCAACAAACCAAATCAGGCTTCATTTCCTTTCAGGACAGGGTGGTGGCACAGACGGGCATGGGTTAGGCTCCTGCTACAGCGGGGTGGCCTTGGCCCTGTAAGACTTCAAGAGGGAGATGACTGAGTGGGATTCAAGGGTGTGTAGGGCTCCAGATGTGAGCACTGTCCAACCACAAGAGCCCTATCCTCCCGGGGTCACCCAGTGTCCAGCTGGAGGCAGAAACCATGCTGGCTCTTCAAACCGAGGGAGTTTGTTGTAAAGAGTTGCTAACTTTTATGCATACAAAAGCAAAATATGAAAACCAGGAGCAAGTCCATGCAGAGAGAAGAGGACAAAGGGAGAAAAAGGTGAGGGTGGAATGATGGATCCCAAGACCAAAGGACCCACGAAGCAGGGACCTGTGTCCGGCAGGAAGTGGGCCGGCTGCTTCTGGTCTGCCCCAGTGAGGGGAGCAGGCTGTGTAGTACTGACTGGACTCTGTCTTTCCAGCTCCTTGGCCCCTGCTGTGACTTGTCCCTTCTCTTGTGATGCCCAAGTGTCAGGCAGCCTCTCAGATGGCACCAAACAGCCCCCAGTACTCAGTGCCTTGTTTCTCCTAAGTAGAATAGGGCCAGTGTAATAGGTTGTCATTTCCAAAATGGGTGGGCTACGGAAGGGCAGGCACTGCCATCATTCCCACCTTCTCTCGCTGTCTCTTAGGGCTCTGGACAAAGCTGGTGGCTGTGTTCTGAGCAGCCAGCCTTGAGGAGAGGCTCACATGTGAGGAACTGACTGAAGTCAGCCACTACTGAGGACCTGATTCTCCAACCCCAGCTGACACTTTACGGTTGGCCCAATATCCTTGTGTGGGGCCCTCAGAATCTCCCCAGGATTCCTTCCTTTCAAAGCCCTCACTCCAGGCCTCCTTCTATGTGGCAGCTCTCACCCAGTCCCATTAGGGTGTCAGAGCAATTGCCATATACAATGGTCCCCCGCATCTGCGGGTTCCATATCCATGGACTCAACTGATGAAAAAGATTCAGGAAAAAAAAATCATCCATACCAAACATGCACAGGCTTTTTTCCTTCAATTATTCCCTAAGCAATGCAGCCTAACTATCCAGCAGCATTTACACTGTGTCAGCTGGAGATGATTCAAAGCGTACAGGAGAATGTGCACAGGTTCTGTGCACACTGCACACTGTTTTACTGCACAGCTGCAGATTTTGATACCCACCGGGGCCCTGAGACCAGCCCCCTGCAGATGCTGAGGGATGGCGGTACTCCCCTTGGGTGGGTGAAGGTGGGCTTGGGTATTTATTTCCTAGAGCTGGGAGCAAAGAAAACTGTGTGACTCTGGTGTGAGTGACAGCCAAGTTGTGCCAGGTCTCTCTGGGCTTGGGATTCCGTGGGAATCCTCCGCAAAGTGCTGGCAACCTCAGGGTTGCTTTGGCTTTGCCAGCACCACGGCCCTCGCCGTCGACCTGGCCCCAAATCATTTCCTCCAGGTGCTGAGGCCACCTGAAGGCCACGGTCCCTTTTCAGTGTCTACCCTCAACCTTCAGAGGCAAGGACACACTCTCACGGTGGCATTTTCTGGCAAGCCACCCAGCCGAACTGTCAAGAGCTCCCTGAGACCTTCCTTGGAGCACACAGACCTGCGGGCTTATCTCTACTGTGCAGGACTGAGGAGATGGGGAGCAGTAGAACTTCACCCCTCTTCCCCAAAACTGCAAGTGGGTTCAGGAGCCAGCTGCCTCCGGGATGGAGGCTGGTGTGCAGGGTGAGTTAGGTGGTTGCTATGATTTGGATATGGTTTGTCCCCTCCAAAAGTCACATTGAAATCTGATTCACCGTGTAACAGTCTTGAGTGATGGTAGCACCTTTTTAAAAGATCTTTGGATCACGTAGGCTCCATGCTCCTCCTGCAGGCCTGGGTCAGTTACCATGACAGCACGTTGTCGCATGCCAGCTTACCCTTCCATTTTTCTCCCATAGGATGGAGCACCGTGGGGCCCTTGCCAGATGCCAGAGCCATGTTCTTGGGCTTCTCAGTCTCCAGAACCGTGAGTCAAGACAAGCCTGTTCTTCAGGAATTGCCCAGCCTCAGATATTCTATGGTAGCAGTAAAAAATGCACCAGGACAAGTGTCCCCTGGGGGTCACCCCTGGTGGGTGGGAAGATAATTGCCAGGGTCAGTAGTGGTAAGAAGCTGGGCTGTGACATAGTCTCAACCGCGGGCTCCAGAGCTGTGGAGCTGGGGCGGCCCTCCAACGTGTCCTCCAAGCTGGGGCGTGGGGGTTGAGATCTCAGCCCTCGAGCTGATTGGTCACTGGGTGTGCATGTGCGCTGCCCTGGGAAAAGGCTACGCCCTGGGCATGCAGGCAACTTTCCTCTGCCCGGGCAATTCCCCAGAGGCTGACAGCCCTGGGACACAGGGCCGGAGGGTCAGGACTTTTCCAGTCTCACCTCCTCCTGAGGCAGGAAGCCTTAAGACTCAGCCCCGGGAGAGGAGGGAGACTGCAAGGAAACGTGGAGGAGGAGGGAATGAAGAGACTCACACGGCCCATTGACTCCCACAGTGGCCCTGGCCTGTAGGGACAAGTTCACGCAGCAAGGCCTGGATCTGAGTCATCCCTGGGGGCCAAGGGCCGGCTCTGGGCAGTGCTCAGCGTGGGTGCTGAGTAAAGCTGCTGAGGCAGCCCCTGGTTTCTCCTCCTGGCTGTCTGCCGCCTCCTGTGCCCGTGTGAGGATTGGCTCTTCATGGTGTCTTGCAGTCCTTACTTAAGGACCAGGCATGTCCCCCACCTCTGCAAGGGCTGCCACCAAGTCCTCTCTGAAAAGAGTCCTCACAGCATGGATGGGAGCCGTATTAGTGACATTGCTGCTGTGATGCTAGGAATGGTCACCCCAAAACTTGGTGACCTAAAACAGTAAGTGAGTACTTACCTCTGAATCTGCAGGCGGTTACTTAACCTGTCCTCACCTGGGTGCTGGGCCTGGCTATTGGCCGGTCTACGGTGGCCTCTGCTGAGGAGCCAGGGACACTATCTCTGTCCTGCAGGATAGCCGGGTGCCAAGGCATGTTCCCACAGCTGAGGCAGAGGAGAGCAAGCCCCACTCACCAGCACTCTTCAAAGGCCTGCCTGTCCCCGACTTGCTAACTCGGCCTTGGCCACAGCAAGTCATGTGATTGACATGGCCTCCAAAAGGGGAAGCCCTGAAAGAAAGCTGAGGATGGGCCTGGCCCCAGCGGGGACAGGGCGATGGCCCCGGCCCTGTATGTTGCAGGACAGGAAAGGCATGGGAAGCCTGGAAACCTGCAGTCACAGTCACCAAGGTAGTACTGACATCAAAGCAGCTCAGGCCCCCAGGGCGGTCATGGGCTGGACAACAGTGGCCATGACAGTGTGAGCACGTGGCCCCTAAGCAACGTGCTCAAGGACTCTCGTTAGCCCTTCAAGGAGGCAACTTGCTGTGTGCCAGTCAAGCCCCTGGGGATGCTCTGGGCTGACGCTGTGCAGCAGCCTGTCCCGGATCACAGCCATGGGTGGATGGGAGGGAGAGGCGAACAAGGAGAGCCACTGCCAGCCTTCCCCCGAGACCTTCCTCACTGGGTTCTTGGTGGGTGTGTGGCAGAGCAGTGCAGGGACCCACTAGACTGAGACAAGCAGCTCATCCCTGAGGTCCCGAGCACTGGCCACAGTGTCTTTGAGGTTTTCCTCTTCCTGGAATCCCTCCCCTCCCCTCCCCTTCCCCGTGCTGGAATGAAATGAGACTGCACCCAAAGTGTCTCCAGAGGGAATCAGGACATGGAACACACACAGGGTCCTGGGACATCCATGCTCCCCATGATTATGAGTGCTCTTGCACATGAGTTGGGCACGAGAACAGGGTGAGAAGAGGATTCATTTCAGTAGCTTCTGTTAATTTATTTGTCTTCAGCTCCAGCCTCACAGTGCTGGGATGGAGGGAGTCTGACCCCGGTCATCCTTGGGAAGCAGAGTTGCAGGCTTTCTGCTGGCCAAGGCACCAGAGGCCCTGGTCACTGGTCTGCCCTGGGTGTGGCCAGACACTGTGGCCCCACCTCATCGCTCCCCCCAACACGGGCCCTCAGATCCTGGGAAGTCGAGGAGTCCCAGAAGTCTCCTACCTCCCAGTGCTTCTGGTAAGGCTTACAGACCCTATTCCCCAGGGCAAAAAGAAAATGAAGTCACCAAAAGAGAGGGAGAAAACAAAAAGCCAAGAACTAAGTTGACTATTCCACAAATAAGAAGAATAGTAGCCATGTCTGATTTTGATTTTGTACTCACTGTGTCATTAGTTGTGGCGGTCTCGGAGTCCTAAACTGGTTCAAAATGTTTACCTTTCTCGTCACTTTGACTTTAGGGCAAAGCCAGAAGTCACGCGGTGCCAGATCCAGGGAATAAAATGGAGGAGGACACACTAGTGTTTTTACAAGCCTGCCTTTCTGTTGGATGGCCTTGCACAAGTGTTCATAGTATTTTTGATCACACCTCATAAAGATACGAAAGAGGACTCCCAGAACTGCTTCAGGAAGTGGCAAGAATGACGGGATAAGTGTGTTCAAAGCAAGGGGGAAGATTTTGAGGGGATTAACAACAATGTGTCTTTTACTGTAATAAATTTTTAAAATGTTAACATTTACTGTATATTTTGATCACATTTCATAAAATAAATCTGTCCCCAAAAAAGGCAAATCCCAGAAAATCCACCCTTCAGCCTCAGAGGCTGGGCCAGCTGGCTGGCTCATGGCTGTCGTGGATCTTTGCTTTACGATGTGTCTGTCCTGCCTGGCCTGGAAGCTAAAGCTGAGAGAGGGGAAGAAAGTCGGGTGGAGGGGAGGAAGGGGAGAGAGCCCCTGGCCTTCACTGGGCACTTTACTTGCTGCAGAGCGACAAAGGTTTAAACCTGTGTTGTGGGCCACCTGCCCTGGGTTTTCAGGGAACCTTTGGAACGCATGGCTTCGGTGCTTATAGCTTTTTTTTTTGAGACAGGGTCTCACTGTGTAGTTCAGGTTGGCCTTGAACTCACTATGTAGCCCAGACTGGCCTTGAACTCAAAGCAGTCCTCCGTCCTCAGTCTCCCGAGTACCGGCATAATAGGTGTGTGCTACCACGCCCGGCTGGTGCTTGTCCCGTTCATATTTTATGACTCATATCTCACAAATCAGCCCTAAGTGAAGACAGGGCTCTGTCTGGGGAAGTAGCGGCCGGCACCAGGGTCACCCATGTCCTTGCTGGTGCGGCAGCCTTTTTCACACAGCACCGGGGCTGGCATCAAGGCCTTGACAAGAATCCCTCCATGGTGGGAGGGAATTGGTATCTACAACCGCATCAGCTCCCTCCCCGTCAACTGGGTCCTGCTGACCAGGTGGATGGTGTGTGGAATCCATGCTGCCTGTTGGATCTGTGTTCTCAGCAATGCTCTTCTTGATGAGTGCAGATGAAACCTGTTTCCAACTGGGCAGCAGCGTCCCCAGTGCGGCTGTAGAAGCAGGAGAAGCAAGTGGAGCTGCGACCTCCAGGCCAGCCCAGATGCCCAGGTGCCTCTGCTGCCTCCCAGGGTGAGTGCCGGGACTCTTTGAGGTGCTACCAACACCACTGGAATGGGAGCAGCATCATTTATGCATCAGCTCCCACCGAGAGCCTTTCTGCCTCCCTGAGCAGTGTGCAACGCTCAGTTTAAAATCAGGCAGCGTGACTCCCGGTTTCTTTCTTTAGGTGATCACCAAAGTGATTGTGATGTGGTGTGGAAGGAGAGCACTCCTTGGCCAGCCCCTGCCCCAGCGGCAGCACATGCTGGTCATTTCTGAGGAGGGCAGGTGGCAGCCAGGAGTCCAGGAGAGACACGGGCAAAGCTTACCCTTAGGCTCCATCTCAGCAGTGCCATGTTGGTTTAAAAAAAACCAGACAGCTGGCACTTGACTGTATCTATGCAGTGCCCACAGTCATACTGTATACAATGTAATGCTATACTCTCTAGAAAATGCAGGTTTGTGCTCATGTGTGGTACTGGGGATGGAACCCGGGACCTCACCCATGCTAGGCAGGTGCTATATCTTGGAGCTATGTCCCCAGTGCAATTTATATGCGTGCAAACATATGAAAAATAAGTGGAGACGCCAGCCCACAGTCCATGAGGGAGGGGCTGGAACCTGGGCTGGGACAGCCTTAGCTCCACCACCAGTACTTTTATTCTTTGCAAGTCCTTCCCAGAGTGGCTGGGAGCGGAGGCCTGCCTGCCCGCACAGGGAGATGGAGTTTGATGTCTGACCTTGTTTTGGGTTTAAAGGCATCCAAGAAACTTGTCTCAGCACTTAGATGTGCATCAGAGCCAAATGTCTCCAAAACTGGGCCTCGAGCCACAGGCAGAGGAAAGGAGGGCCACAGGCCTGGCAGGAGCGTGTGATCCGGATCCAGGTGGAGGCTGGAATTGCGCCCTGGGGAGTGAAGCCTGATTGGGGACAGGAGAAGGGCTTTCCTACAGCACCTCTTTCTCTGCCCTCACCTCATTCAGCCCCAAGGACATGAAAATAAAGAATGAGCAGAGCCCAGGAGAGGGAGGGGTGGGCAAGGGGAAGGAGAAGCTGGGGAGGTTAGTGGGGGAAGGTGTTCTTTTGAGGCTTCTTCAGGAAACATTTTATATACTTATATATATGCTTTACATACTTAGAGATCTGGCACATTCCACTATTCCTCAGAAAAATCCTAGTGGTATCTCTTTGCCAATTCAAGGAAACAAGGCGCAGGGTGCCTCTGGACTTTAGGGACAGCAGAATGTGGGGTGCCTCGTGGATGGGACTTGGGGAGCGCCACCTCTGGTCCGTCTCAGCCCACAGAATGGCTCAGGCCTCTATTTTGCAGCTTCCGCAGTTCTGTGGCTCCAGGCCGGGTCGGGAAAGCTCAGAGGTGCCTTCTGTACCCAAGCTCTGGACCCAGGAGGCCAGCCAAGGGGAGGCAGGGCCTGGAGCATTGCATAGAGGCAAAGACGCCATGCCACAGACCTGCACACCTGGTGCAGGTGGGATCTTCAGGTCTTCCCAGAGACTGCCAGCCTGACCCGAGGCTTTGTTGCAGGATATATATACTTTGATCAAGAAAAGTGGGCCAGTAAAGTAGTTGTTAATTAATTCAGGTTTCCAAGGCAGATAAAACCTTTCAGGCACATGGGGTCCTGGGGGCAAACACCAAATGGTCTTGGCGGAGGCCCTGGGCAAGCCTCTGGGCTCTCTCTCCTGTCTCTGAGCACCACCGGCCTGCAGCAGGACACACTCTGCTCTCAAGTCCTCACATTTGCCCTCACGCTGCCCAAGGTCCCAGCACAGCTGGGGGTGGACAACTTGGGCAGGGTACCATGTGGGATGGATTTGCACACACAGCCTTGGGTTTGCTAATGGATATTGAGAGGTATGTGACAGGGGCACTCAGGATAGGGCCCAGGTAGTAGCACACCTGATCGGGATGAGAGAAAGAGGCAGCCTGGGTCTTGCTTCACCCCAACTCCCCCGTCCTGGCGCATCCAGCTGTGCAGACACTTTGCCTCCCTGGTCCTAACTGTCTACCTGGAGGGTTGGAGAGGCACCCGATTTGAGGATGCAGGGTGGACACTGAGAGGTTGAGAAGGACAATTTGAGCTCATGGAAACACACAGTCTAGCTTGGGTTTGGGTGGAGAATCGGGGACCACTCCTTAGAAGATCTACTCTTCTTCTCATCAGAAGAACTCTCATTAAATGTTTCTGATCTTCAGTAGGAAGGAGCCTTTATTTTTAAGACAGTACCCCTGGCACAAGCAAGCCACAGTGCAGCAGCTGGCAGGGAGCCCAGAAGCCTGATGAGGCCAGGTGGGCACACCTGGAAAGTTGGCCGTTGCTTTCTGAGGAGGGATGAAAATTCTTCCCACAAGCCTCAGGCCCTGGAAGACCAATAGAATGCCACAGAACAAAGACAACTTGTTTGGTTGTTGTTAGGTGGGAGGGTTATTTTGAGGAGCAAGAAGACATACTGATGCCACTATTTTGTATCTCCAAGGTGCACTGTCATCATTCTGACAACGTTGTATCTATACTTTCTCGTTTCCCATGAATGAATGGAGGTGCCCTGTGCCCTCTGAGCTCAGCATCTCTAATTATTTCAGCTACAGTGAGGCCGAGGGTACTTTGGCTGGGCTTGGCAAAGTTTGCTGGAAAAGAGTGGAGAATAAAGGTCCAGGGGAATCTTCTCCGGGAGCAGCCGCATCTATGCTCTGTCCCTACAAGGAAGGGATACTGTGGACCTGGGGACAGTCTGTGAGCCAGAAGCCCCACCCACACATTTCTACTGGACTTCATTCATTCATTCATTCATTTTAGAGGAGCATTTCCTGATCTTTAGAATCACCTGGGAGTCTGGTCTGCTTGAGTGGTATCCCCTCAAGGCTCTTTCTTCTCCCCTGGTGGTGAGACTGGGAGGGTCCCCACAGCAGGGATAGTTTAGGGCTCCTTCCATTGTGCAATCCAGATACAACTCCTCCCACCATGTAAGAAAGCAGGGACTGAGGACCCCAGTGGATGGATGGGTCCCACTTCTTTCTCTCAAGGTGAACTGCTTTCTCCAATCTAACAGCAGAGGGAGGAATTTAGGGAACATTCAAGTGGGGGCCACAAAAGTGAGTTCTGGAGAGGACTGCATGGCCAGTGCCCAGGGTCCTGGGCTCCATCTGCCATGTCACAATGGTCTCACCTGGGGCACACAGTGGATTTCAACAGGGCAGTGCTTACCCTTGTTTGATTATAAGTGTGGCCTTTCCCCTCCCTCTGCTCTCCCTTTCTAACGTCTTTCCTTCCAAGAGTTATAAATGAATACACTGAACTTCTCGAGTGCACGTTCATCATGTACAGATGAACAAAGACTTCTTCCTTTTTCAAGCTTTAGTTTGGCTCCTCAACCTTCTAGGCCCACTGTACATTTACTTATAAAATCCAGTTTTGGCAAAGAACACAGCTGAGCCAGTTCCTCTGATCACCTCCATATCTGATCAGTTTCCTTCCCCTCCACCTGCCCTCAGATCACCTGGGGCTGTCTCCAGCTATAATCCTGTTAGGTCAGTTTAGCCAGTATCCCCTTATCCCTCGTGTTTCCTCTCGGTAATTTTCCGTCTACTGACCCTGGTGTGCTTTCTGGTTGTAAATTCGCACTTACTCATTCAGTATTTGGAGTTGTCACAACTCTCTCCCCGCTGCAAGATCCCATGGTAGTGGTGGTCCCTATGCCCATAGCAATGGTCCAGAATAAAGTCTGGGCTTTAACAAGGGTTCTGGAATAGTTTTTCTTTAACAGAAAGAAACACTATTTAAGAAAGTAAAGAACTGTCTAGGATACTGCTCTGTGGGGCCTAGAATAAGTATCCTGAGATCATAAGTACTCAATAAATATTCCTAGACTGGGGCCGGGGATTTAGCTCAGTGATTCCATCAGCCTGTCCCGAAAGCTTAAGGACCCAAGTTCAATCCCCGGTACCAAAAAAAAATATATATATATTCCTAGACTGATAGAACCCAAACCTCACTCCTGCGTTCGCTCACCACAGACTGAATGGGAATTACTGACAGGGGAGAAAGGGGACTCTCGCACATAAGGCAGGAAGTGGTGATAAAAATCTTTGGAAAGCTACAACTCAAACATTGTCAAGTGTAGAAGAGGGCAGAGCTTGCTGCTGATCAGTGGAAGGGGAGAGGTCCAAAGAAGTCTGACTGAGGGCCAAGAACAAAGACAGGGTGGCCCTGTGTGTTCATGGGGCTCAGGGAATATTTTGCACCATTGCTGGCCCAGAAAAGGAACAGGTCTTCCTGGAGACACAGCCCCCTCCTAAAGCTACAGTCAGGTAAGGAGGAAGAGGCAGGACCTTCATTCTGCTGCATCCCACAGAGAGGGATGTCTCAGGGCATGGTCCCCACTTCTGTTCCTCTCCTCTTCTTAGGGCCTGTGTAAGAAAGCAGCCTTGACACAGGGGGAATCCCCATGCTGCTTGGTGCCAGAAGTGTGGATTGCAGTGCCAGCCGCAGGCAGGAGTTGTCTGGGAATGCTCGCTGCCTGGCTACTGGAGACCCTGGCCCAGGAAAGTCACATAGAATCCCCACCCCAGCGGGGGTCGAGCTCAGGGGAAGCCTCTCTCACAGGAGGAAGGGGATCAGGTGCCAGGCAGCTCTGGAGAACACAGCCACAACCCCATGTCTGTAGGTAAAAGGGCCTCATAAAGACATAGAAAAATGACCAGTTCCTGGCATCTAGATAGGAGTGATTCTGAATATAAGAAGGTAAGATTGGGAGTCATTCTTATAATAGACTCATGAAAATAGTGGAGCAGGCTGATATAAGAATGAAGTTGCACCAGGATAAGCAATTGCAGGTAGACTTCCTGCTCTATGAGAGAAAGCAGATGGGACATTCTGAAGTCCTGTGGGACCAGGCATGCTTTGCTCTATGCTGCATCTTTCCCCATCCACTAGGGCCAGCAGGCCCCAGTATCCTGTGACAGCACAAAGCATCCTCCCAAAGGTCCAAAAGCTCTCCAGGTGGCAGTGCCCATGCTGGGAACCACTGACCCGCGAGCCCTGGAGGGATCTGTGGGTTGATGGCAGGGGAAGCATAGGTGGTTTGAGAAATACCTGGTGGGGGAGAATTGGCCAAGTTTGGAAACTTTCTGAACCTGGGGAGTTAGTCAGAGGGAAGACTCAATGTGACTCACAGCAGAGGCAGTTGGTGGCGCCCTAGTGACAGGGCCATAGATTTGAAGGCAAGGGCTGGGGTAGGAGAAGAAAGGTGCTGAGTGCTGTCTTGAGTTTGCTTGTCTCTTGAGGTATAATTTACATACCGTGAAACTCGCCTGCAGTACGTGTAGGATCCAAAGGCTTAGTGTGTTTACAGGATTGTGCAACTACCACCACCACCTTATCTGAAACGGCCAATTGAGCTTTTGTGGGGCAGAGGGCACAGGCCGGGTGGGCGGGGCAGGCCTGAACATGGAGCGGGCAGCAGCTCAACGTTGACATGGGAGCTATGGCTGACTGCAAGACCCCAGTGGTCACACGGATCTCGGTCCAACATCCCGAGGACTCTGCTGGCTGAGGGAGGACCCTGGGATGGAGGGGGTTGTGGTGCAGGGGGAGGACAGGAGGATGGGCTGCCATGGGGGAGGGGCACCGTGCTCGAGGGTGTGGGACTGAGTAGAAAAGGCAGGGCGGAAGAACACTCTTGGTGAGGAGAACAAGGCTAGGTCAAACCCGAAGGGACAGTGGACAATGAGATGGAGAGGAATGGAGAGCAGAAGGCGGGGCTGGAAGCTGGGAGGGCTTCTCTTCCCCCGTCCTGTCCCGTCCCGTCCCGTCCCGTCCCGTCCCGCCCCGCCCCTCTCCTTCACCCCTCCCCGTCCCTTTCTCCACTCCTCTGCTCTGGCTGGGTCTCCCCTTCTCCCACCTGCCTCTGGGGCACCTTGTATGCACCCTCCAGCCTTCTATCGAAAAGAGTGACAACACAAACATGTCAGCCTGCCTGAGACACTTCACGCCTCCTCTCTTGGCTCCTGGGGAGGAAAACACTTGGCGGCTTAGCAAGCTGTCGCCAGCCCCACCTGCCCCACCCTGTCACTCACCATGTTGAGTGACGCTGGGGTCCCCTGTCCCAGCACATGCCAGGCACTTCCTCCCCTGGGAGCCACCAGCCACACTGCTCCTGTCTGGAACTTCTTCCCCACCTCCTCTCCCGACCTGCTGGTCTATGGGATGCCCTGGCCAAGCGTGCTCCTCCCAGCCCCTTTCCCAGGACCTTCACTCTACGTGGGTCTGTGTTTCCTGTCTGCTTTCTTTCCCCGGAGCCAGGACTCACTCCTTACCATTCCCCCTAGAGATCAGCACACGGAACCTGCTGCTCCCAAGGTGTAACCTGAGGCTAAATGAATGAATGAATGGAGTTTTAACCTCAACGCCTTTGCAGCCCAAGTGTGAAATATTAACTACATCTTCTCAGTGTCTTTTGGCATCGCTTGCCTTTTGTCACAAACACGGGTGGAAACATCGGCCCTCCCAGTCATCTCCGCAGTGCGGACAGTCTACACTGGGTTGCGGTTACGTGGTGTGGGTTGGTTGCTTTGCCCACTGGAAAATCCTGGTTTTCTTCTGCCTTTGGGAGTGTTTGTCGCTGGTCCTCCGCAGTTTGGCACACCCAGCTGTGCTCTGCCCTGCAGGGCCTGGCGGAGGAAAAGGGCAGACATCTAGTGGAGCTTACGTGTACCCTCGGGGACGGGGCGCTGTACCCAGCCCGGTCTCCTGGGGGCGCTGCCTTCCAAAGGCTCAGCAGCTGGGCAGCCTATGGGTCTCTCCACAGAGCCCACCGGGAACTCTCCCTTCCTGTCTCTGTGGCTTCTCCTCCGCAGGTTGTGTTTTCCCATTGCTGGTGTCTGGAAAAGGGAACGAGCTCGCTCCCTCCCCTGCCCTTGCTACTTGCTCTTCCCTCTGACGCGCTGCCAATCTGTAAAGGATGTTTGAGTTTCTTCTCTGTTGTTTTTAACGCTGTGAAGTCGGCCTTGTTAACACCAGGTGCTGGAGAATTAGAACTTATCTCATCAATCACCATCATCAAAGCAAGGTGGAGCAGGATGGTTTCAACTGGTCTCAAATTTCCTGCAGGAATTTGGCCTCTTGTCAATTCCTCTCTCCTCAAGGCTGACATTAAGGCTACAACCAAGTCCTCCTCAGCTGCCTGGTCTTCAGTTCACTCTGCTAAAAATCTCCCGAAAGGAGCTCAGGGCTAACATTTCTAGATCGATAATAGATCTATCGTCTCCTGCCATCTGATTGTGGGACTCTAAGAACAGTATGTGTGCGTGTGTGTATATATATATATATATATTTTTTTTTTTTTCTGGTAGCAGAGTTTTAACAACCTAGAAAGCTTAATTAAGCTTTCCTGCTGCATCTTTTAATTGAATTAGTAGCAGGAGAGTATTTTTAGAGCCAAAGTGATTATTTCGTGTAACAGATACATGTCTGAATGTTCTCAAGCCTATGTAGGCCAAAAACAGCCAAAGAATCGCTTCACAAGTCTGAAAGTATGACTGTTTGCTTTTACATAAATCATCACTATTTTATGTATTTACTCTAGTCATTCGTTATTTATACTTTGAATTCCTTCTCCTCATGTACAAGGTGAGGTGGGACCAGAGCTTTTAAAAAACGAATTTACAAAGGTGTTAGGATTTGAGTAGTTTTGTTTAATTCGCTCTGGTTCTGTTGGTTAGGGTGGGCTCCCTTCCTAGACTTCAGTTCCACTCTGAGTTTTTCTTTTATTCAGAACTATGATACCACGTAGTGGGAAATGCTTTGTAGGTCACTATGGATAGTACAAGAAACACCACAAAGTTCTGCCATGAAGAAGCTGAAAGTCAACAAAGCAGGCAGCCATTTAAACCACTGAAGGACACATTGTATCACCCAACCTTGGTGACGATTTTAAGCAAGGTACCAGACTGCGTGCTTTCCAATGCATGCTCTAGCTACGGTGGCAGGAAAGTGATCTGAATGAAACTCTCAGGGTTTTCTGGGAGGTTCTTTGTACAAGCAGAATAAAGATGATCTTAGATGGGTAATGTGGAAATGCAATGTGCAAATTATGGCTACTACAACTCTTGGTTTTAAGATCACTAAACTGTTGGGGCTCGGGATGTAGCTCAGTGGTTTTGCCACCTGCTGCGCAAGCGCAAGGACCGGAGTTCGATCCCCGTTACCAAAAAAAAAAAAAAAATCACTAAACTATTGACATAGAAACAGTAGGGATCATCTAACACAGTAGAGGGTGCTCGCTGCAGGGTTGGCAAAGAGGCCTACAGGGATCCTGTGAGAAACCCGAGGGGGAGGTAGGGCAGGGCGTGATGAGTTCTACCTGAGGAATTTTCCACCCCTCTGAGATGAGTGCCAACTCAGATACACCAGTGAGATCCGTGCAGAGATACGGAACTGGGCAAGAGTGTCCCAAAGGAAGGTGGCGTGTGAAGACAACTCCTGGGGGTGGCCACAGGCACAGGCAAAAATCAAGTTATTTCTTGCTTTCTTTTGAAATGCGTAGTAGTATCAGATAATTCTGCTCTTTAATCTCACATTTCCATGGTTGCCTTTAGAATGACTTTCGGTATTTCTCCAGGTCTTGTGTCCTGCCAAACACTGCAAATCTAGGGATTTTTCGGTAAAATATCATGAGCCATATAGTATCTCTTTCCGTTGTGGTTTTAGTGACCTGCAACATCTCGGGGCTTACCTTCATCTCCAGGAACGCATTTAGCTCAGCTACCTACGAGGTAGACAGGCTGGCTCATTGCAGTCTCTTTTCTAAAGACCAAACTGAAATCTTTCTTAGAAGACCAATCACCACCATGCCCATGGAGGCAGAATCCAGGCCTCTTAGCTGTTGGCAGGCAAGTGATGGATAACAGCAACATCTAGGCGCTTGTAGTTGGAAGAGGCACAGAAAGAACATCGAGGGTATCAATGTACAACATTTCTTTCCATAAACCTGGATTTCCTTCCACTAAGTAGGGGCATATTTTTAAAGCAAAAAGAGGATGAAGAAAACATAAGCACTGATAAAATTGTGCTCATTTATTCTTAAATACCTTCTTCCCAAAGTGATGGTATTAAGATCACCCATCTGGGCTCTACCTCTTTCTTCTCCACTTAAGCTAATCACTTTACTTGCTAAATTTGCAGAGTCTCAGCCATGAAAACTCCGGAAGGGTGTGGTCGGCTCTTCCCCAGCTGCCACCCTTCCTCTTGATTTTACTAAAGTGAGATCTCACGTCTCTTTTTTGCAGTGATCCTGGATTGACAAGCAAATTATTAATGCTGTGACCATGAATCTGATGTAAATAAATGCTATGAATTTAACATTAAACAAAAAGCGGAATGGATCAAGCTCCAGTTGATTTTGTTGTTGTTTTCCCGAAACAATATGCTGAATGGAAATTATTTGGGGGAAGTTCTTACTGAAAACTGTTCAAGGCCATGGCACCCCAGTTACACAAATAAAAAAATACATTTTGAGCTAAATCGCATTTTAAGGTTCTAGTCTCAGATTAATTTGACATTAAATAAAAGCATAAAGTTTTCCAAGATTACTCTGGTTGAAAAGAGCCAAACTGGTAATGTGTGTTTATAGCAGTAGTAGCAATGTGACATTTGCTTATAAAAGAATTAATCTCCCATCTGCTTTCTTACATAAACTGGGACTACACCTAAGAAACTGGAAGAAATTGGTATTTTCAAATACAATAGAAATTTAAAAAATTGAATTAAAAAATTTTCAACATACATATAAATAGAAAATATATTAAATAATGTTGGAAATGTAATACCACACAGTTACTTGCTATGGATTTTCAGGATATACTAGGTGAAGAAAGCAGGTTATAAACTGAGCTTGGGCTGGGGGTGGTGGCATATGCCTCCAATCCCAGTGATTTGGAAGGCTGAGGGAGAGGATCCCACATTCAAGTCCAGCCTGAGCAACTTAGTGAGACACTGTCTAAAAATACAAAGGGATGGGGTAGCTCAGTGCTCCCTGGGTCCAATTCCCAGTACCACAAAAGAATAAACAAAAAGCCTGTGCATATAAAATGACATTTAAGTAAACCCACATGTGTGCATTTTAAAAAGACTAAAAAGAGGGCCAGGGATTTGGCTCAGTGGTTCTGCCACCTGCCTTGCAAGTGCAGGGTCCTGAGTTCGATCCTTGGTACCAAAAAAAAAAAGAGTGAAAAGATAGACAAATAATTATAAAAAAAAATAGGGGGGTTAATGGAATTTTAAGCTTTTTCTTCATTCTTTTCTCTAAGTTGCAAAATTGCTTCTCTAATCAGAAAAAGGCTCTTTACCCAAGCTACTAGGGAGCCAGCAGAATTGTTAAGTTCACGGTCAGTCTAGACAATTTAGGGAAATCCTATGACAAAATAAAAAATAAAAAGGGCGGAGGGCCGGGGATTTAGCTCAGTGGTTCTGGTGCCTGCCTCGCAAGCTGAGGACCTGAGTTCAATCCCTGGTACCAAAAAAAAAAAAAAAAA
>NW_004624768.1:4975369-5081491 GCF_000247695.1 Heterocephalus glaber
AAAAAAAAAAAAAAAAAGGGGGCGGAGATTTAGCTCAGTGGTAGAGTGCACTTGGGATTGATTCCCAGTACTGGGGGTTGAGGTGGAGGGAGAAAAGAAAGAAAAAGGCTCTTCAAATTAAAAACTACATGAACAGATAGACACTACATAGAGAATTCTTACAAAGATAGTAAATAAAAGAGGGCAGATTTTCCCTGTTAGGATGATCTGCCTACCAGGTGCTTTTCTGGATGTACAAGACTCGGTAGTAGTTCACAACATAGCTTACCTGGCTCTGTTCATTACCTTCTTATGCCAAAGTGCTTTCAAGATTCATCCATGTTGTAGCATGTGTCATGTGTAGCATATGGGTAGTGTGTGGATAATATTCCACATTTTGTCCAGACATCATCCACTGATGGGCATTAGAGTTGTTTCTACTTTTTGGTTATTAAGAAAATTTATGTATAGGTTTTTGATTCTCTTAGGTACTTAGAAGTGGAATTGCTGGTTATATGGTCTCAATTTAACCATCTGAAGAACTGCTAGGCTGTTTTCTACAGCAGCTGAACCAGCATTATATAATTCACACATTCCCACCCCAGTATCTGAGGGTTTCAATTTTTCCACATTCTTGTCAACACTTATTATTGTCAACCTTTAAAAAAAACAGTCATTCTAGTGGGTGTTAGGTCGTATCTCCTGGTTTTTACTTGCATTTTGATGAATGATGCTGAGCATCTTTTCATGTGCTTTTTGGATATCTGTAGCCAATCTTCTTTGGAAATGTTTATTCAAAGTCCTTGTCTATTTTTTATCTGGAATTTTAACTTGCATTATTGAGTTGTAGGAGTCTTTTCCATGTCCTGGATACTAGATCCATATCAGATATGAAAATATTTTTTCCCATTCTGTGAGTTGTCATTTTACTTTCCTGACAGTGTCCCTTGAGACACAATATGTTAAAATTTTGATGAAGTAAAATTTATTTTTTTTGGTTATTTGTGCTTTTGGTGTCATATCTAAGAAAGTACTTCTTAGTCCAATGTCATGAACTACATTTCCTTCTAAGGAAATGTACATTCCTACATTTTCTTCCAAGAGCTTTATTATTTAGTTCTTGTATTTTCGGTCTATTATCCATTCAAGACAATTTTTGTATATTGAAGTAGGGGTCCAATTTCATTTTGTTGCATGTGACCATCACACAAGCATTATCTATTAAAAAGGCTGCACATTCCCTCATTTTTTTTCTTGGTACCAGGGATCAAACTCAGGACCTTGCACTTGCCAGGTAGGTGCAGCGCCACTGAGCTAAATCCCCAGCCCTGCACATTCCCTCAGTGGGTTGTCTTGGAACCACTGTCAAAAATAAACTGTCCATAAATGTAATGACTGATTTGTGTAATCTTAATTGTATTTATCTCTATGTCCATCCTTATGCCAGCCAGTACTGCATAGCATAGCCCCAATTACTGGAGCTATGCAGTAAGTTTTGAAATTGGGAAGTGTAAATCCTATGATGTTTTTCCAAGATTATTTTGCTGTTCAAGGCCTCTTGCATTTTTATAATAGCTTTAGAATCAGTTTGTTGATTTCTGCAAAAAGTGCAGCTGGTATTTTAATAGAGATTGCACCAAATTTATTACTTTAGGAAGAGTTACCATCCTAACATTATTGTCTCCTAATATATAAAGATGGAATTTCCTTACATTTATTATCTTTAGATTTTTTCAGTGATGTTTTGTGAGTATTAGTGTATGTATCTTAACTTCTTTTGTTAAATTTATTCCCAAGTATTTTATCATTTTTGATACTATTGTAATTATCTTAATTTCATTCTGGGTTTTTCATTGCTAATGTATAAAAATCAATTGAGTTTTGGATAATAATCCTGTATCTGCAAGCTTGTCAAACTTGTTTATCAGCCTTAGTAGTTTTGTGAATCCCTTAATATTGTCCATATACGATCATGTCACCTGAAAATACATTTTATTTCTTTTCCAATCTTGATGACTTTTTATTTCTTCATTTTGTCCACTGCGCTGGCTAGAACCTCCAGAACAAAGTTGAATAGAAGGGGTAAGAGAGGATATTGTCTTATTCTTGACCTTGGTGGGGAAAGCTTAGAGTATTTTTCCGCTTGTATGTTAGCTATGGTCTTTTCTTTCTCTTTCCTTTTTCCTTTCTTTTCCTTTCCTTTCCCTTCCTTCCCTCTCTACCTTTCTTTTTTGTGATAGTGGGGGATTGAATTTAGTGCTCCCCCTTTTAATTTTTATTTTGAGAAACAGAGTAAGTTGCTAAATTGCCCAGGCTGGGCTTGAATTTACCTTTCTCTTGTTTAGCCTCCCAGAGTGGTGGGATTAAATATCATTATTTTCCCTAAATGTCCTTTATCAGGTTGAAGAAGTTCTTGCATTTTTAATGTTTTGAATGTTTACATCAAGAAAAGACGTGGATTTTGTCAACTGTTAGATGCTTTTCCTAAATCTATGCAGGTCATGTTGTTTTGTCAATTATCCTGATACTGTGTATGTTACTTTTTGTTATGTTGAACTTTATGTTCCCAAGATAGGTTTTAGAGCTCACATTCTTTTTTTTTTTTTGGTCCCAGGGATCGAACTCGGGACCTTGCGCTTGTGAGGCAGAAGGCGGAACCCCTGAGCTAAATCCCCAGCCCCACCAAGATAGTTTTTAAATAGAGATTCTTTTTATATGTTGCTGGATTCAGTTTTGTATTTGGTTGAGAATTTTTGTATTAATTTGATATTAAGTGATATGGGCTTATAGACATTCTTTTCTTTGCCTGATTTTAGCAGGTGGGTAACACTGGCCCAAGAGAATAAGTTAGGAAGTGTACTCTCCTCTTTTATTTTTTGGGAAGCATTTTTGAATAACTGATATTAAATAGTTTTTAAATGTTTGGTAGAATTTACCAATGAAGACATTTCTTCCTTGACTTTTCTTTTAAGTTTTTGGGTTTTTAAAAAATAAAGTCATTTCATGATTAGGTTTAAATTTATTTTTTTATTTCTTCTTGAGTTGATTTTGCCAGTGTCTATGAATTTGCCAATTTCGTTTAAGGTCCCTAGCTTGTAGACACAGAAATTTCTTTATAATTCTGTAAGGTCAGTAATAATCTTTCATTCCTGGATGAATAATTTGAGTATTCTATTTTTTTCCTGTGTAGCTAAGGGTTATGTTACTTTTGCTGATCTTTTCCCAAGAACCAATTTTTTGTTTCATTTATTTTCTCTATTAGTTTTCTAATATTTCATTTCTTTTTACTCTAACTTCTATTATTCCTTCTTTCTGCTTGCTTTAGGTTTAATTTACTATTCTTTTCTAGTTTCTTACAGTTGAAGGCTAGTTACTGATTTGAGATCTTTCTTTTAAATATAGACATTTATAGCTATATATCATGTTTTAAGTGCTGATTTAGATACATCTCCTAAATTATGATATGTTGTATCTTCACTTTCATTAATCTCAAGGAACTTTTAAAATTTCCTTGTGTTCCTTCCTTGACCCATTGGTTAATTAGGATTGTCTTGGTTAATTTCCATATATTTGTGAATTTCCCAATTTCCTTATGGATTTGTAATCTCATTCCACTATGACAACATACTTTGTATGATTTCTGTCCCATTAAAATATCAATATTTAATGACAGCCCAGGAATGTTTCATGTGACCTTTAGAAAAATGTACATTCTACTGTTGTTGAGTGGAGTGTTCTACAGCTGTTTGCTAGGTCTACTTGGCTTAAACTATTGTTCAAGTCTTCTATTTATTTGTTGACCTTCTGTCTCATTCTATCCATTATTGCAAGTGAGGCATTGAAGAATGATTATTATTGAATTGTCTATTCTTCTTCCAATTGTCAGTTTTTTACTTCATGCATTTTTGGGGCTCTGTTATTAGGTACATATATGTGGCATTATTATGTCTTCTTGATGGACTGACCCTCTAGCTATGCAATGTTTTTGTCTCTAGTAACAATTTTTATCTTAAGATAGACTATTTTGTCTGTTATTGATCGCAGGTCTATTTTTGTATGGTGTATCTTTTTTTTTCACCTATTACTATAAACATATTTCAGTCATTAAATCTAAAATGTGTTTGCCAGCTGGGCATGGTGATAGCATGCCTATAATTCCACCTCTGGGAGGCTGAGTCAGAATCACAAATTTGAGCCTAGCCTGGGCAATTTAGTGACATCCTGTCCCAAATAAAAAATAAAAATGGGCTGGGGATGTAGCTCAGTGTAAAGGCCCTGGATTCATTCCCCAGTACTGAAAAAAAAAAAAGGGGTTGTCTCCTATAGATATTTGGACCATGATATTTATCTATTTTCCTACCTCTGCCTTTTAATTGGAGTGTTTAATCCATTTACATTTAATATAATTATAGATACAGTGGGATTTAGTCTGCCATTTTATTTTCTGTCTTTTGTCTTTCTATTCTATTCTCACATTCTTTCCATGCCTTTCATGTATTTTTCTACCGTACTGTTCTACTAGTTCTCTTTGTGTGGCTTTTACTATATACATTTTAAAGATATTTCTTAGTGGTTTCTCTAATGATTATAATTAATATCTTAATTTATACCATTTGGATTCAAATCAACTGAATTTCAAAAAATTTTGTTCCTATGTAAATTTGTTCCCACCCCGTTCTTTTGTACTGTCATACACACTTTTTATTTTGTGCCCCTCACCACAGATTTGTAATTATTGTTTTATACAGTTACCTTTTAGGAGGAAAAGACTTAAGAACAAATATGCTGTCATATATTTGCCTACATAGTAACCTGTATTAGTGTTTATTTCATGTAGATTTAAGTTACTATTACTGTTTCATTTTAGCCTGGTGGATTCTGTTTATTATTTCTTGTAAGACAGACTTGCCACTGATGAATTCTACTTTTGTTTATCTGGGAGGGCCCTAATTTCATCTTCATTTTTGAAGAATAGTTTTGCTGGATATTGAATTAATGTTTGATGGTTACTTTCAACTTTTTAAATATGTCATCCCTACAACTTCTAACCTCTGTGGCTTCTGATGAGGATCCCTTGTGCAGGAGTCATTTCTTCCTTATTTTCAGGATTCTCTCTTTGTGTCTGGACAATGTGGCTGTGTGTCCAGTCATGGATTTACGTTTTCCCTTCTTTGGACTAATTGAGCATCTTGGGTGTATAAATCAATACTTTTTATCAATGTCTCTGTCCATTATTTTTTCCAATGTCTTTTGTGCCTTTCTTCCCTCCCCTTCTAAGAATCCAATTATACATAAATTGGTATGC
Source organism: Heterocephalus glaber (assembly GCF_000247695.1). The sequence goes on from NW_004624768.1 coordinate 4,980,654, forward strand.
TTCATAGGGTACCACAGGTCTCTTAAGCTCTGTTCATTTTTCTTCGTCTTTTCTTTTCTTTCTGTACCTCAGAATGGATAATCCAATTGACTTATGTATATTTGTTTGCTGATTTTTCTTCTGCCTGTTCCAACCTACTGTTGATCACTTCTTGTCAATTTTTCACTTCAGTTACTGTGTTTGCAACTACAGAATTTATATTTGGTTCTTTTTATATAATGTCTATTTTTTTTATCAACAATGTCTATGTAGCTAGACATCATTTTTATATCTTCCTTTGGTTCTTTAGTTTTGGTTGTTCTTTAGTTCTTTAGGCATATTTAAAATGGCTGGTTTAAAGTTTTTATCCAGAAGTCCAATGTCTGGAATTTTTCAGCAATTTCTATTGATTGCTTTTCCCCATGTACTGTCTTGTTTCTTTGCATGCTTCATAATTTCTTTTGTGTCTGTGAGTGGAAAATGGGACGTTACTTGAGGTAAATCTGAGAATCATTTTATTTACCTCCCTGCTAAGGGTTTGTATACTTGCTGGGGTTTTTTGTTTTGTTTTAGTGACTTTTCTGAATTAATTCTGTATACTCTATATTCTTTGTAATGCATGACACTGAAGACTCTGCTCAGGTAGTTTAGTGATAATCTAATGATTGGAGAGAGATTTCTCTACTTGAAACCAGTAAGTCTTCCTATCAATGTGGAGGGCCCTAAGGGTTGGCACACTCTTTCACACTCAGCCAGAAAGGTCACTTTCTGATTGTACAGAACCTCAATTTAACATGAGCATTTAGCATGCAATTAGGTCATTCCGAAACAAAAGTACAATCCTTGGCATGTGCAAAGTCCTACATGTGTGCACAACCATCTGATCTCCTGTAAGGTCAGGGCTTTTCAAAACCTTTAGGAGGCCTCCTTCCCAGCATTTAAGAGTTTTTGTTAGCCTACTGTTTGCTCCAACGGTGACCCAACCCACTGCCTCAGGAAGCCATTTGTTCATCACTTATCTCTGAGACTTTTCCAGCAAATTTCCCTGAGGAAAAGCCTTTTCACACCTGGCAAGTTCCAATCCACTAAGATAAAGAGAGTCTTGAAAGAATCTTCCAGGGAACCACCAGACACGCTAAATGACAATTCTCTGGGAATGAGGCTTTGAAGGAACCCTTGCCCGATTCTTCTCCCTCCTGTTTCCAGGCTTCTGCTTTTCACTTTCTATATGTTCTGTTGGTTTTCAAGGATACAGCAGAGATGGAAGGGGGAACAGAAATAGGGCAAGTTAAAACATTACAAAGCTCATTACTGGAGCCTAGATCCAGCCATTTTTTTGAATAAATACCGCTCAGATTGCTGAAGCTTTTGTAATTTCCAGAATTGTGAAAAAAATGTTAATTCTTACACTTTGGGCCAATTTTTTCCTTGCTATATGGGGGATGGAAAGTTCTCAGAGCTCCTTCCTCCACCACTTTCACTGGGCTTAATTAATGCCCCTTTTCTTTCCTAACAAAATGAAGGAGTTTTTAACAAGACACCACTATTGACATTTCTGAACATTCACATAGTTCAAGCTCAACGATTCTATGAACAGTAATTATTCTACAAACATGCAACCAAACTTGACAGAGTATGAATTTTATACAATGAGCACACTCCAAGTGAAAACTGCCATAATTTTTCAGAAGCAGAATCAGTCTTAGGCAATGTTTTCATTACATACATATATTTTGGATTACTATGAGAAACTAAACCTAGTACTCTTTAGCATGAACAGCAAGGACAATCTACACTCTAGAAAACACCAGCAGCTCCTGAAAGTCTCTTAATTACATATAGACATCATCACAAAAGCTCCACCTTCTGCCCAGCCAACACACTGGGCTGCCAGTACTTTTCTGTCTCTGAAGTGCAAGGGACCATACAGTCGAGCTGCAAAGAGCACATCTTAGGCTGCAAGGCATGCTGTTCCCAGCTGAGAATAACAGCCACTCAGCTATGATCAATCCCTTTCCCAGAGATCCCTGCACCACTTTCAGATCTACTAGCTGATGACACGGTGGGTAGTTCCTGGGTAGGGGCAGGAAGACTTGAGTAATTTTTAGGCAAAAGAGAGCTATTTTCAAGTGTATAGGCTTAATAAAAATCCCCTTTAAAGGCAAGGCAAGATTCACTGGGTTCATGGAGAAGTGTAGCAGAGCCTCATTAGGAGCAAGCAAGGGGGAATGAAAATCATAAAAGTAAAAGCAAAACAAAATGGCCAGGGTTATGCAAGGAAACTTCTAAATGAGATTCTATAAGATAGTGTGTTTATGAGTCTATGGAATGAATTTCCGTCTCCATATTTAATTACATCAGATTGCATTAGTACTGGTCTAGATAGGAATCCATTTTCATAAATCATCTGAATAAAATGTTTTGATTTCTGCTCAAGTGTTTAAGTTTTCTGTAGTAGAAATAAGAATGTCAAATTCTTCAATTTAGGAAAGAGAAATCTAACTTTACGATTAATAATTTTAAACGCTGGCTTTGAAAGTTCCCGAAGGTTATGAAAAGGTATATGTTTTAAGAAAAATTACATGCAGAGCCTATAAGCCAACTGGTGTTGAAGGCTTTTTCCTTAGACTACAAACATTTTAATTTGTAATACTTAACGTGAAACAAATGGGAGGTGGACATTCAGCTAGCTAAGTAGCGTGCGAAAGGTTTTAGTGAGTGCTGGGGACACTGACCGAAGGGTGTTTAATGTACACCCCTTGTCCAGCAGAGGAGGGGCCAGATAGCTAGCAAATAAGTTCACTATTCTCCATCAGCCAGACTGGATCCTGGCTAATAGAGTTTCAAGTTTTTGCACACTTGAAAAAAACTTAAAGTGTGATAGTAATATATATTAATTGAAGATACAACATTTCATCTATTTCATAGTGTTATGTAGCCAAGATTTTCGGTATGATAACAATTAGGCATAAATCACTACAATTCACTCTTAGTCACTGTCTTATTGCCGAAACAAATACCTGACACCCAAGACATAAAGGAGAGGAGGTTTATTTTGGCTCATGTTTTCAGTCCACAGTCACCGTCCTGGCTGAAAGGCAGGAAGGCATGGTGGAAGGTTCTGGTGGAGGACAGTTGTTCACGTCATGGTGGTGAGGACGCAGAGACTGAGGAGCTGGAGGCACTCTTCCAGGTCATGCCCCCAGTGACCTGCCCCCTCCCTGACTGGGCCCTACCTCTTAACAGCACATTTTGCTCTGGTTTCATCAGTGAATTAACGCACTGATAAGTACAGTGCCCCCATGATCCATTTACCTTCCAAAAGCTCCACCTCTGAGTACATGAGCGTTCTGGGGCTCATTGTTGATCTAAACCACAACAGACCCCTGGCTCTACATCACAGGAAATCCTGGCCTCATGAGGCTATCCTGGATTTCAAAACTTACCACTAACCCTCCACACATGAGCTTGCTGATGCAAACTTACCTTGAACAGACTATACTTTTCAAGTGGGTCACCTTTTTCCCCCATTACTACTATTGCATGAAGTAGTTTTCAACCCAGAATAATGGTTGCTCAACAAAATAACATATAGGGTTGCGGGTGTGTAGCTCAGTGGTAAGGGCATTTGCCTAGCAAGTACTAGGCTCTGGCTTGGTTCCCAGTACTAGCAGAAAGAGGAGAGGAGGGGAGGGGAGGGAAGAAGAGAGGAAAGGAGGAGAGAAAGAAAGGCAAGCATGAAGAAAGGAAAGAGAAAGAATTGAAAGAAAGGGGTCTTAGATTTGTTTGGTTTTTTTTTTTTTTTGGTACCGGGGATCGAACTTGGGTCATGCGCAGCAGGCCGCGAAACCATTAAGCTAAATCCCCGGCCCATAGATTTGGTTTTTTGCAAAGCTTTGGACACAGTTCAAATACACAGTAGGCAGGCAAGTTTTCTCTACTCAACATCACTCCTTTATAGTATCAAAAGTTTAAGAATGACATCAGTGAATCTCGCACATAATTTCCAGGATGAACAGCACCAGGGAAACAGTGTTTTAAATTCCATTTCTCATCAATCAAGCCCAGACACTGCACCCAAGGGTTAAGGTGGAGACTGCCCAAAGGCTGACTGTCCATCCAGCCCACTGCAGGTGTTCAACAGTTTATCATAGGTAGAGAGAGATGCCTGGCGTGTAACCATCTTTATAAAATTTCAAACAAGTTAGTATTACATACCTTATCTAAACAAGAATTCCTGAATGTCAGGTTAGCACAATTCATAGCTCCACTTGAAGACACGATGGTAAAAGGTGAAACAGAAAGATGTAGCAATATATTTACTGTCCCTTCAATGACAGGTAGCAGTCACTTAGTCCTGAAGCACATCTGTGAAGTTTCGTGCCACATTTGTCACCTGCCAACTTATATACATGGAGGGGTTACATCAAAACTTCAATTATTCCAAAGGATGAAAGGAGTGGTCCATTTGGATACAGATCTTCAGTTCCTATTATACTCTTAGCCTTTGAAATGTTAAGGCTAAGCAGACCAAGTTTTGAAAGGGACAGGAGGAAGTAAGAACAGTGCAAATACAGTCGGAACACATGGTAACTTTCTGCCTGCACCAGTCTATGTGGATAGTCTGCTTTCCGGGCAGCAGGTGGTGTGACTGCAAAGAGATCACACGTTTGTCAGTAACTATGTAGGATTTTTGGCACTATTAGAGACCAGCTTTACAGAGTTAGGCAGCTAATAAGATGCCGCCAACCACATTTTTGACATCGGAAAGTTTTCGAAAATAATTTTTCTACCAAGCAACCCTTCTTGGTTCTTCTTTCAGTCCTGCCTTATATAAAACTGTATCATTAAATTCCTTTTTTAAAAGTACTTCTTTACAAGAATCACTTCACAGCAAGCAGATGAACATCTGGCAGCGAAGTTACACTGAAATGCCATCCTTTCAAGGGAAGAACAAATTACATGACTCTTCCATGAGGAGCAGGTCTCCCTGGAGGGGGAGGCTCACAGGCTTACTGTTTATGGTCTTTTTTTTTTCTTCCTCAAAATCCCAAGGCTGAACATGGCCCTCCTTTCTCTGTGCTATCTGGACAACAGGATGTTCCATACAGTCAAAATGAAGACAGTCTGACATACCAGGTAAATAAGCCAATGTGCACAGGGTGTACTTAGAATAACTCTACCAGGAACTAATAGAAGTCAGTATAAACCGAATCACAAGCCCATCTAACAAGAACAGGGCAGGTCTTATTTTGACATGAGTTTTCTCCCTTTTTCTTATTATTCAGAAAATACTTAAATCTAAAAAGAAAGGGATCAGATCTTCTAAAGATCAAATATTCTTCAAACTTCTCCTATATTAAAAAAAGTCCTATCAGGAAATTAAAGAATTCAAAACTTAGTTGTCTATAATCTTTTAAAATACACATGCATTTCAAGATCAACATTTTTGTTCTTAAAACTCCTCTCCAGAGCCTCTCAATGCATTGCAACACTTGTAAACAAGGTTGTACTTTCCAGAGGGCATGTCTGCTGGGATCTCGGAAGCTCCGCTCTGCTGCCAGCTTGGGTGCCCCACCCAGCTATGCAAGAGGACTGAGGCCTGGGGTTTGCCGAAATGCTAAAAACTGACAAGTTTCCACTGGAGAAACCACGGAGAGTAATCTCTCCGGGAAATAATTCTCTGGGGAAAGAAAGAGAAGAGAAGCATCGCTGAAGGTGTGTTGTTCGGAAGTTAATGTGGCTATATTATCAAATTATAGTTCTTCAGGGAACTGCAGCTCGCTTTAAATTGGATGTGGGGAGGCTCATGATACTAAATAGTTTACGTATAAGACACACATAAAAAGAAAAACACAGAAGACAGTATGTCCTGAATTTGGGGGAGGATGTATTCCGACTTGGGGAAGAGCGGAGGCATTTCGGTTGTGAAGCCCCATCGCAACACTTCCAGGGCGTTCTCGTGCCCCTGTGCTGCACAGGACGGGGTGGAAGGGCCTGCTCCGGCCTGCAGGCCGCTCCTGGCCCTGCCGCATGGTGTGCAACATGCAGGGAGGTGGTCGCAGTGTCAAGCTGGCAGCGCTCCTTCTGCTTGTGAGTGTTTATCAACTCAGCAGGTCAAACATCTGCAGACACTGGGTGGAGCAGCAGTAAGCCACAAAACTAACCGCTGTCGTCCTGGAAGGGGAGAGAGGGGAGAGAAGGACACTTGGTATTAGCTCAAGAGTAAGTCTGTGAGGCTATGCTTAGAGGTACATGCCTGGAATACCAGCACTCTGGGAGGCTGAGGAAGGAGCATCACCAGTTCAAGCTCAACCTGGGCAATTCAGTGACATGGTGAAACCCTGTCATGAGAAAATACAAAAATAAAAAGGGTCCTGGGTGTGCAGCTCAGTGTGAAGGCCCTGGACATATGTAGCTTAGTGCAAGGCCCTGGGTTCAATCACCAGTAACACACACACACACACACACACACACGCGCGCGCGCGCGCGCACGCTCGAGTCTGTGCTGGGCATGGTGGTGTACACCTATAATCCCAGAACTCTAGGTGCTCAGGTAGAAGGATTACAAATTCCAGTTCAGCCTAGTCAGTTTAACAAGGCCTTGTCTTAAAATAAAAAAGGGTGGCCTGGGGCCGGGCATGGTGGCACATGCTATAACCCCAGGACTCTGGGGCTAAGGCCGGAGGATTGCAAGTTTGGGCTCAGCCTGAAAAACTTAGCGATTCCATCTTAAAAGTAAAAAAATGTTAAAATGGGCCGGGGATTGTAACTCACTGTGAAGGCCCTGGGTTCAATCCCCATTACCTGTGCCCCTCAAAAAAAATCAAGCCTCTGGATTTCTTTCATTGGAGACTTTCTTTCTTTGTTAAAATCAATGATTAGGTTCGGTTAACAGACAGCAGTACAGAAATGAAAACTTCCTTTTTAGACTGAGCACCAGAGTGATGTGTGCATGTGGGTGCGTGTGTAAGCTCACTTTGTTAGTGGGGTTCGACTGATATCCTACTCCTAACATCACTGCAAGGAGAAAATAAGCTTTTCCCAAATCCTGTTCTGAATTCTGCTTAGTAGAACCCACAGTGCAATCATAAAATTTGAAGTACATTATACAAATCGTACAACAGAAAATGTCACCAATTTAGCTAGAACACATATATACTGGAGTCCTTAAACAACACAATTTTCCAAACTTCATTCCACAATGTATTTGTGTAGATTGTTCATGAAAGTAATTTCAGAATCTGATAATACAGTTCAAGGGTCTCCCTGCAGAAGAGAACAGCGTGAATCCCTTTCAGACTCCAGTCTGGAAGCCTTTGCATGGCCAGTCACGAGCTGCCGAGGGGCCTCAGATGCACTCTGGACAGCTCCAGCTGCTGGATGCCTTGGCCTCCTGCCAGCGGTGCATCCTAGGGGAGAGGAGGATGAGCTACTGATGTTTTCTCTTTCCCCACCGCTTAATCCAGTCTCTGCCTTTCTCTGTGGCCCAGGAAGGTGACTTCTACAGGCTCTACCCCAGAAGCTGCCTGTGGCTGACTGGCAGCATGCTGTGGGGTCATGATTACTCAAGTATGAGTATGCCAATGGGCAGTTAGGCCCTGGGATGGCGAGTGGCTGGGGGCACTGGATGGCTGTGGCATCACGGTGAATTCAAAGTCTATGTGTATGCTGAAGGGACTTGAGAGAAAGAGAAAGAGAGAAAGACAGAAAGAGAGAGAAAGTGTTATGGCTGTGTCTAGATGTCCCCCTAAAGCCTCATGTGGTCATAGATAGGGCTTTTCTGAGGTGGTTGGGTCTAGAGTGTATGATGCTGGGATTAAGGGTGTGTGATTACTGAATTAGTCCACTGATTGACTTGGCATAGCTCTGGGTAAGATTAGGGGTGCCCCACCATGGGTGTGAGTGCTATCTGCCCTAAGGGCAGTAGCCTGGATAAGGTATAAGGGACAGAAAGAGGGTCCTTGTTTGTTCACTACTTGTTGGCTCATTTGTACCTTGCTGTTTTCTGCCTGCCACGGACTGTTTCTCCTCTGCGATGCCCCTCTGCCATGCTGCTCTGCCTTGGAGCCAGCCAGCTAAGATCTGAAACCTCTACAAACTGTGAGCTGAAAGGAACCTTTCCTCCTTTAATTTTGGGTGTTGAGTATTTTGTCTCAACAATGAGAAAGAAAACAAGGAAGGAGGGAAGTAAGCAAGCTAGCTTAGTGCTTTGAAATCTTAAGGCATGGGTAGCTCCTCAAAAAGTTCCTATGATGTTTTTAAAGGAACTGTTATTTTACAAGGCTTTAAAGGATGACTTGGGCCTGAATAAAGAGGTTGAGAATTACATGCCAAGTAAAGGTCCATTTATACCAAGGCTCTTACACAAAGATAAAAGTGTTAGTAGGGAAGGAAAGACTAGAGACTTGAGATGGGAGGGCTTAGACAGTCAACTAAGAACCTTGAACTGCTGACATCTTTGAACATTTCTTCACACCAGAAACAGCCATTTCCACCTTCTAAGAAAACCAGCATTCCCTTATATAAAAATATTTCAATGGCTTTATGTGGCAATGGCTACTTAAAAAGAAAGTTAGGACCCACCATCACCAATGCTCATTGTCTCTAGGGCCACAGAGAGTAAAATCACAGCATGATCCAGGGATCAGTGTAAAGTTTGCTCCAGGAGGAGGTAATGTTCACACTGGGGAGTCATAGGAACTTGCCAGATTGTATTAACAGGAAGCTGGAGAGAAATGTAGCCAATGAGAACAAATGGAAGGTTGGATCAGGCCAATGAGGATACTTCACCCAGGCCTGAGGATTTACTGTGCCACTCTAGCACCTGGGAATGGATAACAGAAGAAATAAAAGGAGACCTGAATAAGTTGAGAGATATACTCTATTCATGCATTAAAATACACAACATATTAAGATGCCAGGTCTCTCCAACAGGCCTGAAGGCTAAATGCAATTCTTTTTTTTTTTTTTTAAATGCAATTCTTATCAAAAACACAAAACGTTTTTCTAGAGACAAAAATAAACTTATTTTAAAATTTAATGAAAAAGTACAGCCTGAGAATAGCTAAAACAACCTTTAAAGAGAAGAATGCAGTAGATGTATCACTATCTGAAAATAAGGTCTATTATTTAGCTACAGAAATCAAGAGAGTTTGACACTGGGTGAGAAACAGGTGTGGATCAACTAACAGAGACCCGGAACAGCTTCCAGAATAGGTAAAGGTTTCTCAGGACACAGAATTTTTTAAAAATGAAACTGAAAGGAATAAATTGGACTTGGTGAAACTTAAAACTTGGTTTTCAACTGATACCTTTCCAAAAAGTAAAAAGGCCAGAACAACTTTTAAAAAATTATTTTTTTCCTGGCGCTCTGGGGATTCAGCCAGGGGCTCACACATGCCAGGCAAGTGCTGTACCACTGAGCTACATCTCCAGCCCTTTCAAAGAATTTTATTTTGAGTTAGGGCTTGTTAAATTGCCCTTGGCCAGACTCAAACTTACAAAGTCACCTGAGTAGCTGGGATTATAGATATGCACTGCCATGCTTGACTTGAAATTTTTTTCTTAATTTAGGAAATTATAAGATTTTCATTTATTCACCCCTGTTTTTAAAAATTAAAGTTGGTTAGAACCTGAGTTTAGTTAATTTTTATGTTCACATTTGTATAAATCACGATTGAAATGAACTTCAGGCAGAAAGTGATCCTAAGTGGCTGGTTCATTTTAGCGGGTTAGCTCACAAAATGTAACTCTCCTTGTGTTTTAGTATTTAAAAAAGATAATTGTGCAAATTACTCACAGAAGGGATACATTTACTACAACCACTAAGGTTTTTTTTAAAAACAAAGTATCTAAGCAAAAGAAACAGAGTCCATAAAGATATGGGATTTATTCTCACTGATGCATACAGCCCTTTAGATCATCATTCACTGCTTAATGATGCTCCAGGGTGGGGTGAGGGACCTTAGTTGTCATATTTGTGCTCTGAAGAAATCCCTAGGCTGGTACTGTCTTGCTTTGGGGAGACTCATCTAATGACGGGTTGCACTTGCTTGCTGTTACAACAACACTATCAAAATCTGTTGGCTTAGGAATGAATTAGTGTCAGTTTAGTCTTTTAAAATCTACAACTGAGGCTCCAGACACCTAAAAGTTCTAGGGGAGAAACTTTGAGCTAAGCAATAAGCTCTCCAGTGAAGAAAGAGATGCTGATAAATTCTACAAAGAACACCAGACAGTCGATTTGTGGCTTTAGAATTTCCAAGCATATTTACAGGCGAGGCAGAAGAAAGAGCATTTGAGCTTGATTTTAAAATACCAAAATACCACCATTCCTTAAAAGAACAAATCACAATGTTGTTGGCACATATTGGAGCCCACAAATATCATAAGAAATGTGGGATTTTTTTTTCCTGCAAATGTGTTTCCTGATTAAAAATAAAAAGCATATCATATCTTTGACTCATACAGAAATTCGAGCCAAAAGAAAAATAATATTTATAAGGCAGAGCTGATCAAATGAAATCCCAAGTCTGTGTACATATTAACTTATGAAAGAATCATCTCATATAACAGACTGTATGTCCTGGTTACATTTATGTCAATAGTGACTTTCTTATTGGGAGAATGCTTCTGTAGAATCAGAGGCTTAAGTGTCATACACATGCCCCAGACTTTGGGAATGAAATACATATGTGAAAAGAATGAAGTGATTTGGTTATAGCAAAGTTCCCAGTACTTTACAAAGCTTGGCACAGTAGACGGTCAGTACATGATGTCTGAATGATTTAAGAAAGATGAAATAGTTCAGAACAACTTAAATTTGCTGAAGAATATTTTACTTGTGGGTAACTGGATAAGTCACCTTAAAAGGGTATAGGTTGCTGCTAGAACAACAATATAAACCTCCCAAATGAATATCAGTTGTCAGTAATTATGTCAGTATTACTGATACTATTTGGTTTCATAGAAGAAAGTAATATGCTCAAAAAACAAGGCAAGGAAATGTGAAGCATTTAAGTAACTAAACCAGATAAGAATTATATAGAAGAGGTCATTAAAAAATAAGTCACTCGTGGGTGGGAGAAGGGAATATTACATTGTTCTGAAAGATGAAAGGAAATCGTAAGACCAAAGCTGTGTGCCCTCTAATACACGGGCCTCTAGCTCAAGGTACGACAATACCCAGACATCGGAGCGCCTGTGTACTCACTCTGGCCCGAAAGACCAACAACTCCTGAAAGAACTGGGCTACCTAAATCCACACTTGGGCCTGCCTGGAGGCCACAGGGACATACCCTACCACAGGACATTGCCCGTAGTAGATGCTTAGAGCATGTCTGCTGACTGGGTGAATTAAACGAGAGGATGAGGTCTTCTGAGCTATTTGGAAGGACTCGAAAGTATTTCTTATAAGACACCACTGGTCTACTAATGGTGTAATAATTAAAAATATTTTTTATTTTTAAATCAATACCAGTTTGTTGCAAAAATGTAACACATCTTGAGGGAAATCACTGGGTGTGTGAGTCTTTCACATATAAATTGTTTAAATATGCGTATGTGCATATGTGTGCACTTATATATATATTCACACGTATACACACAAATGTTCTTGTCCATAATTGACAACAATAAGGCCACATTACACATGCTTTTATGGGACCTGTTTAAAAATGCTTTTAATTAATCAAAAATATTTCACTATAACAATCTTTGCTTTTTTAACCTGCAAAGATTTTAGGCAAGCACTTTAAAAAAATCCGTTTAAACATACGCGTTTTTCAACTTTTATTTTGCAGACTTGTTTATGAGACTCCTCAGTAAACATATAGAGTTGAAAATTACAGCCCCTGCCCCGCTGTGGTGCCCATGTGGTTTGTCCCCTACAGTGTACACACGTAGAGGCTTGCCCCAGTGTGGCGGTGGCACGGGAGGCTACACCTCAGGAGTGGATTGATGCCGTCACATGTGAAGCAGCCAGGTCTGGCAGGAGGTTTTACCTCCAACAAAATGGGCTTGTTATAGAGGAGCAAGCCTGGCTCTCCCCAGTCTCCTGCTTCCTGTCTCACACGGAGTCTCTTCCACATGCCCTCCCAGCTCTGGGAAGCCATCTGCCATAGGGACTTACCACAGCCAAGTAGCTGCCAGACCCATGCTTTTGAGGCTCCAGAACTGTGAGCTGAATAATCTCTTGCGTTATGAAGTACATACCCTTGGGTATTTTGTTATAGAAACACAAACAGACTAAGACACCTCCCTATCTGACCACCTCATAATTTTCAAGTTCTCCCTTTGAAGCTAACCATAGTGAAGAGGTAGATCTACATTTTTTCAAGTTTTTCACTGCACACACTGAAATATACGTACATAGATATACACACATATATTTCAAAAGTTTCTTGTTTGGACTGTTAAAGAATATTTAATTTTGCACTTATGGCTATTATTTCAAAACTTCTTCACATTATATAGTGATCTAATTAGCAGCTAATTGTATAGTACAGGAGCTAAAACAAAAACATGGACCAGACTGCTAGAATTCAAGTCCCAGCTCTGCTATGAGATCTTGGCCCAGTTTCCAATCTTCCTATACCTCAGTTTCTGCTGTAAAATGTGGATTATAATTAGGTTCGACCCTATGGAAGTGCTGAGGCATACGATTCATTCCAGCAATACTACCTGTCACACAGTGTTCAGAGGAGTAACAGCTCAACTTCCAAGCTAGACCTCCTGAGTTCTTGGACCTGTGACTTCTTTCATTGACTGTCAGGGACTAACTGCACGGAAGCAGAGAGGTCACAACAAAACCCAAATGCACACTTTAGTATCTGTTGTGCTGAATACTTCTCCCAAGAATATGGGAAGCACCACTGGGATGCTGGAGCATGTGCAGCTGCTATCTCAAAATATGCTGGTGATTTAAGTAAGGCCTTTGACGGTTAATTTTATTTGTCAGCTTGGTTAGGCTGTGCTGCCTAATTGTTTAGTCCAATACCAGTCTGGATGTTGCTGTGAAGGATTTTTTTTTTCAGTTGTGTTTAATATTTAAACCAGCAGACTTCAAGGAAAACAGATTATCCTCTATAATGTGGGTGGGCCTCATCTAATTAGCAGAAGGCCTTAACAGGAAAGGGAGGGGCCGGGGATTTAGCTCAGTGGTTCCGCTGCCTGCCTCAAGAGCACAAGGTCCCAAGTTTGATCCCCGGTACCAAAAAAAAAAACCAGGAAAGGGAGTAGAGGCACTCTCTCCAACACTACAGCATGGAAACCCTGCCTCAGGCTCCAGTCTGTATCTCAGGATTCTGGGTTAATGCTGCAACGCCAATTCTTACCTGAATTTCTACACTGCCAGTCTGTCCTACAGGTACGAACTTGCCAGCCTATGGAATCACAGAAGCCAATTCCTAAAAATCAACTAGCGTTTCCCTCTTTCTCTCATCTGAATGAAACAAGATTTTGCTGCTGGAAAGCAGTGTGCTGCTGTAACAAACACCTAGAGAACGTGGAAGTAGCTTTGAAATTGGGCAACAGGCAGAAGCTGGAAGAATTCTGAGGCACATGATAAAAAGCTTATTTTGCCTGAGGTGACCAAAGATAGAAATGAAAAGAATCAGGTGCGAGTGCACAAAGGAAAGAAGGGAGCGGCAGAAACCATTTCTATTGTTACAGAGAACATACACATTTCCACAAAGAGAAGGTGGCTAGAAATACGAATGTTAAAGGGGCTTCTGGTGAGGTCTCAGGTGGAAAGAAGTAACACGCACTGGAAGGCGAAAGAAGGCAACTGTGTTCTGCTGGATAGGAAAGCAGAACTTGGAGGTGATAAAGTAGACGTTGAGCTGAGGAGATTCCTAAGCCGCGTGTTGAAGGCAGGGCCCGGTTTGTTCTTGCTACTTATCGTAAAATGTAAGAAGAGAGAGATATACTGAGGGAATTATTGAGCAAAAGGGATCCAGAACTGAAACTTTTCATGTTGTAAAAAAAATGAGAAAGTGTACTTGGGAGAGAATACCAGGGGTGAGGCTGAGCATCCATTTGTGGAGATTAGGCAAGTGGATCCAGTCCATCATTTTAGCAAAAATACTCCTAACATGGACTGAACAGGACAGAGACGGGATAAGACGGAGAAAGGCTTTCAGACTTCTGGCATTCTATAGTCAGGAATGGACCAATGGAGCTATGCAGCCTCAAACATAAAGTACTCTAGAGAAAAGGGGGAAGGAACCTGAGGCTGGGCCTACCTCCTTAATACCAAAGAGCAGGGCATTATCCTTGGCTCTCCTAGGACTGTGGTTTCGGTGGGCTAAGCCACCCAGTCTATAGTATTTTGCTATGGTGGCCTAGCTGACTTACACAGAGACCTTATTTGGAAACTGTCCTTGTACATGAAGAGTCAAGATAAGGTCACCAGGGTGGGGCCTAATCCAGTACGACCGGTATCCTTAGAAATACAGGACACTTGGACAACAAGACATGCATAGAGCAAAGACGATGTGAAGAGACACAGGGCGGGAACAGCCACCTACAAGCCACAGAAAGGCCTGGAACAGACCCTTCCCTCGGAAGAAACCAGCCCCGCTACCTTCATTTCAGACTTCCAGCATCCAGAACTGTAAGAAAATAAATCTCTGTGCCTCCTAGTTTGTGGTACTGTTGTGGGATCCATAGCAAACTAGTACAATGCTTCTGAAAAACTGGGTAGCCTTATTTCCTGTTGGGAAATACAGAACTTGGGACATCCATATATACGTGGGAAAAGCCAGATATGTTATTGTGCTAATAAATAATACTGTGAATGAAAATTCGCTACAGCTACAGGATCAAAAATCAAGGGTTTACAAGCCATTCTTCCCTGGTACATATATTTGAGGTTTGGGTATTTATTGTTTATGTAAAATACTGTAATTTCTTTTTATATCACCCTGTATTAAATTTAGGATAAAATTAACACTTCCATGGAACTTGGTATTTTAGAAGAATAGTCAATATGTTCCCTTTTAAAATAATGCCAGATGTCCACATGAATTTAGATACTAGCTGATACAATGTATTATTTTATGACAAGCAATGCAAATGGAACTGAATAAATTAGAAAACTTCAAAGTAATATTAGTGAGACTTTTTAGAGCTTATGATATTAAAAATATTGGTTTTATTTTCAGTAATAAGCTACTAGAGATTCAAATGTTTGGGTTTCAGTTACAAAATAAAGTACTTTTAAAGAATAAGGTAGGAAACTGAAGTCAATGCTTTTAGTTCAGTCTCCATGGCAACACGGGAAGGAGCACAGTCTGGTGGAGGAGATGAAAGCCACCAACTCTCAATTTCAGAGCCCGGCATTAACTCACCACGGAAAGCCACATTCATACCTCGGCATTTCATCTCTGCCTTTAACACAGCACTCCGGCTTCACTCCACAGAAGGGCACACCTGGTACTCACTTAACTTGCATTTATGTTCTGAAACAATGTGAGCTTATTCACACTGAATTGGTGGCAGGAGAAGAGTAGCAGTAAACGGAAAATAGAAATGCTGATGAAGTTGCCCACATTTCTTGTAAAGTAGCCCCAAATGACTTCATTTGAAGGATCTACTTTACTTTCATCAATTAATTACTATGATAAAAAGAAAGATTATTTTCAAAAACAGGCATTTCAAATTTGATGGGCTGCTTACTGAGCATTCTGACTTACTACTTTCTTTTCCATGTCTGCGGTGAGGAATGTCTTCAATAGGAAATTGTACAATCACAAGGCATAAGGACATTGACTGCAGTTTAATGAACTAGTCCAGACTTTCCTATGTGTGAATATGAAGATCATTTGTCCCAGGTCCTGTTGTTCAGGAGTCAAAATCAGGGCCTGGGCCCTTGATTACTACGATACTGCTTCTTCACAGATGCATCTATTTCATTTATTAATTTTGCCCATGTCAAAATACACTTGGAACCTGACTCAGTCCTTTTTATTCTAATATCAATGCTATTCTATCAACTTTGGTTATCGGATCTGATAAGATTCAAAGCACTATAATTTGGATTTGTTCTGTGGTTCCTGCTCCATAACTCCCTTCTCCAAAGTGGATCTCAGAAACTCTAATCTTCCTCTTTTTCTGCCTCGGAGCTGGCCATAAACTGTCTGAATGACTGTGGCAGGAGGCCGCAAGTTCTTCCTCATTACAGAGGGGTCCTGTCCCGTCCCCCCAGAGGACTACTGCACAGAATGAGCCAAGCTACAGCCACCAGGACTTGGAAGGGTTCCCTTTAGTCTACTGGCAATCACATCTATGTAATGAAGTCTCCACAAAACCCCAAAAGGACAGAGTTTAGAAAGCTTCTGTGTAGCTGAACACACGGCGGTTCCTGGAGGGTGGCGCCCCAGAAAGAGCATGTGAGCTCCAAACCCTCTCTCCCACACCTCATCCTGTGTGCCACTCAATCTGTACCCTTTGTAATGACCTTTATAATAAACTGATTAAAGTCTTCTTCTGGATTCTGAGAGCAACTCAAGGAAATTAATCAAGCCAAGGAGGAGGGTGTGAGAACTCCAATTTACACTGCTTGGATAGAAGCACAGGTGATACAATCTGGGGCTTGCAATTGGCATCTAAAGTGTGTGTCGGCAGCTTAGGGGCCTGCGATGATTGTCTGATAGGTCAACTTCACTGGATTAAGAAACATCTAGCAGATTAGTAAGCAAGCTCCTGGGTATGTGGGGTGCTTGTGGATGTGTGGCCTTGTGTACCCTTCTTGTCTGGGGCTGTTTCCCTGCTCTGCCATGCCCTTGTGCCACGAGGTTTCTGCCTTGGAGCCTCCTGTCATGGACTGAATCCCTTGAAACCGTGACTAAATTAAATCTATCTTCCTTTAAGGTGTGAGTACTGGGTATTGTGTTTCAGTGATGGGAAAGCTAACTAACACAGGGCCTGAGCCCTCAAACTTGGATGTGATGCTATCTCTAGGCAGAAAGTGTCAGAATGGAACTGGATCAGGGACATCCAGTGGTGCACACTGCTGCAGAACTGACTGCTTGCTTGGTGCGTGGAGGAAACCCTTGCTCATATGCCACAAGTGCTCTGCATGGTGAATATACAGTAAGCAAAGAGTGTGAATGTGGGGTTTGTTTTTCCCAGCAAATTAGAAAGGTTCAGAGTGGGGCTCTTTAAACAGGAAACATTATAAAACACAGAAAGTTGAAATGGGAACTGAAAGCATACCAAAGAGGATTATCCAGAGCAAGAAAAAGATAAGCATAGTTGTTGGAAGGAGCAGGCAGAGAGGCGGAGAAGTTAACGCTTGTGCTGAGTATCTGTTATGTGCAGGTGTTCGCCTTCTTCACCTGTTGGCTGTCACCACGGGCCTGCTGCGTGGGCTGCTCTGCCCCCGGTTCCAGGCCCAGAGGACACAGCAGTCTGCTCAAGCTCTCACAGCAGAAAAGCGGGGCTGGCTGGATGCGAAGGGCCAGCTCTAAACACCGCGCCACACTGCCCACTGTGCAGGGATTACAAAAAGAAACGAGGGGAGGGGGCTGGCGTGTAATTCAGTGAGGCCCTGGGTTCGATCTCCAGCACCAAAGAAAAATAAGGAAGAAGAAAGAGAACAAGGAGGAGGGGGAAGAGAAGGAGCAAAGAGGAGAAGAATGAGAGAACAGAAGAGAGAGAAAAAAAGAACAAAATGAGGGAAAGAAAACCTTGGAAATGTTTCTACAAAAATGATCACAATGGAAACACTTTTGGGTATTGAAAAGGGATAACAAGCTCCAGTTTTCTGGAACATTTATTCACCCACAACACCACATTCGAAGTGTAAGTATTACACTACTTCTTTTTAACTTAAAAAAATTCAAACTTAACAAAAATCCTACATTTAGAAAATCCATAAGCTAAACTGTACACGTGGGATTTTTCATTTCCTGTCTTATTGTTGTTTTTTTCTAACTACAGAACCAGTGTTAAGGCTTTTACTTTGTGAACATTCTTAGCAAATTCGAGGCACTGTGCCAAGAACTAAAGAGTGGCCTGAGAAAGCCATTTGGCAGGGCTGGAAATTGAAAACACAAACACCACACGTGCACAGATTTCAGGCACACACTTTCAGTTAGCAGAGCCAGTGAAATAGAAGGGCTGGGCTCGTCCCTTTATACCGTACAACTCTTTTCTTTCCTTTGTTTTTTTTTTTTTTTGGTACTGGGGATCGAAATCGAGTCCTTGTACTTGCGCAGCAGGCGGCGAAACCACTGAGCTAAATCCCCGGCCCTGTACAACTCTTTTCTTGCCTCTCTTCTTACCTTATTACCTAAAGACTATCGTGAATAGGAGGATAGCAGGGAAACATTCCCACAAAAAATGAGCTACTCCAAATAACATGCCCAAAACAATTGTTCTGTAAACGACCCAAAATTAATTAATAGGGACTTCCAGGGTTCTTGTACTCGTTTCGATTAGCTGCATCTCAGGAAGCATACTGCGCCCCTCCAGAGCTGCTGACTAACAACGCTTTCGGGCACGGACCCCGGCTCCCCACACTGAACCCGTGCCCAGCTGTAAACCCTGGTCCCACTTAGGCGTGATTACCCCTGGTGCAGCCCTGCCATTGGCGTCTCTCTCAAGGGGAAGAGCTTGGGGTAGACGATGGTAAACATGGGCTCACTACACCGGTGACAGTGTCCCAGGGGACAGTGCAGCAGCTCCAGGAGACTTCTGGGTAATGAGATGGGAGACAGGAAGTTCAAATCTGGAACACATAAGAAAAATCATGCGTGTGAGTGAAAAATCTGATTTTCTGAAACCAAATTGCTTAAAATACTTCTCTTTGTTACCAAGTAAGTTCAGTTAGACCACTTTGTGCTGAAAATTCTGTTATCTGATCAGTACTGAATAAAAATCTAATATTATTAGGAAATGAAAGATTTTTTTTACATTTTTGATAGTAAAAGAAAATGAAACTCTCTCTTTTAAGAGCAAGCAAAAGCTGTTCTGAGGTGGAGGCAAGGAAAGAATAAGATCAAATAGTCTTTAAGAACAAGGATCAAAAAAAGCATCAATTTACCCAGAGAGGGTTTTGCAAGCTTTTATACGAGTCAGAGCACTAAGGGAGGGCTGGGACCGGAGACTGTCGCCGACTTTCATGAAGTTTCCCTAACTCTATTGGGCATCTACTCAGCATCAATCAAGGCTAAATTATGTTTGCTGAAAAGAATGAAATGCAGGCAACCGAAGAGAATGAAAGATAACGAAACCAAGTTTTTCCCTGTCTCATTCCCATGAGCTGTCATTAATAAAACAGGGAGCGTTCCTTCCCAGATGAATCTGAGTCACACAAAAGAGACAGTGAAAGAAAAACATCCCAGCAACCCAGGCAATCCTGACACAAATTTACCCTCGGTTCCCATACTGATAAGAAGCATCCAATAGGGGAAGAAATGTTCATAATGAGGTGAAATCCAAAAATTACCAGCTCGTCTCTGCAAAGGAGATAATCAATATGTGCTTAACGTTTTGTATCTGTCCAGACTCACCAATCGCCGCTTAGAAAAATGTAATTTACTCATAGGTCAATAAATAGAATTTCTGGTTTTTTTAAAAAAATTTAATTTTGTGCTAGACATTCCTGGAAGGAAGGTTAGATTTTTCTGATGGTCTTCTTATTTTTTATGTAAAGACAAAACATTTAGCAGCTTTAAAAACACCTGAAATGTACTTGTCTTATTAATATAGCCTAGTGCTACCCTTCCTTTTGGGTGGCAGGGACTGAAGCTAGAGCCTCATATATGCTAAGTGTATCCTCTAGCACCGCGCTACTAGTGCTTTCTAAAGGGACTGCAGATATGTACCCTGCATACCTATAAATCTAGGCACTGTCAAGTCCCTTCCAAAACAAGTTGGCATGCTGTGATAATACCGCCAAAGGCACCTCATAGGTCATTCTTCTCCTCATATTTCTCAGATGCAAGGAGATAGCAAGGCAAAAACCTGCTCTGCTGAAGGAGATATTCAACTCTGCTTCTAAATATTTCCCTACCACCAGCCTTTTACTCCAAATACACATTCTAAACCCCAGTTGCTCTCCTTTAAACATAGCGTAACTCTGAAATGCTTGCCCTTCACAACTGGAGACCAAATTTAAATGAGTGTTTCGATGTGATTGCAGTGGGTGCTAAAAAGACCAGTGTTGAGAAAATATTAAAACTTTTTTTCTTATAAAAAAACTTCCAGCTGGATGGAGTCACGTGTGCCTATAGTTCTGGCTACTGAGGAGCCTGAGTCTGTGGCAGGAAGACCCTTGAGCCTGGGAGTGAGACCCTGTCTCAAAAAAATAAAAATAAAAATAAAAAAGTGTGGAAATATTTTACTGCTACTGAACTGTATACATAGAGAGCCAAAATGGTATATTTTACCATGATAAAAAAATATTTTTACAAGATGAAAGCCCAAACAGGCAGCATAAGACACCATTGTTTGTTCACTGAATGAAAGGGGGAAAAAGTACCTTTGAGGAAGCGGTGGCAGGCGTGGTAGAGACTCCGCATGGCCAGCTCCTGCAGAGGCAGCACGTGGTCACGCTCTGTCCCTATGGCCTTCACCTCGGCTGGCAGGAAGACGGTCAGCTGCCCCGATGAAAAGGAGAGCAGCTTCATCTCCGACACCTGGATGGGGGCCCCACAGCTGCAGGAAGGCACACCCCGCGGTGGCATGAGCAATGAGGGCCAGCACACATGGATTCGTCACAATTTACGTTTGAAAATTTATGACCCTGCTGCATTGCTGGAATTCTTTTCCAAATGCACAGATGCTGCCCTGGCTCTCAATAACACCTGGGTCGGAAATTTAAACTGGGCCCGGTTTGGTGGCACATGTCTGTGCTCCTAGAACTCAGGAGGCTGAGGCAGGAGGATTGTGAGTTTAGCCCAGACTGGGCTGCATAGTGAGTCTGAGGCTGGCCTGGACTGTGTAGAAAGACTCTGACTCCAAAAACCAAAACAAGCAACAGAAACTCATCAGTGGGAACATGGCTAACTCACCCTGAGGCCCAGTCATTTTCAGCAAGGACAACTCTGAACTTCCCTTCAAAGAACCCACACAATTTGCTCTGTAAGCTCTATCTTCCCTCCTTTTACTAGCCTCTGAACCTTTCGAAATTAAAACTTCTTCATTTGTTCCTTTCTTCCCTCCCTCAGAAAATGGTACCAGAGTACCTATTCTATGCCAGCCAAGATACTGAGATTAAAAAGCCAAGACGGTCCTTTCCCCCCAGGAGAATAATTACAATACAACTCTTCTAACATGGGGGTCAGGGGAAATTTCACAGAGGAGCCAGTCTCTGATTCAGAGCTCCCACTTTCCCCAGGAAAAACGGAAGGAGATACATACAGTGAGGCAAGGGGTGGACTGTGCAGCAGGACACCCTAAGGAACATGGCTGTGTCTAGGGGGCAGGGTGGGTGGGAACAGGGACACAGGATGTGGAAGGATGGAGAAGGAGGCTGGGAACATGAAGTGAAGACTCTTAGAAAATTATCTGGTCACAATATGGAGGACAAGGAAGAGACTGGTAGCAAAGAGGCAAAGAAAACCTCAAACCCAGAAGGAAACAGGAAAGGGAAAGTTGTTGGGTCTTGAGCGTGAGAGTGTGAGGTAGGTAGAAGAGGTGTGGAGTAGCCTTGGTGGTAGAAGCCAGTGGCTTTCTCTATAGGACCCTAAGGCCAAGAATTCACAATTCCCAACTACTGAAATTTGGGGGGTTGATCTGTTTAAAATACAGATGTCAGTAAATTTCAGAAGCAGAAATCATAGGTGAGATGGGCTACACAAATTCCATGTAAGGACATCTTTTTTACACAAAGCGATTTTATTGATTTGATCATAGGAGCTCTCTGGTTTTTAGCCAGGAGTTTGTTTTTCTACAGGCTATTTCAAAACAATTTAACATTGTAAATCTGAATTATAAAAATAATGTATGATAATTGGTACGAGTTAAATAATAAAGAAAGTGAAGAAAAAACAATTTCTCAAGTTTCCCCTCTTCAAACCCTATCTCCACCTTCAAAGTAACCACAATTATCACTTTGGTGTGATCATTTTCTTCTCACTCCACCACAAATGTGGTGACTGATCTTTTCTTCTTTTTTTTTTTCTAATCAAATGGGATCATACAATACTGTAATGGGCTTTTGTTCATGTAATCTTTCAGGCCAATCAAATTTAGAGAAATCTTAATAGTCAAGTAACATTTCATAGTATGGATGAATATAATTTATTTATTAACTCATTTACTGTGTTCACCTCATTTTTCAGTTTTCCATCCTACTACACAAACAACATCACAATAAATGTTGACTCCACTCTCGTGCATGGATGTTTGGATTTTTGTAAGATAAAACTCCCAGAATGAGGGCTGTTGGCCATGAAAACTGAAAATTTTACATGTCTGAGGTCTTTCCAAAAAGGCTGTGGGAAAGTGTCCACTTGCCCACATCATCATCAGAACTGGGTGTCGGCGATGATTTCAGTCTTTTACCACTCGAATGCATGGAAACGGCCATCATGGTTGCTGAAGTTCATCACCTTCTGACCATTTGCATTTCCTTTTCTGAGAACTGTCCATCCATCCACATCCCTTGCCTAATTTTCAACTGAATTAAAAAATCAATTCTTAGCAATTTCCATATTGGCAGTAACAATCCTTTGTCATATGTACTGAAGTATTTATTTCCAAAAAATTTTTGTCTTATAATTTTGCATATGTTGCTTTTTACCACCCAGCAGTCTTTTTTTTTGTTTTGCTTTAAAATCTATCCACTTTTTACCTTCAAGGGATCTAACTTTTCTGATTTCTTAAAGAAGGTTGCCCTCATTTGAGGACTGTACATATATTATCCCAAAGTTTCTTCTAGTAGACTTATTGTATTATTTTTACATGCAGATGTTTTATCTGTCCTTTTTTTTTGTTGGTATATAAAACCGGACTCAAATGTTTTCTTCTGAATGAACAACACTACTGGCAGCATTATTAAATAAAGCTCTCATTTACCACTGAAATGCCCACATTACTATACTAAGTTCCCAAACCCCTGTGAATTAGCTTTTGGAGTGCCCTTGAATCTGTTCAGTGATGTGCTTGTTTAACCCCATGACAATCCTTTATTCTTTTCATCACAACAACTTTACAGAAGATTCCATTGTCTGATAAATATGCCCCAACTATTCAATTTTTTCTTGCAATTCTCAGTTGTAAATTATTCAATTTCAACTTTATAGTCACTTTAGATATCCCCCAAACCTTCTTGAGATTCAGATTAGAATTAACATAGATTTATATGTTAATTTGGGTGAGACAAGTCTTTCAACATTAAGCATAAAATGAACTGTTGGCATTTCATTGATACCTTTTATCAGTTGAGGACATTTCCTTCCATTCCTAGTTTGCTGAATTAAAAAAAAATAAATTAGGAATAGCTGTTGGATTTGTTTCCCTTGGAGTAAACAGGAATAGAAAGTAGAGGTCATCTCAGGGACTGAAGCCTAACCTCAAAGCATTTCAATCTGTGACAATGGATTAGTACTTTCTAGCAGTGCAAACTGCTGGAAGGTCATCATATCAGTAAAGATCCAGCCAGGAGACAGAAACCACACTGGTAATATCAAAACTATAAGAACTGTTAACCTGTAAAAAGGCTATTAACTACTAAAAAGTGTGCAGAAGTAACAAGACCAGAAAGAAGCTGTCCCTCAAGAATGTAAGGAGAGTGAGAAAGGAAGCTACTTAAAGTCATAAACTTTTGGGAAACTCTTTAGGGTCCATTAGTCCCAGGGCCAGGAGATGTTAGAGAACTGAGCACAAGGATGATGTGTATCTGTTTACTCAACAGGACGACCACATTTAAGGAAATGATTATTTAGGGAAATGGAGTCATCTGGAAAATGGAACGCTGGCAGATGTCTTATTTTCTGTATCAACTTAGCAAGGGCCTGGTGCCCAGATACTTGGTCAAATACCAGTCTAGATGGCAATTAAATCAGCAGACTTTGAGTAGAGTGACTCACCCTTTACAACTCAAGTGGGCCTCGTCCAATCAGTTGAAGGTCTGAAGATCAGAGACAAAAGTTCTCAGCAGAAGACAGAACTCGATCTCTGGGCTGCCTTTAGACTAAGCTGAAACATCAGCTTGGGGTGCCCTGCACTAATAGCTTTGCCAGCTACGGTTTGAGCTGAACCCTGACAAATACACTTGGTAAAATAATATTGTCAGTTTCCAAACTTTATAGCCACATTGTAGTATGAGAACCCTGAACAAAACTGTAAAACAATAAAAATGTACTCTGAAAAGTAAGACACTCAAGAATATTCACTTCATACTCTTACCTACTTAGCAGCTGCTGCTTCTAAACCCAGCCGTGGGTACACCATACGTGGACAATGCCCAAAGAATCCAACAATACCAAAGAAAGCTTGAGAGAACTGAAAGCTAGCTTCTTCCTAGTGCTTTCACTATGTCCAATAATTAAAAAGACAGATGTCTGATTTAACAGTTGAAAAGTCTCCCATTGACAAGTAAATGTGTCCTCACTTTATATAAAGATTTATTTCCCTTTGATAATTCTTTTAGCAGGAGTTCCTACTCTTCACCACTGGATATAAGAAGCTAATTAATTTTAAGATCCATTTATTAAATGCTTTCTGTGTTTCACACTGGAGAGCGAGCTATAGCTAGGTAGAAAGGCCGCAAGGGAAGCAGTCACACGGTTTTTACACATTGGCTGTTCCATGGCCAGCGTTGTGTGAGTTGCACCAGAGACAGAGTCTCTATCCTATCTCTTTCTCCAGGAGTCAGCAGAAGAGCTCACACAGAGTCACGACCCTAGACCATGGCGGGGAGAGAGTGCACCCAGGACACAGGCTGACAGAGCAGACAAGGGAAAGGACCATACTGCTACACACCTAGCTGTCTGACCTTGGACAATTAATCTTCTGAGCTTCCAGTTCTTCATTTCTAAAATGAGGGTAATAACACAAATTACTGGGAGGATTTTTACGCAATAATGCAGATAAATCAATGAGTGCAGTGTCTGGTATAGAGTAAGTGCTAATCAATGTGGATGGCCACGCTTTCTTTTTATTATTATTTATCATTACAAGCTAGATTAGAATGATGAGAGTCCGGGGAACGAGAATAATATGAACAGGGACCCAGCTCTGTGAATGCACAGGCCACACGACATTAGATCCGAGTGTCCAGTGAAAACTCCCAATGGGGAGGAAGCTGGAAATGTACCTGACTTGAAAAATGAGTGTTACTCACCTAAAAAAAAAGAATGAAGTGACTTGTAGGTAAGAAGGAATAGCCATGATATGCTTCAGTTCACGGTGAAATGAAGTATTAGTTTGCAATGATTAAACCTTGGCACTTTTGATTTATAATGCAATAGTTTTCAGATTAAGCGCCTAGGTGGTTACAAAAAAAAGATTTGGATAGTGAGCCCCCAAATGAGTTGTTAAAATTACAAATGTTAGTACCTTTGGTTTAGTAATACAGACAATTTATAACAATTGTTGCACAATTTCCTTTGGAATCAATATTTTCAGAGCTGCCATTCAACTTCTAGCCCCAACTAAGCTATAGTATTCTCATTTTGCCACTGAGATTTTGCCACATATGTGCTTTATAACATGTATATGATGTAGCAAATTAATTCACACACGCTTTACACTCATCATCTCACCTATCGATGTTAGAGTGTTAAATTCTCTTACCAAGAGTACCCACGTAGCTGTCTTTTAGCCTTCACAAAGTACGTATGTGATCTGTATGCTCATTTATGTGGAGATTGCTACATATTTCTCCTCCTCCTTTTTAGCAAAAGTTGTTTTTTCGGTTTTTTTTTTTTTTTTCTGCTTAAAGGAAAAGGAAAAGGAAAGAGGAGGGGTGGAAATGGAGAAGGAAGGAAGGAGCCATGCTCTCTAGGAAGTATAAATCTTGTCTTGGATGAAGGGACTTAACCAGGCAGAGCTTCTTCAGGCTAAATTTTATTCTCTCTAGAATGTGTTTGTTTTGCCTTTACTCTTGAAGGATATTTTCCTGGATACAGAATTCTACTTTGATTGTATTTTTCTTTAGCACTTAAGAAATGTTGTTCAATTGTTTTCCGGCCTCCGTGGTTTCGGATGAGGTTAATGGTCTTTCAAATTGCTCCTCTAGAAGTAACGGGTCATTTTTCTCTAGCTGCTTTCAGCATTTCCTTTTATTCTTTGGTTTTCAGCAGCTTTGCCTAGGCAGCATTTTGTGTTTATACTGCTTAGGGTTCACTGAGCTTCCTGAAAATGTAAATTTATGTCTCACATCAAGTTTGGGAAAATCTGAAATATTATTTCTCCAAACTCTTGTTATCACTGTCTCAGCCTCTATTCTCCTCATGGGATGCCCACCACACATGTATCAGTCTTCTTTATGTTGTCTGGCAGCAACCTCACTTTGCATTCATTTTTGTTATTAACCTTTCTCTGTGTCCTTCAGAACGGATCATTTCTACTGATCTACCTCCAAGGTCACTGACTTTCCATTTACCCCATTAAGCCCACTGAATAATTGTTTTAATTTGGATATTGTATTTTTCAATTCTAAAATTTCTTTTTAAAAAGTTTCTATTTTTTTTTTGTATTTTCACTCATTACAAACCTAAGTTATAATAAGGTTCTAAATAAAGTTTTAAATTTTTGCCTTGAGTCAAGATGTGGTGGTACACGCCTGCAATCACAGCGTGCTAGAGCCAGAGGCAGGAGGATGTGGTGTAAGACCAGCCTGAGCTACATTGTGAAGCTGTCTCCAAAACAAACAAACAAACAAACAACCCACCCACCTACCCCCACTCAAATCATTTTCCAGTCATCTCAAGTTAGTCTCTGCTGATCTTTCCTCTTGTGAACGGGTTCCGCATTCCTTTTTCTTTTCTTTCCTTCCTCTCTTTCTCTTTCTCTCCTTCCTTCTTCCCTTCCTCCCTTTCCAAATGCCATGTAATTTGGGGGCCTATATCCTGGACATTGTGAAAATTATACGTGAAGACAGTGGATTCTGTTGTAGTCCTCTAACAGTTGCAAGAATTGTTAAAACTTTTGTTTTAGCAACTTTGTTGGAGTAAAACTGCAAATGCTGTCTCCTGAGTGACAGTGGAAATACCTTCAGCTCTGTTACCGGGCTACTCGGGGCCTGCCCCAAGGAAGTGGTTCAGATATCCAATAATGATTGTTTTTGTGTGGGGGCAGTGCCCACCCCCAAGCCCCTCAATGGACTGTGATCTAAAGGTCATTTTTGGTCTACAGGTTTAACTCAGAATGCAGAATGCATTTCTCATACAAACAATTCTCTTACCTTGAATGGTTATATTAACAAACCATTATAGGGTCACTCAACAAATTGCTCCTCAATCCTGCTATGATTTGCTCATTTACACGAGAAAAATGCAGTGTAAATGCTTGTTTTTTCTCCATCATATAACCAGATAACTGGAAAAATAACCTTGGTGTGGGATCACTTCTACAACTAAGTACTACTGAGTACACAAATATGTCAATTACCATTCTCTGCAATTCTGGCATGGGACAGACTTCTCCTTCTCGGTATAATGTAGCAGAGCTGAAAATATTACTCCTGTCGCAAAAAAACCCCAAAAACAAAACCCACAGAAAATAAAAATTGCACCTTTCCATGAAGCTAGCGAAAAGCCTGGAACGCATGGATGTCACGGCGGCCAGTCTGTAAGTGGCCTCTGAGTGGCCTCCCCTCCCCGTGTGGCAACCAAGAGGGCCGACCTGCTGAGCTGTGTAACCAGTAGGACGCACTGAGAGGAGGGGTGGCCTCCGGCTGGGTCACACAAATCAGCAACACATCCTACATTTCCACCTCTCTGGCTCTCTCAGGGTGTTCAGTATTTCTATTACAGTTACTTTGTCAAGTTAAACATGTAAATTATCTTTGTTTTGCCTATCACTCCTAGCACAGTGCTGAGTGGCCAGTTAGTGCTTAATAACTAGTGAATAAAATATAATAAGGAGGAGCTAATTTTGCTGAGATTTCCATGCACATCTAAGATAATTGTGTGAGACTTCTGATCTTTCTTAACATGGTGCATCATTGGTGAGTTGATTTTTAAATGTCTATTATACATTTTATACATCATTGTCTATTCTCCCTCTGAGATATGAGTTTATATATGACACATACACACACACATACACACACACACACACACACACACACACACACACACACGAGTTTGGTTTTTTTTGTGGTACCGGGGATCGAACTAGGGTCCTTGCGCTTGCACAGCAGGCGGCGAAACCACTGAGCTAAATCCCCGGTCCAGACTTTTAACATACTGCCCCACGAGACCCTAAAGCAGTATTCCTTTCGCACTCCTGCTGTCCTAGTTCCCTCAGACCCTGGAGCTGAGCAGGACACTGCAATTGTTCCGGTGAAGCGTGATGCAGTAGACACTGGCTGTGCTTATATTCAGGCCTGTAGCTGAGCTAGAGGTAACATCGCTAGCAGTGGAGAACTGAGTGAGCTGAAGCTTCCAGTTCAGCTTCTCCAGTTGTTTATTGTCTCCGTTGCCCCTGCTAGAGGAGGAGGCCCCGAGGGCCGAGGGCCGCAGTGCACTGCTCTGCCCTTCACTGTAGGGCGGAGACCACACAGAGGCGCTGCGCTGCAAAGGGTCACTGAATAAACAACCGAACCAAACCACGGTTCAGTCTCAAGAAGTGCACTTTCTGGGCCCACGGCTGTTCTTCTCCTTCCTTCGCCCCTTCCCTGGGCTGAGGCAGGAAGCATCACCACTTTGACCTGGTGCGGCAGGTGTCCCTTTTTGGGTATTCAACAGATAGACAGAAGGGCAGGGACCCTTAGCATTACCATGAAAATCCTGAATACATTTTACATAGAAATGTTGAAAAGTATCATTTTTGGAGTACAAAATAGGTTAAATAACTTCATAATGGGCTCGCTTAGGAATGTAATTGAAAACTGCATTCTGAGTTTTGACTTAAACAGTCTACAAATGTCTTTTGGATCAGTCTATCTGCAAGAAGGACTACATACACTCAAAACTACTAATATTAGAAAACTGGTTATTTCATTCTGTCCTAATACTTTTATTACTATTAACAAAATAAGCACTTAATGATAAAAATATAAGCTATTAACTAATACTTTGTATACTTTCCCCTACTATTTATTTCCTCAAAGATTTGGAGCTTTTATAAAATTCACTACAACTGCTACCAGGCACCAACTCAAAGATGAAAAACTATCTTTCCTCTCAGCACAAATGAAACTGTCTGGTAGTCAATAACATCCATATAACAGCCGGGCATGGTGGCGCACGCCTGTAATCCCAGCACTCGGGAGGCAGCAGGATGGCCACGAGTTTGAGGCCAATCTGGGCTACATTAGGAGTTCAAGGCCAGCCCGGCCTGGACTACACAGTGAGACTCTGTCTCAAAAAACAAAACAAAAGCAAAAAATCCATATAGAAACACCAAAGCAGAATGTTCTTTATCTTAAAGAAAACTGATTCCTTAATTGTGGTGGAGACTTAAATCAGGGGAAGGTTTTGATGTGGGGAAAGTGCCTGCAGCTTTGTCACCTCATGCATCACGATGACTGAGGACACTGTGCTCACCACTTGGAAGACTCAGGCTATAGTAAAAGCTCTTTAAGAACACATTGGGATTAATGACAGTGATATCACAGCTGTGACAAAATCAGCTCTAGAAAAAATACTGAGCTGAAAACCCTACCACACATTGTACTATCGCCGCTTCACAGAAGGCTCTGGGAGAAATCTCTCAGCTTGGATTTCATCAGCCTACACAGGCACCAAACTCACCTAGGACTTTCCCAAGATAACACATGTCTAATTTTTCCTAAGGGAAGGCCACTGCTCCTAGGATTGCCTCTCTGGAGCACTCTTGGCTCTCTGCCCATGCCCTGGAGCCAGGCCGGCAGGGGAACAGCTGTCCTCAATGCATGGCTTACTGTCATGCCCATTCTTGCCAGAACTACACGGAGCATGAGCCAGGTTATGTGAGATGTTGGGGCTGAAGTGAGAGTCAAACCTTCTGGTTAAGGAGTCTCAAAGGCAATGCTTGGGCCTGAAGTGGGCAAAGTAAGGTCAGTCAAGAGCAGTTTCTGGTAGTGGAGTGGGTCTCTTAATCTCAGACCACTCTGGAAAAAACCTGAAGGTGGTTCTGTCGCCCTGTGTAGAATAAGAAGCTGAAGCCATCCTTCTGAGAGCCTACAAAGGAAACATTATTGCTGCTCTGAAAGTAACAGGCTACCACTTCCTATTGACTGCAGTATCTGTTTTGGTTGCTAGAATCTTGATTTGCATTGAGTGACTATCTCAAATATTGAGTTTTAAGTATTTCCAATTGGTAAAATCCTAGCAACTAGGGCTGTTACTGTAGGGAAATAGTCATTACACCGGATTTCAGAGAAAAACTGATTCTTCTACTTTCTGTGACTGATAACAGTGCATTTATAACGGCAAATGTGACAATGTATCAGTGTATCAAATCATCACATCATAAACTTAGATATATGCAATTTTATCTGTCATGTATACCTCAGTAAAGCTGGAAAAATAAAGCTGTTTATTTCCCTAGCAAAAAAAGTATGTGTGAATTCATTTTTCCTCTGAATAGAAAAAAATAAACAACTTACTGATTGACTCCAAAGCTCACTAACTCAACCCAACATGCAATATTCTACATTGCCTGCTCATATTCTTAGTTCATAAGGAAAGCTGGCTTAGCATGTCAAGGCCAAACACAAAACTGAACAGAATTATCAAAAGTAGTTCATTTATTTTTAAGTCTAAGATGTGAAGTCAGCCTTACCCGCTGCACCCGATGACTTTATTGTACAGGTAGGATGGCAGCCCTTTCAGGTGAATGTTGTTATCCACGTACACATACTGTAGTTCTCGAGATCGACCTAGATCTGAGATAGAAAAGAAAGTGCTGTGATTCCTTTCAATAGGCACCATGATGAAGTGAAATGTAAGATATTAAAAAATTTCTATTCTGGAAGAAACAGTGCTGTAGATTTAACTCTGACTGTGAAATGATGTCAGCTGCAATAGACTGCCTCAGAAAATGGGGCTGTAGAAAAACTACTTAACCAACCTAGGCTTTGATTTCTTAGACTGTAAGGCGAAATCACTGGCATTAGAATATTAATGTATTTCCTTTCCACAGAAAGATTCTTTGACAGTTTATAGGTAATTGCAAGTTAAGGATAAGTTTGCTGTAGGTGATTTGTTTTTGTTTTTCAACATAGAAAATGTTACACAAAGTAAGGTGACAGCTCAGCTTAAGTGTGCCCACTTCTGCCTGTTGGTGACAATTCTTTGCTTGGCAAACTTTAGCCAGGCCCCTGAACCTTCTTGTAGGTTGATCTGTGTACCTCCTTGTAAAATCCAGTTTTAACAAAGAACTCTGCTATGTCAGGTTAGCAAGAAACTCCCTTCCCCACAGCTGACTGCCTATAATACGTGATGAGGTTCCTCACCCTTCACCGTCTCTTGGGTGATGTATGATCTGCCCATCTGAAGCAAGAATCTTGTTAGGTCATTTAAACCAGAATCTCCTTTACCCTCTCAGTAATTTTCCATCCACTGACTCCCACTACCCTACTCTTCGACCGTAAATTCCCATTTGCCCATGCTATATTCTGAGTTGACCCAAAATCTCTCTACTACTGCAAGACTTCAATGCCATGGCTCCTGTACCTATTTCAATGGTCATTAATAAAGTCTACCTTAGTGCGCTTTAAAGTGTCACCAAAACATTTTTTTTCTTCAAAAAAATCTATATATCAAGATTTTCTAAGTCTCATCTAAAGGCGGCAGAAAGACTGGAAGCAGGTGAGGGAGGACTAGAGTCTTAGGAGCCAAGTAGATGTGGGAATGGACCCAGCTTCCTTGTAGCTACAGGACAAGGAACAAGGGGAGCACAGCCTAAGTCCCAGTCCCCAGGGAGGGATGAAGATGGCGCTGACAATATGATGGGTCAGTGAGCAGGGGCGGGAATGAGCAAAGGGGAGACAGGGTCTGCAACAGGAACAGGTGTGCCAGAACCCAGACACCTACTTCCCAGGGGTGGCCAGGCAATAGGGGAGCAAAGGCTAGAAGAGGGTTCAGTGAGGAAGTAAGACCCTACATGCCGAGCGAGGGCCATCTCCAGCCAGTAAGCCTCCCAGACCAAGTCTCCAGGCCATCCCCACCCATGTGTACCACGATTTATGGCCAACTCTGGTTTCCACCCCTAGCACTCACAGAGCAGGGCTGTTTGTCTTTACTGTCACAGAGGCATACAAGAGTTCTGGGCAGCCTTGCTGACCCTCTGCCTCCAAAAGCAAGAGCATCGTCTTTGAAAGGTTGTCTTGAGTCCTACTTGTAAACATAGGAAACAGGCAGAAAGAGATCTCTTCTTCCTAGACATTCCATGGTCCAGGAAAGAGAAAAGCTCAAGCACTGGTAAGTGAGGAGGTCCTTAGATACACTTACAACCCAAAAGATGAGCCATGTACCCATTAAGGACCTTTTAGGCACCACATTAGGCCTTGGGAACATAGATATGAATATCGCATTAATGGATGGGAACACAGACATGAAAAGTGATAACTGCAACACGGTGTGATCGTTGCTATTCGAGAGGCTTGTGTAAGGTCTACAGCTTGCAGATGGGTTCTACACAAAGTGAGAGGCGGGGAATACAAGGCTGAGGTGAGGAAGGACCCCTGGGGGAGAAGATGAAGAAGAGCTAACCTCACCCCTCCTCTCCACTCCTAGTCCTGTTACAAGAGTCCTTCCCAGGACTAGCACTGGAGAAAGTTACAAAAAGAAGCTAAGACTGGGAGCACAAGAACAGGCCACAAAAGGTGAGGTGGTGGCTCTCTGGGAGATAAGGAAAGAAGGGGGTACCAGCTAGAGTTCCTGGTACAGTGGTTTTACAGCATCTAACGGAAGGAAGAAGTGATGGGTGTGATTGCAAAGCCTAAGTCACAAGAGGAACTGTGGTGTCCCCCCTCCTCTCTCTGGGACCACTCATTCTGGAGCAAGATGAGTCCCTTGTTACACGGGCACTTCCACAGTCTTAAAGAGAGATGTGTGTGAGCATCCATAGGTAGCTTTCCATACCCCGAGCCAAGCCTGTAGATGACTCCAGCCCCAAGACTATGTAAATATCCCATTCTTCCTCAAAATTTTGTCCACTAATTCTAGCCCTCATTCATGGATCTTGTCTGCGACATTACACAGTTTTTATCTAATAGTGATTTTCTATTTTCCTTTTTCTGGCTACATTTATTAATTGGAATTCTTCTATTAGAAGGAGCTATCCCTTGTCTCTCATTTATTTGATTTTTATGTTAATATAATTCACGGATATTTACTTTATTGTAAAGGAGTAAAGGCCAAATGCTAACATCATTTACCTTGTTGGTCAAAATGTTGTGGGTTTTTTTTGGCATCAGGGATCGAACTCGGGACCTTATGCTTGCGAGACAGATGGCAGCAAAATGTTTGTTTTTACAATTAGGAGCAACTTTGGGTTGGCTACTGCGTTCTTTCAACAAGTCCTCATCCTTTTTGACTATTTCCAGACTTTCTGGTACCAGACTATACTGCACACTCAGCTTATAGTTTCTCTGCCAAAGCCTTGTAATCAACTACTTCTCTAAGGAGCCATAGTTCCTTTTGCTGGAGTATGGTGTTTAGAAACCATGATCCGAGAGCTAGATGTGCTCGTTACTGCTGGGTGTCATCACTTCAGGGCTCTTGGATCTAGGGAACGTGTGCATACTAGAACCTGTACATGTAGTATTTCTATCCTTGGAGGGGTGTCTTCAGCATAGATTCCTAGAAGTGAGCTTGCTAGCTTGGGAAGTAAGAACACGTGTAACTTCTTCAACATTGCCAGAATTTCTTTTGGAAGGATTATACCAATCTGCATTCCTACCAGCTGTGTATGAGAACATCTGCTTCCTGTAGGAAGCAGAATATGCTGGTGTATTAAAAAAAATTTTCTTGCCATTCTGGTAGGCAAGAAATGGTACCTCAGCATTGTTTTAATCTGCATTATTCTAAATAAACATTTAAAAATATGCATGAAAGGGATTTTTTTAACAGATTTTTTTGTGAACTGTTGTTTTTGTTGTGAACTGTTCACATATTCCCCATTTTTGTATCAGGTTTTTGGTATGTGGGGCCTTTACTTTTTAGGACAATAGCCCCATATCTGTGGTATATGTTATAAATGTTTTCTCGAGTGCCATGTGTCATTTGACTTTGTGATTTTTTTGTCAGGCAAAATATTTTAAAAGTCTGTTTGCAAAATTTGTCACTTTTTTACTGCTTCTAGATTAAAAAAAAATATTCCAAAGCTTTGCTCTGTAACAACAAAAGTTAAAGCAGAATTCATTTATGTATTCTTTTGTGCTTGTGTATGTTTCATTTTTCTTTTGTTTTCTAAAATTTAGGTTCTTATTTCATTTGGAATTTATTCCTATGCATGATATAAAACCTATGCCAAAATATTTTTTCCATTTGGTGATCCAGCCATCTGAGCTTCATTTATGAACTTTTTAGTTCACCTTTACCATCTAAACACTGAAAAAAAAAATTCATAAGACTACAAGAGAAAATATTTATAAATTACACAGATTCCAGAAGAAAATAAATGTGTTGTTCAATCATGCTGCAAACGTGTAAAAAATAAAAAAAGGCACTAATCCATAAAAGGGCACAATGGGGCCGGGGATTTAGCTCAGTGGTTTCGCCGCCTGCTGCGCAAGTACAAGGAACAGAGTTCGATCCCCGGTACCAAAAAAACAAAAAAGGGCACATCATTAGAAAATTAGTACACTGTGGGGAGTAAGAGAGCCACAGTGTCTGTGCTGTCACCAGCCATCCGAGCAAAGCCTCGCACTCACGTGTGTTAAGCAGCATGGTCCCTCAGTGCCAGGTCCCTCAGCTTTATTAGGATTGCTGAATGCAAAAGCAATCTATGAAGTTTAAATGACTATACAATGTGTTTCAAGCATCACAATATAGAATTACCAAAATATTGGATACTGCTATTCTAGCAAACTAAAAAGCTGAACACATTTATAAAACAAAACATAGATGGGAAAAACACAGATAAATACCAGAATCCACTTGCAATAGAAAAGGCCTCAAAATTACACTTAGAATTCCTACTTTAAATTTCTTCACTACTCTGATACACAAATTTTAAGCACAAAGAAAAATTTGCAGACTTTAAAGGCATATAGAAAACTTCCGAATTTTTTTTAAGAAATGAAAATTACATTGATAAAATCCAAATGATCTCTGGTCTCAGATTTACCTTTCAGAGCCCTTAGGAAGCCAGCTCAAGGTAAGCTAAGGAAAGATTCTTTACTTGGGCTTATACATCAGTAAGGAGTGTAGCGTACTAATTAAGAAAGCAAGAACAGAGACTTAGGGTCAGACAATCTGGGTTTGAATCCTCATTCTTCTACATACTATGTATATGGTCTTAGTTTCTTATCTGTATATAGGGGAAATAAAGCTGTCTTTAAGGTTAGTAAGTATTACTAGCAAATTTTATAAATTATCAAGCAGAATTCTTGGCACGTAGCCTTCTCCAATGTATGGCAGTTATTATTCCCATTATTATTAGTAAGTGACACACTTGGAAGTATGGCACATAGCAGAAGGCCAATGAAGAGTGAATTCTCCTTGGCATGTAGCAAATGGTACTAGCACACTTCTATACTTTAATTGCACAGAAAAAAGTTGGAGGCTACAACCTTTGGAGTCAGTGATTCATCCCTTCAAGCCAACGACACAAAAGGGGAAATGACAGAGGAAGTACTCGCTTCTCTAATATACCACAAAAGAGCTTGTGCAAGTTAAATAGGGTGACACTCAAAGATCATACTACAAAATTATACAAAAGTTGGTACTTGCTACTTCTTATGCTGTCTTCTTTCCTAGCCTAGTTTTGGAAGGGAAAAATGAATAATTAATGATTTAAAAATAAGATGTGGTTTACATTTTTATCTTAGGTTATTAATATTCCAGAGAACTTGGTTTACAACTCCTGACCACCATTTGGGGAACGCTGTTTCTTATACATGTCCATAATGGTATGAACTGTTTTACGCTAAAGCTCAATCAAAGCTCGTAACTGCAGTGTTCAAAGTTATTATATATTAGCCAGCATAAGGCCAGGTGGACATGGGTGTTTCATACAGGCAGTTAAACTTTCCAAATAGCAAAATCTGATATAGAGTAAAAAGACATTGAGGAAATGACATAATACGGTGGGTTTGGAATCAGAACTGAGTCTGAATCCTGGCTCTCCACTTTCTGCTTCCTGACTCCAAGAGAAATACAATGCTCTGAGCATTAATTTCCTGTTTCCTCTGCCATCTACTACCTATCTCTTAGACTTGTTATAAAGATTAGGCAATGTAGATGGTGCCAAGCTTGATACCTTGCAAAATAACTGGAGCCTGATGTATCTTAAGTCTTTTTATCTCCTTCTGAATATAAAGAAAAAATCACCAATGAGAGCAGGATGGTGAAGAGAACCAGGCAGCTCTGCTGTTTTAGCTGATACAGCACAGCCTGCTGGTGAGGCTGAAGCAACTAAACGCTAGGCAAGGTCAGACTGAAAAGGCAGAGCTCTGACAGCCTCAAGAGGGCATGGTCTCTCCGCTGGCAAAACCCCAAGTACAATGGAATGACATTTTAAACCATAATGAGGCTAAACTATCAGTATTTGCTGCCTGAAAAAGCTTTGAGATAGTTCTTATACTCTTAACACAGAACATTTTCACTCAATAATTAGGAAGAGACCATTTATCTACTAACTAATGAAGTCGTTTGTTTTCTTCCTTCAATTAATATTAATGCACAACACTTTGTAATAAATATACAATGCAAAAATATTTTTAAAGTTCTTGTGCAAAAATGCACATTGTGCAAAATTTATAAAGCAAGTAAGCTGCATAGATTCCAAAGCCATAAAGAACTTTTTCATGTGACTTTTCAAAGTACTGTACCTAAAGAATTTCCCTTTTACCTTCCAGAGACTCACAGATCAAAGTTTGTTGCTTAGAAATTAGCAGAAGCTAGGAGTCCTACACAAACTGCAATTCTTTTTGTTTCTTTCAGCTTCGAGGTTCTCACATATGCAGTCCACATGGCTAAAGATGGAACAAAATGCTCTTGTCTTTAGGCTGTTGTTCTTTTAAGCATAATTGGAAAAGCAAGCAAGGAATGACAGCACAGGGCCCCAGCAGAGAACTCATCCCAAGGTGAATGATACGTTCTCTCCCACAAGATGGTGGGATACCAGAAACCCCATCATCAAAGCAATGGACCAAAACTGGTTGTTCCAATGCTGTACCAGCAAGTCAGAGATATTAGGAGTCATAACATTTTTAATTACTAAAAAATGTGGGGTTTTCTACAATAAATTCAGGGTAACTTGCAGTGTATTCCAAAATAATTTTTTTTTTGGTATTGGGGATCGAACTCAGGACCTTGTGCCTGTGAGGCAGGTGTCAGAACCACTGAGCTAAATCCCCGGCCCTCCGAAATAATTTTTAAATTAATTTAAGTTATATATATATGGTGTCTTTTATAATGAGAACACTTCAGCCACCTTTTTAGAATAATTGAATTTTTAAGTGCTAACTTCTTTAAATACACATACCACATACATAGAAGATTCCATTAAATCTTTTACTGATAGTGTTTCTGATCTATTCAACTTTTACAAAATTTCACAGTGAATTATAATTTAACAAGATACTTTATACACAGTAGATAACTAACAACTGTTAAATTAAAAAAACTGATTGTCATAAGGCTTCCTTTGCTGTTGGTTTAAATACGCATGCTTCAGCCTCTTTATTTCTCTTGCACTGTTCAAGTAGCAAAGAAATAATAACCAATGTGCTAGAAGTTTGGGGCCCAAAAATGAAGATACACAGTCCCTTCCCTTTCTTAATAGTCTAGTGAAAACAGAAAAAATAGTTCATATTGATTGTGGCACACCTTGTGGGATATTTATTGAGGGATTAGGGATTGGTGTTTAAACAGGGATCTTACTGAATTCTCATGATAGTGTTGTGAAACAGGTGTTAATGTCACTTTGTTGCTGAGACTTTTGCTCAAGTTCACAAAGTTATTAAATGGCAGAGCTGAGTTTAAAGGCACATCTGCCTACATCACCATGGTGTTTGCTAATAGTCTCCCGACACATAATTTCTTGGTAAGCAGGGCGCTCCTACACCATGGAGAGTCGGCACTGCCAAGAGGACCTATAGGTACTGGGGAAACAAGAGGGCTGGCACTGTACTCAAGGCATCTAAGTGTCAGGATGTCAGAGTTGGGTCATGAAGGAGACACTGCCAAAGTGACAAGTAATGAACGAAGTATTTCTTTGCTTCCTTTGAAAGATCACAGAACTAGAAGGGCATGCTTGCCATTCCAGCTACTCAGGAGCCTGAGGCAGAAAGAGGCTGAGGCATGAGGATTGCAGGTTCAAGGCCATCCTGGGGAACTTAGTGGGACCCTGTATCAAAATAAAATAAAAAGGGCTGAGGATGTAGCTCAGTGGTAGAGTACTTGTCTTGCATGCATGAGGTCCTGGATTCAATCTAGAGTACCCTCCACCAAAAAAAAAAAAAGATCAGAAAAATGGTGGAGCAACTCTGACTCACAGATTTAGGGCAGAAATATCAAGAATTCCTTCAGAGAAGATCCTGAGAAGGAGACTTCATGATTGTCCAACATAGCACAGATAGCATATTTATCGTTCAGCACCATGGCAACTAGGGTGAAGAGCAAAATGTCTTCACTCTGCAGAGCATCTTGAACTGTGGCTCCGCTGGACTGAGGCCTGTTTCTTTGTTTTGTTTTGAACTGAAGAACTTTGCTAAGAATGATGACTGATGGAAACTCCAGATTCTGGCTTTCAAGTCAATTGACAACATCTTCCAGACTCACTAGTACTGCACATTCTTGTCATTATTTTAAAAGCTGTAAGTTCCAGAACCAAAATAACAAAAAAATCTTTGCTGGTAAACATTCTGCTCATGGTTCTATCCCTCATACTACTTCTTTTCCTAAGCTTCACACATCTGTGCCTTTTAAAGAATGAATAGCACTTTCTTTGCTTTGGTTTTAATTGGTACTTGGAACACAGAGCTCCATTTCTTCATATTAATCCTTTCTCATTCCCTAAACCCTACTCTATTTTTTAGAGAAAAAGACACATTTGCCCACTTAAAGTTCATCTAACTTAGGTGTGATTTTTCTCATCACTCATTAGCATAGTTAGTCAACAACTGTCCCATGCTGAAGAAGCCATATTAAATAAGCTGGTTAATTCCCTAAGAAAACTTAAGGCAAGAGCAAGAGTCTTATGCAATGAAGGAACAAAAAAAACAAGGCACCATTATAAAGCAGTGTGTAACCAGTACAAGGATAAAAATTTTTTGTCACAAATTCTTGCAAAAGGAGCTCAGAAAGGAGCACTTAATATCCATTTTCTTAACGAAGGCTTCACCCCAGAATTATGACTTTACTCCTGAAATACGGCTGGTCTCTCTGGATTCTGGTTAACAGATCAATTCTCTCCCGTTTCTTCCCACTGCTAGTTTCTAAACCTTGTTTCATGATTTTCTTTTCTTCTTCTCCAGTATTTCTCTTTTTTTAATTTTTAAATTTCTTTCCACTTTTTAAATTTCATTTCTTGTGATTAGTGACCTACCCACCAATTCCTCCGGAACACAATTTTAGTAACATTTTGTTCCCCTTTAGAAAGCAGTTACCATAATTTCTACTCAAAAACAGGTCAGCCTCCAACTTCTGGGACTTTCTGTCTCTACTAGAATAAACTGGTTATTACTGAAATTTATTTAAGGCCACAAACTTTGCAAATTAGTTCCAATAAACAACGACCTTAAAGGTAGCAGTCCTTTAAAAGATAGGCAAATACACTTACAGTTCATTTCAGCACAATTTAGACTCATCTCTATGTCTGGCATTAAGAAATTATTAATAGATACAGGTACTGAAACATTATATGGTACCCTATAAATAAATATAATTTTTATGTTTCAGTTAAAAATAAATTTAATTTAAATTTTAAAATGAATTATCAGTTTCTACCTAGTTTTAATATTGGATTAAAGACAATTTTTACTGTGAAATTTCCTTAAATTTTTACTTAAATTTCCTTAAATTTGAAAAATTTAAATTTTTTAGTTAAAAAAATCATAAACAGCAATTTCTACCTTTGCAAGCAAATATGGAGAAACAAGAATAAAAGCAAAAGAAAAGATAAGTACAGTCAACACATTTGTACCTTTTTTATGCCATATACAGTAAGAGATGGGATTTCAGCATGTGTTCTGCGAAAGCACCCAGGAGCTAGTTTCTAAAACTACACCAACAACTTGCCATAATCTATCTTTTCTACACAAGGTATTCGATTCCTAGGAAGGAGAAACTACAACCACTACAAAAAACGAGCGGTCTTCTGCTGAGCGAACAAGGGTCAGTTTTATTCCCTCATCAATGCCAGTGTGCAATACAGCAGTAAAGGAACTGTCATTCCGTCTGCAGCACAAGACAGAATGACACACAGAATAGCAAAATAAACATTTCATTACTAGAATCTGTAAGGGTCAGCTAATTCCAAGACTGGTAGAGAAACCCAGACAACTTCTCATTAATACTGTCTACTAACTTCCAGGCTTACTTTGTGGTAGTTTAGTTTGTCACGGACTATTCTGAAAATCTCAATGTGCATGTGCCAAGTGCTCTTGGTTAAGAATTTATTCACTATTTTCTAAATAAACATTCAATATAAATTCTACCTGCGGATGTGGATACACGTTTGTTTTCTTCTTAAACTACAGAATTTCTTGGGGACTAACTAAAGCATGCTCTTCCACAGCCAACGTGCACGTGAGCAACCTAACAATCCTTAGATCTATTACTCAACATTAATTAAGTTGCAAATATTCCCGAATAATTGGGCTTATTAATTATGCAAGGAAAACCAGGAGCACCTGGTTAAAAGAAGAAAAGCCTTAGAGGAAAAAAACCCTTTTCTTTGTATTTCCCTACACTTTCAAAGCCAAAAGGTGAGTCACAACTCTGTGAGCTATTTAGTCCACAGAGCTGTATTGAATCGACAGGAAATGAAGTTTGTAGACCTTAGCTAACTTTCCTAGCACTAGGCTCAAGTGACTCCTTTTTTCCTCCTCTGCTGATAGTCACCACTGTGAACAAAGCCTCTGTCTCTCATCTGTCACTCAATTGTCCTGGTACAGTAGTCATAGGAGCATCCTTTTTGATACATCTTTTCATCTGAAGAAGAACACAGTCAAAGTATCTTAATGGTTTCAAACAGTATTACAAGTGACTTAAGAACACACTCAGAGGGTTAATGAGTTCAACAGCATTGCAAGTGATTTAAGTCATCCCATATAGAGCT
Source organism: Heterocephalus glaber (assembly GCF_000247695.1). The sequence continues at coordinate 5,022,195 of NW_004624768.1, forward strand.
TCTGCAGCTGTCTTCTGAAGTAGCCACAATCTGACATCCTTTAAAAAACCCATAAAAACTAGTTTCCTCTTAAGTCGAACTTCTTTGGCAAGAAACTGAATTCAGTAAGTGGCTCCCAAAATAAGATTCCCACCTCCATGCACAGGCAGAGACATCCAGCACCCATTTCCCACAGTTTGCAGGTTCCTATATTAGGCACCTAGAACCATGGCTAAACATAGGACCGTCTCGTTTTGGAGAACTTCAGGAAGAGGGGCAGTGTGTAGAGATCTCCAAACGACAGCCCAGAGGTACCCTGGCTTGCAAAGTTTCTAAGAACAGTTCCATTCTGTATGGAAGGGGAGGACCTGCAGCCCTATGCTTCATCTGACTTTCTCGCAGACAATTCTCAGCATTAGGTGTCTTTGGTTTATCAAGGAGCTCAATGAAAGGTTTCAAGTGCATGAACAGTTATTCTCTTCTTAAAGACTACTGAATTCCCTTTTCATTCCTGCCTTTATGGCGGCAAAAGAATTTTTTAACAGGAAGTAAAAATAAATAAATAAAGCCCAAACAACATGACTAAAGAGACTGCTGATATTTGGTCCACTTCAGTTTCTCCATTCTCATGGGTGACCCTGTATCCCATCTCCTGAAGCCTTCTCTGGGTAACCTCCCATGGTAGCTCTTTTGTTGTCTCATCTAATTCTTTTCAAAGAGTATCCAACATACCTCAGGTAGCAAGGCTACCAATGTATGTATTGTTCCTTGGCCCTTTATCTTTACACTTCTCAAAGGATCAAGCCTTCCACTAGGGCAGAGCATTGCTTCATGCTGTATACTGGACAGTCATCACCCCTGTGCTCTTGCTTGTATGATTCTTTCCCATTCACAGACTCTGTTTTTCCCCGTTAGTGAGCCTGGCAAGCTGCTTCCACATTTGGGGCCATCTATAGCCCCAGGCCCTGGAGTTGTGGTTACTTCGGCTGTGGAGAGACGCTTTCCTCAGAGCCCAGCACAGACCCTCTGACACCACATTATCCAGTTCACTAGTGTTTTGGCTGTGTCTAGCTAACTCCCCGAAGCCTCATGAGGTCATAGGTGGAGCTTTGTGGAGGTGGCTGGACCTCATGTGTAATCCTGAGATTAAGGATGTGATCCTGAGGTTGACTCATGGTGGGATTCTAGGCTTAAGGGTACCCCACATTAGGTGTGGGTGCTGCCCACCCTAAGAGCAGGTAGCCACAATAGACCATATGGGACAGAAAGAGGGTTGCTGTTGTTACTGCTTGTCACTTGCTGCCTTCTGCCTGCCATGAACTGCCTCTCCTCTGCGATGCCCCTCTGCCAGGCCACCCTGCCTTGGATCCAGCCAACTATGAACTGAAACATCTACAAACTTTGTGCTAAATAAACCTTTCTTCCTTTAACTTTGGGTGTTGGGTATTTTGCCTCAGCAACGAGAAAAGTAACTAAGTCACCTAGACATAATTATTCTGTAATAATTGTTCTTGACACTAAATACTGAGTTCGGAAGAGGAGATGCCCACCTCCTTAGCCCCTCCCCAGAATTCAGTATGGTGTATATGGGAGATAATCAAGTAAACAGGTGAGAGTGCCAAGGCAGAGGGGAGTTGGCAGTGTGCAGCACCCTCTGTCCTTCCCTGACAGCCACTGCTATCACCTGCACCAGCCACTGCAAGTCCGATGCTCTGCTGCTTAAGGGCCTGCATCACTCCCAGGACCATAAACACCGAGTGGTCAGGTTCCGGGAAGAACAGATTCTCTGTATTCTTCCAATCCCTTTGCCACCACAGCCCCTGCGTGACTCTGTCACTGCTAAAACAAAAGCAGGAGTGGTGGCAAATGATCAAGAAAATGAGGAGCCAGGGCTGAGAGCTACAGTGAGGCAGGGAGAATAAAAGTTGAAGCCTGTGGGATTCTAGACAGAGTGAGGGCCCTAGAGCTGGATAACAGCTGAATATGAGCTGGATATGTGCTATCTGACATGAGATCGAGGCCGTGGATCGGGCTCTGGCAGGCTGCATGGAGCTGGTAGTTGAGTGAACGGGGTAAAGTACAGACAAAGAGTATGTAATACAGAACCGGAACAAAAAGACAAGGAAGCAAGTTGTTAGAACAACTTCAAAATCAAGGAACCAGTGGCTTTGCAGAAATTGAAAGGGGCCAGGCAAAGTAAGAAGAAGAATTGCTGGCATCAAGAACAACCTAGATAACAGGTCTCTGGTCAACGTTTTGTAAGATTTCTGATGCTGAAGGATCTTCTGGAGCAAGACAATGAGAAAGCATGTAACCAAGAACACCTGACTGATACACGGAGCGGGAGGAAAAAGCACTAGCCGGGCGTGGCAGGACAAGGGAGTGATGGACGCATCCAGTCCACTTGCAGTCCTTGGCAGTACCAGAACGCAAAATGGCAGAGCAAATTGGGCACTGGAGATGCCACACGACTAGAAAGGCTCCAAGAGGGCTCGGCCATGTTCCCCATGGAGTCCCCTCACAGAGACCCCGCCTAGAATGTGAAGACAGGCTGTCAAGGTGGAAAGAGTGTGTGCTTTAGAATCAAACAAAGTCTAGACTCAATTCTGTCTCTTACTAGCTGTGACTTGGGGCAGGTTACTTAACTACTCTGAACCTCAATTTCCTCACCTAAAAATTAAGCTGTCTATGGGTTCTGCAAGATTTTGTTATAAGGCTTTATAGTAATTAAATTAGAGAGTAAAAGGAATACTTGGCCAGACCCAGTATTCAATAAGTGAAAGGTATTGTTATTCTTGCAAATAGTCATAGTATTGTGTTGTGTGTAGAAACATTCCTTACAGATATCACTATAATAATAATAATATGAAAATTAGTACAGGCAACCCTAGACTTAACAAGCTAATCTGTTTCTAGTTACATCTGAAAATCAAACTGTAAGACAAGGTTGCTTAAAAAATACCTTTCAGCTTTACTCCCAACCCTGAAGCTATGCCTAACATGGATGTTACGCCACACAAATCAAACCATCGTATCTTTTCTTCTTTCCTCCCTCCTTTCCTTTGACTTTCCCTCCCTTCATTCATGAGCAGCGCTGACTATGCCATCCTGGAAAGTACTTGGGAGGGAGTCAGTCCTGGTACAGGCCACATTTTTATTTTCCTCAGGAAGTGGTACACAGGTTTGGTGGTTGGTGTGGGGTGGGGGACGTCTCGAATATGAGAAAAGGGGTAACAAAATTTTAGAAGTCGGACCTGGTAATTGCATGTTCATCTTCTTATTTGAGAGCTATCTCCACTTGTGCAGGTACAGTAGTCAGGGCTTTATAACCAACCTTCATCCACAAACTATCACCTTAGACAGGACAAACAGCATCATGCCGGGCTTACAGAGAGGAAGTGAAGTGCCGAGCAGTTCTGGTGACTGACTGCGGGCCACACACTGTGAAGCGGCAGAACCTGGCTAGAATGTGGGCCCCTGGATTTGTGACCTGCTGCTTGCCCATTATAACTGTTCTGTAAGCTCTGAATCAGTGTAGCAGGTGCATTTATTTCTTAAAATACATTTACATTTGATATTCTTTTTACTCAAAAGCTCTAAGTTCTTACATAGCTTGCTTTTGGAGTGGCTTTATTTGATTTTGTTAATATTATGAGTTTTGAATTTATATGTAGAAAAGTGGTATCAAATCCAATAATTATTTATTATTATGTAAACTGATACAATGTTTTCATGAAGAAATTTAAAATGAAAATAATATGAGTGCAATATATTATGTTAGAAAATATTTCCTTCCAGGGACTAGTAAATTATTCACTTCAGTGCCCTCAGAGATAAATTATTCATTACAGAAATGCTTTTATGAGTAAAATCATATGACGCTTATTTGACAGTTTAGGGTTCTATGGGACTGCACATTTTAATTTTCTTACATTGGAACTTTGATTTCTTAAAACTTAAGAAAATAATTCAGTTCTAAGTGAAATGAATGTACTGGTTTATTAAAAGTTTATGTTGTTTGACATAAAATATGTTGACATGAGCCAACTACAGAAATCTACAGTGGATAATATGCTATTTATTATCCAAGGTGACATTTCAGGCTCAGCAGGCAGCTCAGCCACTATGAAAGTCTATAGTTTTGTAGTCAGGTTACCTGGCAGCGGTAGTTATTAGGGTGCTCACCGCCATCTTTTCTAGGTGGAAGCCAACACCTAAGCAGATACACTGGTGCCAGCAGCTCGCTTTTCAGCGTGCTCGGGATCATGCCAAATTTACAGTTACAAACATACACTTTAATTCCCTGCTCAGAGTGATCATTTCACAGCTCATGTATTATGTCCCTAAACAAAATTTTAGCACTGATCTAAAAAAAAATATGAAATCCCTAATTGAAATAAATTTCATTTGTAATCAGGGAATGATGCTTTGTTCACTGCACAAATGGGCTGAGTGAAGCATCTTCAATTGAATCAGAAACAAATTCATCCCAGTCAAAGAAACACAGCTGAGGGTTTGGGATGTAACTTGTCTAGCCCGTGTGTGGTCCTGGGTTCCATCCCCAGTACTTTAAAGAAAAGAAAAGAAACATTTTCCATTTTATTCTGTTATGTTTTACTTTACTAGGTATACACAATCACTTACCGAGGGGCAGAAAGGCGAGACGGTTTCCAGCCATGGAGAGCTCGCTGAGGCTGGGCAGCTGGCAGAGGCGGCGTGGCACACACCACAGCCGATTGCGGTCCACGGTGAGGTGCTGCAGGGAGAGGCACAGGTGAAGCCTCTCGGGCAAAGTTGGCAAACGGTTGGCAGAAATGTCTAGTGTCTGCAGCTCCTTCAAATCGCCGACCTCTACAACCAAAATCAAAATCGAGATAGATTGCATTCTGATTAACTTAAAGGAAATAAAACAAAATCATGCTCTAATAGTTCAGCTAAGTGAAAGCAGTAGCTGGAACTATTCCCACAGATAGAAATGTGGAAATGCTGAATCTAGGGCTAGCGTTCAAACATTCCTCCTTTGGTGGGGACCTTTAAGTTAGCCTGTCATAGACTTTCTAAAATCAGGAAAAGTGCAGGCACGGAGGGAGGGGAGACACAAAGCATTAAATATGAACTAGAAATCTGTCGCTAATAAATCAAAAGTCATTGCTAGAATGAGAAAACAATGATTACGATCAATTCAAGAAACTTGTTCTCTGCTATTTGATTTACTTTCTATCTGAATAGACAATAGGAGATTTGCAAATTATAGCATCCAAGTAACTACAGATGGTTCATATGAACCAGACAGAAGGTTTCTGAATTAAGAATTAGGGTGTCTTTTGGAAATTTCCATTACAGTAAAGTTTCTCCTAACATGAAATGATAATAAATAACATTTTTAGATACTGTCCACCATGTGGCTCATTTAAAGACTCATTTGAAGTGTTTGTATCCTATGAAGATTTACTTTAGTTCTACCCAAATTAAATGCTTTCCTTTACTGAAACATTCCCTCCTCACTGATGTCTATAGTTGCAATCTGTTCCATGGTGAGTACAATTATGTGCTTGCCAAACCATTATGTCTTGAGAGAAGACTGGGAAGTTCTTTATAAGGAACGAAGTTTTCCTCAGGGAACACTGTCATTTTAGAGGAGGACATCTACTCTATCCGAGGACAAAACATTCTATCCCAGGCTCTACATAGGTACCAGACAGGAAAGCCAATTTTTTCCCCGTCATGGACACTGTGTGTTACAGGCTATGATGATACCATTTCTTGCCTTTCTCCAATCCTGACCCTTTTTCTCTCAGGTTAAGCTTCCTCATCCTACCACTGGACTGTACCTCCCAGGACACATTTTATTTGGGTTAGGACTTGGGATGAGCATAAGCACTATCTTCTCTATTAGACAGAGACCATATGTGGCCTGCAAAGCCTAAAAATATTTACCATCTGACCATTTATAGAAAATACTTTCTGACTTTGCTGAAGACTTACTGGAAGTTAAGGGCATTCTTAATAACTGGTGCTTAAAAAATAAAAGTAATATAAGTGCAAAATAATTTCTAGTTCCCCAAATTTCTAAATCCCCAAGTAAGGGAAATTTAAGCAACACCCTTCTAAATAAACCTCAAGTTAAAGACGTTGCAAGGAAAATTAGAAAATATTTTTGATCAAATAAAAACAACCAACATGAGATATCAAAATTCATGGGATACAGTAAAGGAAGTGGTGAGTGGGAGATTTAAAGCTTTAAATGCCTATATTAGGAAGAAAGTTCTCAAATCCATTTCGTAAGCTTCCACTTTGAGAAAGGACAAAAAGTAGTAAAAACTAAACACAAAGCAGAAGAGAGGAAATGACAAGTAGTAGAGAGCAATGAAATAGAAATAGAAAACACATCATTTAAAAATCAATACAAATAAAAGTTCTTTCTTAAAGGATAAAAATTAACACTTTTAGCTAGACTGACCTGAATGAATGAATGAATGAATGAATGGAATGAGTGACGGAATGAATAGAGAAAAATGCACAGATTGCCAAACTTAGAAACAAAACAACGGACATCACTATCAACTTTATGGCAGTATTATGAAAACTGCTGGGGAGATTAATCAAAAAATTAAAAAGAGAAATTCCATTCAACTCAGCCACCCCCTTCTAAGTACCTTCCCAAAAGAGTTAAAGTCATCATATTACAGGAATACATGCATACCCATGTTTATAATAGCTAGATTTAGCTATTATAGCTATTTTATAGCTATAATAAATAGCACAATTTATAATAGCTAGATCTTGGAAACAGTTTATATATCCATCAATAGATGAATGAATAAAGAAAAGGTGGCATCTACACACAATGGAGTATTACTACGTCATAAAAGATAAATCTGAGGCATTCACAGATAATGTTAAGTGACGTAAGTCAGAAACACGAACCTAAATATTACACGGTTCCTCTTATGAGAAATATATACATAGTCTGTCAAAAAATGTATGTACACTTTAGGAAAAGAAAAATAGTATAATGTTTTTTCAACATGTTACTTTTGTATGGGGGACCCTAGAGCATGTCGTGTCACATAAAACCCACTACACAGCTGGTCCTTAGAGAAGAAGTTGAAAATGCTCGTGCAGCAATCTCAGTGACCAAGGTTACCCAGGCGGCAGTTCGCCATACTAATAAATGTCTGGAAGCCAATGCCCACCAGTTTGAGCACCTCTTGTATTGTAGAGGCCAAATGTAACTCGTGTTAATCTCATGATGTCTCAATAAGTTTAGTATTAAAATATTTATACAAATTTTTCTTTTCCTGAAATGTGTATACATTTTTGGGGGAGACTCATAGATAGATAGATAGACAGACAGACAGATAAATGATAGATCAATAGCTAGAAGGAGAAAGAAAGAAACAGAAGATAAACAGGAAGTAAGAAAGAGTTCAAATAACCCCCCAAATTATCTATTCTATTGTTTCAAAAATATTTTAAGATAAATGCTAATTTATACTACTAGTTTCTTTTGTTCACTGAAAAGAATGTTTTATCTTTTTGTTTCTTCTTTATAACAGATAATCCTTTTTTTGTCTATAATGTGTACTCTGAGTAACATTTAGGCCATTCTTTTAAAGATCATGATATACAACATATTAACCATTGTTATTCTCTAATTATTTTGTTAGGAATTTTTTGTTTTATTTTTTCACAGAAATAGTGTTTTATATTATTATCTACTCCTATTATATTAAACTAAATTTTTAAAGACTATGCCAGTAAAAATATTATAAGGGCATACCGTAAACAAATTTATTCTATCAAATTGGCAACTTTGATGAAATGAACATATTTCTGCTTGCCAAACCTAGTTGAACAAATGTCACAGATATTAAAAAACTGAATTAGTAACTTTAAATTTTTCCACAAAGGAAAGCCCTGGTCCAGATGGCTTTTCTATCTATTAAATAGTTTAAAAAGAAATAATACCAATGCTTCACAAACTCTTTCAGAACTTAGGAAGATAAGCTTCCCAACTCAATCTACGAAACCAGCATTACCTTATTACTAAAGCCAAACAAAAACATCATAAGAAAGGAAGATCCCTCATACAAGGGATCAATATCCCTCATGAACATAAATACAAAAAATCCTTAAAATATTAGCAAATAAAAGCTAGATACACATAAAAATAATAGTATATAATGTACAAGTGTGACTGATGCCAGGAATAGAAGGCTGGTTTAACACTTGAAAAATTAAACAGTGCAATAATACACCCACAGAATAAGGACAAAAGCTGAATAATCTGTATAGATGAAGAAAAAGTATTTTCCAAAATTCAAAATCCAGTCAAGACAAAAACCTCTCAACAAGCTAAGAGCAAAAGTGACTTCTTAATCCACTAAGGGGCATCTACAAAACACCCAGAGCCTAGACTGTATTTAGAGGGGACAGATTGAATGCCTTCTCCCTTGGGTCAGGAGCACGGCAGCGAGGCCAACCCTTTCTACTCTCCTTAACAAGGTGTTGGAGGGTCTAGAAACTGCAATACAGAAAAAACAAAAAGAAAGTACCAAGAATGGAAAGGAGGCAGAAAAGCTTTCTTTATTCATAGTTGATGTGATCCTAAGAAAGTTCCAAGGGATTCATAACTATTAGGACTAACAAGATTTCTGGGTACAAGACATACATTACAGAATCAATTGTATTTTCTGAATATTAGGAAAAACAATTTAGAAGTGAAATTTTAAAAATAATTATAGGGAGATCTTTGGAGGTGTTGGATATCTTACGTATCTTGATTGTGCCTGTGATTGCATGATTGTATCCCAGAAGGGTGAATTTTCCTATATGTTAAAATAAAAATAAAAACAGTAACTCAAGAATTATCTTCAAAAATAAAACTATTCTGGGGCCAGGGATGTAGCTCAGTGACACTCTGCCTGCCTTGCAAGCACAAGGTCCTGTGTTCAATTCCTGGTACCAAAAAAAAAAAAAAAAAAATATATATATATATATATATATATATATATTCTTCAATGTTCAAAATAACATGTGTTGTTTATTAAAGCAAAACTTAAAAAAATTTTATATATTGATTACCTGAACTTTATAAATAAGTGCAATCGTTATTTTTGGTATAAATTCACATAAAAGAATCAGTTTCTTAACTTTTAATTTCTAATACAGTCACATATTTTTCTGTAATGTCTTTTTTCAACATAGCTCTGTGCTTCTCTCTAATGTGTCTACAATTTATTTTATCACCAATAAATTTAACATTACTGAAATCTTCCTAAATGTTTATTGCCATCTTCAAATTAACGTAGTATCACTGACATCGAGTCACGTCATAGTTGTTTTGGAGTCCTGGTAGAATCCTCTTCTTTTCAGCCAGGTCTCCTGGTTACCACATGTCTCTCCTGCTCCACTCCCCTGGAAGTAAACAGCACCCTGTATACCTTATTTCCTTAATGGCCTTGGAATAATCCTAACTTCAAAGTTGTTGAGACTGTTTATTTTTAGGGTAAATATATAATACCGTAAGACTTTTCAGCTACTCATAAGAGTATTCTGAAAATTATTTCAATATAATTATTTTCATAATAATTACTTAAGACTAAGCATGAAAATAACATTAGGGTACCAATTTCAAAAGAAAAAACACCAAGTCCCCTTTAAATCCTCATTTTGGATGATGTACACTGACCTAACCTAGAATTTAAATGGGATGGGAAGGAAGCCACCCACTCCAAGGCAAGCCAGTGACCACAGAGAGTCAATAACAAGGCTTGCTATTTTCAAACTCTGGCTTTTTCCGGTACCACTAAAAACAGCTCTAATTTAAGCTCCAAAGCACTCCTGGCTAAGAAGAACATACAAAGGGAGAAAAAATATTTCAATGCCAAATTTCATTCTCTGTATGATAAAATCACCCGCTGTGTATTCATTTGCTTTCTCTTGATGGGTCTGTACGATGTATATAATCTGTTATGCAGAAAGAGATTCAACCTATAATCCTGTCGTGGATTATGAGTTGTGCAACTGTGGGTTAGTTAATTATCTACATCATTGGCTTGTTGTAAACAAACAAACACAAAGCATCTGTAAAAAAAAGAGATGACTAGATAGAATAACACCACCTCAAGAGAATGTGAGTAGATGAAATGTACCATAAAATTAAATTCAACAATATATATCCCAGAAAAAATATTTCTTTCTAATTTTCAGTTCATCATACTATACAATATTCTAAATATAAATTCCCTTGTAATTGATGTAGTTTTAACATAGGAAGAACTACAAATACACGTGTTTATGGCTAACAGAGAAGGGCTCCCGGGAGACAGATATCTCTCAAAAGACTGGGGACTACCTTTCTCAGCCAAACGAAAAGCAACTCAGATTTAACTGAAATTGCCTATCTTGTCAGAGGCTAATGAGGCCACATACCCTTGAGTTAACCGCAGTCATCAAACAATGGCAACGTTTTAGACATTACTGGTAACAAATGGAATCAAATTCCAGATACAGTCTAAAGTCATTTAAACAACAAAAAAGCAGAACTTACATATCCTTATGAAAGAGCTTAACCTCCTTCTCTGACATGAGAATTAAAATGCTTTAACACTTTAATGTACACAGTCATGCATCACTTAGCAATCTAGATATATTCTGAGAAATGTACTATCAGGCAGTTTTGTCCTGTGGGCATCACAGAGTGCATCAAACCTACACAAACCAGAGTATAGCTGACTACACACTTAGGCTATGTGGTGTAGGCTAAAGCTTGTGCAGCGTGTCCCTGTGCTGAGTACTGCAGGCAGCTGTAACACAAAGGTAATGGTTACAATGTCACTAGCCCATAGGAAATTTTCTGCCCCCTTAACATCTTATGGGACCAGTACGCAGTGTGCCCTTGAATGAAATGTCTTTATGCAGCACATGACTATGGTTGTATTTTAAATCCAGACTGCTCACTCTGCAAATACGCAGTCTGTCCAAAAATGGCCTGATCTCTGTATGTGGTGGAAGCAAGCTCACAGACAAAATAGAGGACAAAGTAAAATTGGAGAAAATCATATTTATTAATACAAATAAACTTTGACTCTTCAGTCCTGGGATATTATTGAATATATATTTTTAAAGCAAGAATATATGAAAGTGGTGGGAAAAAGTACTGGCAGCTGTCACAAGCCAGAAATTGTGAAAAATTATTGAACAACAGATATGAAAAAGGAAATATTGGACTAGTGGAGAAAGGAGAATCCCTATAGAAAAAGATGTACTTAACTACAAAGAAAGATGGCATCAAAGCATATTGAAATCTATGGGCTTAAAAAATGATCCTGCAGGGGAGGGGATGTAGATTACCTGGCCAACATACATGAAGCCCTGAGTTTATCCCTGGCATTGCAAAACAAACAAATAGCCTAAAAAAATCCTAAAAATTCCAAGAGAGAAAACAAAACAGTAAAAGCTAAATAGCTAACCGCTGGTGCTAACAGTCTGTTGTTCACCATCAACCACTCACCCTAATGACACAGCACTGTGATCTTCATTTCTCTATCACAGAGTCCAGGTATGACAGGGAAACGTTGAGTCCAGCTTTACAACTGGGCCCGATCTGGCCGTTAAGTTTTTGTCCCCTTGCCCCAGTGATTATTCAAGGACTGAGTATGTGATCCAAGTCAGTCAGGCCGCTGAAAATGACACTGAATAACACTTCCACTGAGTGAGCCTCCACACATTCACTTGCTAGATCTAAAGGAAGCCTTAGAAATATGGAAGGATTCAGTGTACACTGTGAATGTAATTTAGCTAAACAATTTTATATAAGTAATCTAACAAAATTAGAGGTATTAGGATGAGAACTATAAAATAGAAAAACCGTCAGCACTGTATAGGATGCACCTAATTAAACAAAATGTGTGCTGTGTATGAGTAGGAATTTTTAAAGCAAATGTTAAGTTGTTGTTGTTTTTTTTTTAAAGAGAAAGCCATATCATAAGGTATAATATGGTAATATCCTGAATTAGCCCAAGAAAACTCAGGCAGATACAATGCATAGAATGAAGACTAAGTGGAGAAATAAAAATTTATTCCTGGGAAAGAGAAAGTAGAAAAAAATAGGAACATAATTATCTAGTTGAGGAATACAGGTATTTTTTTATGGTCACAAAAAGATGAGTTTAATTAGAATTAAGAATGTGAAAGTAACTAGCAGCATAATTGGAAAGTAGCAGAACTGGGAAGAGGGATAAGGAAATGAACAGGAATTCTATTACACAATATGAAGAGGAAAAGTCCAACAGAGAACATAAAACACGATGACAGAAATAAACTCAAGTATATCAGTAACAGTATACTCACTAGCAATAGGTTGACTTCCCTAGTCAAGTATGTCTAACTGGATTTAAAAACTCAGCTAGCCACGTAATTTTACATCTTTTATATACTTAATGCTTGAAGAACAAATAATATGCATATATTATAAATCATTCTAAATCATAGGGAAGGTCAGCAAAGGAAGGAAAACTCCCAACTTATATAAAAATAGAGATGTAAAATTTCATTAGGAATGTTGCAAATCAAATCAGGTAAGAATGTGATAAAGGTTTAACACAAAAGGAAATCTATAAACACAATGTAACAATATATACCAAAATAGTATTTAAAACAATCCATTCCTATAATAGTCAAAGTCAACAAAAAGAAAATTATTTACCAACAGTAAGAGTAGACAGCATAGTAAATGGTAAAAATGTTGAGGTCATTTACACTAAAATTAGGAAGACAGCGATGCCATTATCACAACCATTATTTACCATTATTTGAGAGGTTCAAGGTGATGCAATAATAAAATGAAATGAAATAAATTAGGCCTTAGATAAACAATTATCTCTGAATGACAACAATATGACTGTAGATCTAACAGAATTTTAAAAATTAGAACAATGAAATATGCAATTTGTAAAGATAGGTGGACAATAGGAAGAAAAGGTCCAAAGGGGTAGGGGAAGTGGGAGGGGAAGGGGAAAGGAAGGAAGGGAAAGAAAAAATTATAAGAAAAGGAAAAAATGGAAACAAAGTCTTTGTAAATGGGGAAGGGTGGAGGGGGTGAAGGGAGGACGGTGAATGGGGAAAAAATAAGAATCAAGATACATCATGTACAAGTACAAGTTCCCAATGAGAAATGTAAATGTACTGTATACCTAAAATGTACCAATAAAAGAATTTAAGGGAAAAAAAAAGATAGGTGGACACAAGAAATATTTAACAATGAAAACTTCTCTCCATAATCACAGTAATGTGTAAAGTCTCATTCACATTACTAAAATTATAAAATATGTAGAAATATATTAAAGAAGTTAAGCTTAAGACCTGTATTAGTAAAATTATAAAGTCTTAAAGATTTAAACCAGATCTCAAAACTAGAAAAACAGTTACTTCTAGTTAGCAAGACTCCATTTTATAAAAACCGCAACCCCTCTAAAATTAATAGGTACACAGGATTCTAATATAATCAGAATTTGAATTATTTTAAAAGGGATAACCATGATTTAAAAGACATATAATCCTTTAAAGAATTCCCTAAAAATATGAAAAAAATAAAGATACTGAGGAGTTTCAGCAAAGTAATATGGAATTGGCATAATAGGAGAAAAACATCATTGTAATAAGAATACAAATAGCTCCAAGTGCAGTAGTCCTGATACACTTAGGAAGCAGAGATCAGAACTGGGACACAGCTGTAGCAGCTGGACTCTGAGAAGCAGAGCATAAAAGAAAAAGCAGTGATAGGGAAATGAGGTGGTGGAAGTCTATGTACTCCCAGCAGAACTTGGCTTAGGGCAAGGTGAGAAAACCCCAGTGCTGCTGCAGAGTTGCCTGGCGAGCAGATAGCAGCTTTCAAGCAGCACTAGAGGACACTGGAATTCTGGCCAAGCCTGAGGAAAGAGATCTCACTAACAACCCCGACATCCAACGTAGGCACTAGAAAAAGCCTTGCCAGAGGAATCATGTCCTAGTCAGTCCTATTCTAAGCTCACATTCACCACAATCAGAACCAAGCTCTGACAAGGGAAGGCCGAGGTCAGCCGTTAAGTCTCACTCACTCTGATAAAAGAATTTGGAAAATACCCCAGGTTTGCCCCAATTAGTACGGGGTAACAAAATGTAAACTCAATCCTAAACAAGTTCCAAGTGATCAGGCAGAATTGACCACCTAGAAGGGCCAATGCCAACACTCTGCAGAGGAAGATAAAGGAACCTAGAGTCTCCCAGTGCCTACCATTAAAAGGACAAACAAGCTAGAGACACAAAAGAAACAGGACAACATGGGCCATGGACAGAGGAGGGGGAAAAATTAGTCCATAGAAACTGACTTAGAAATAGACCAGCTACTGAATTTAGCAAAGATTTTTAAAGCAAGTACAGTACTACAAACACATATAAAAACCAATAGAGAAAATGTTTAAAAATTAAACAAAAATACAGTCTTCATGAAGCAACAGAAGTCTCAGCAGAAAAGTGGAAATTATTTTCAATGAAAATTTTAGAAGTAAAATACATGAAGAAAATGAAAACTTCACTGATCTTAACAGACTACGAGTGGCAGAAGCAAAAGGCAATAAAATCGAAGAGTTACTGAATGAGGGCATGATTTCTAAACAGAAAAGTTGGAAGAGTTTCTGTCTGGGACATCAAAAGAAATAAACTATCAGGAGGAAGAACTGAGAAAGTGAAGTTGTCATAATTTGAACTGTAAAAGATCAGAAACAGCTATTGTCCTAAAAAAGACAGTGGAAAAAAATCTAGCAGAAAAGAAAACACAGGGGCTTCAGGGCTTCTCTAATGTGGATTTAAAAGTGAGCCTATATTGGGTGTGGTGGAGCACACCTGTGATCCCAGCACTGAGAGGCTGAGGCAGGAGGATTTCAAGTTGAAACTTAGTGACTCAGTAAGACCTTGTCTTAAAGTAAAAAAAATTTACAAAGGAGTTTAGGGTATAGCTCATTGTGAAGGCCCTGGGTTCAACCTTCAGTACCCAGAAACAAGAAAACACACACACACACAAAACTGAGTCTACCACTCACTTAGCTATATTACCTTATACAAATTGTCTGCTCCCTCTGGCCACATGTTCAACATCTGTACATCATTCCACAGGTAATAACTGGGTGAAGAGAGTCTGGAACACGATAATCTTTCACTAAGACAGTATTTTTGTTGTGTCCGCAGAAACGGGAGAGCACTCTGAATGTGTTACCCACAAATGACGCCTAAGGACAGAGTATCACACGTGGCTAGGAAAGTTAGAATTAAGTGAAATTTAAAATTCACTCCTCAGGGCCGGGGATTTAGCTCAGTGGTTCCACCGCCTGCCTTGCAAGTGCAAGGACTGGAGTTCAACCCCCGGTACCAAAAATAAATAAATAAATAAATAAATAAATAAATAAAAATTAAAATAAAATTCACTCCTCAGTTTCATTAGCGGAGTTCCCAGTGGTCTGTAGGTGGCCACATCTGGCTAGCGGCGGTTGTCCCAAAAGCAGAGACGCAGGACTCACCATCCTCACAGAAGGTTCTAGTGGATGGCACCGCTTCAGATGCAGACAGGACGGGTAAACCAGGAAAGCCCGGACAGGCAAGTTTTCTGATTTGCTTTTAAAAGACTAGAGTGGATTTGTCAAGTACTTCTTTGATAAGAGAAATTCACTGAAAAACAAATCGATGTTCTTAAAAATACAAGTACCACAGAAAAAAGCTACTTCAACAAATTGGTCAAAGCCTCCTTCAGTGCCCACTAAGTCAGTCACTTGTCTCTGTCCACAAAGACATGGACAGTACTCTAGGCATTGAGCTCTTGGTTTCTTTGGCCCAGAAGATCTGACCAGTGCCAGGGACAGGGACCATTGTACCCATCTTTGCAGGACTGTGCATCTGCCTCTGACTGGGACACAGAGGCACACAGTATCTCGATATTTGCTGGAGGAGCTAAACTGAAAACATAGACTAAAATGTGATTAACACACTAGAGAATGATATTTGGACCTTTCGGGGAGGAAGGCTACATAAAGGCAGTGTTGCAGGTAAGTTTACCCTTTTGAGACCTTTCAATTGTTTTAAATTAAGAACAAAACAAAAAATGAGCATACATTAAGCACTTACTTCATGGGTAATATTTATGAAATGGATCATGACCCAGTCTGAGAAACCCACTGTAACTTGCCATTGCCTTCACAGAAGAGAGACAAACAGTGAACAAAGTCTATGGTGGGCCACCTGTCCAGCCATGCTGTGGTCTGAAGGTGTCCCCCAAAGTTCATGTGTTGGACACTGAATCACCAAGTTCCTCTGTCAATGGTAGCTGGAGATGGGGCCTGTGGAAGGCAGACACGGGGAATGTGGTCAGGAGGGTGGGCCTGATGGCCCTGGTGACTTCGACAGAAGAGGAGAGAGACCTGAACTGACACACTCCATCTCACCATGTGACACCCTCCTCTATGGCACACTGCAGTGAGGCCCTCACCAGATGCCCATGCCTTCCTCTTTGACTTTAGAGCCACCAGAACCAAGAGCCAAATTAACTTGTTCTTTACCAGTTAGCTTGTCCCAGGCACTCTGTTATAGTAACAGAAAGCTGACTAAGGCAGGCCACATTCTCAAACATGTACTGACTCTGTCGTGAATCTGCCTTCCCCCCTCTCGCTCCACTGTTACCACTGGTGCTAGGCACTATTATCTCTTGCTTGAGTTCCTCCAGCAGCCTCCCAGGCTGTTTTTGCTTCTCATCTAGCCCCTCCAACCCATTTTATACCTTGGCCTACACAGAGCCCAAAGCTATATTAAAATACAGTAAGTCCGATCATGTTTCTTTCTTTTTTTAAAGATCCTTTCTTTTTTTAAATTTTAATTTATTTTTAGTTTTAGTTTTTGGCACCGGGGATCGAACTTGGGACCTTGTACTTGTGAGGCAGGTGCCGAAACCACTGAACTAAATCCCCGGCCCCAACCGACCATGTTTCTTTCTTGCCCTAAACTCCTGGCATGTCAAAAAAATTTTCTTTCAGTGGTATTGAGGATTGAACCCTGAGCCTCTGCACTGAGCTACCTCCCCAACCACCCCTGTTTTTGAGAGTCTCAAATAAGTTGCTAAGTTCCCTAGCCTTGGCTCGAACTTCTAATCCTGCCTCAGTTCCCCAGAGTGCTGCAATTACAGGGCTACACCATCCCAAGCTGTCAGGAAAATCTTAAACGTCATCTTCCAAATCACACAGCTGGCTGATCAGCCCTGGCCTGCCTCCCTCACTGACCTCCTTACAATCTAATAATCATGTCCTCCTGTCTGGTCCCCCAAATGTCAAAGTACTTCTTCCCTCAGAGCCTTTGAGTTTGTTATCACTCTGTCAGGAATGTTTCTTGCCCAATTCTTCAATAGGCAGATTCATTTTTTTTTATCTGTGCTTTTGCATGCATCCGTGTGCGTGTGCGTGTGTACGTACGGGTGTGCTGGGGATTGAGTCCAGGGTCTTGCACATGCTGAGTGCGTATCTACCACTGAGCTACACACTCAGCCCACAGCCTCATTCTTGAATGTCAGGATATCAGAGATTCACTATCACATGTTCACAAAGCCCGCCCCCATTCACTCACTAGGTTCTCTACCTCTCAACTATAGCATTGCATTACAGCTATTTACCTTGGCATTTGCCACAATTTATTTTGTTAAACCATATCTGTGTCTTCCATTTCAAAATGAAGTTCTAAGAGGAGGGACTCCTGCTCTAGATATGTCTAGTACATGGTAGGTGCTTAATAAATATTCTCTAAATAAATGCATTTATTGCTAAGGAAACACAGACCAGACATGCAAACCTCATGCCTATCATTCAGATTTGCTGCTTAGTAAAACTATAACTACAATCATACCCTGCTACTGAATGGCTTTGAAACTTGTCGAATTTGGTACTTGACTCATTTTGACATGAAAATTTTGCCTGGTACTCATCATTTAGTACTTGACGCCCAAGTTAGAATTTAATTGGTGTTGATTGCCTTGTGACTCACTACCCTTCTCAGCCAAAACATCTGTTTAGTAACCCTTGTGCCTCAGAGAATGAATTATCTGTGAGACTGAGGTACCACTGTACTGTGGACTTTGGAGATGTCTCACAAATCCTTGATAAAAGAAATGTGAAATCCTAGATTGACAGAGGTTTGTTTCATATGGAACACAGCTTGAGTTTTCCTCAATATCTTGTCTCAGCAAATGTAAGTGATAGCAATATCCTTTTTTATAATTTTAAGTTTCATTAATATGTCTGCAGTGCATAATGATTACATGCATCATAGGGAGTTGACACATGTGCATAACACGTCTTAATTCTTTCTATGGCCCTCCCCTCCTTTCCCTACATCTCTTGGCCCCCTTCCCATCTGCAAAAGATCTAGATTATTCACAGACCAGCTGCCCACATGTTAAACAGACTCAGACTTTTATGCATTTTAAATTGTATGTGGCTTGCTATAATATATTCAGAGAAATAAACATAGTGTGTGTAACTTTCAGAGTTGACTGCAAAATAATGTAACTAAATTTTCAGCAAGCATTTTGGAAGTTATGGGAGCAAATAGATTTATCCGTCAAGGTCATAAGCCAGCAAAGCAATGGTATGTTTTCATTTGCATTTTTGAAATTCCTATTTTGGAACTGCCTTGATATAGAATTATTACATAGATTCTTGGGATCAAATCCACTCTAAAAATTATAAGGATCTGGATTTGCCACCACTAATTTTATTAAGAACATGCCTCAAACTCTGGGGGCAAGTCCAAAAGAAAAGAAATACACACACACACACACACGCACACACACACAAACACAAGATTGATACCCTTAGGATTATATACTCAATCACTGCTCAGAATCATTTTATAACAATCATTTCTTGTATTTGGAATTATTTAGAAAATCTATAAGGAGATATTATTTAAACTTAAAAAATCATTGATTTTTTTTTTTTTTTTTTTTTTTGGTACCAGGGATCAAACTCGGGTCCTTGCACTTGCGCAGCAGGTGGCAAAACCACTGAGCTAAATCCCCGGCCAAAAATCATTGAATCTTGTAAATCTGTTTCTAAAGGTAATTAAAGTAAACAAAGATTTGGCTTTATGAGTTTGGAATCTAGGTATATTTGCTTAACTATTACATCATTTTCCTATTTAGAAGGTACAACCAAACCCATGCAGTTTAAAAAAACAAATCCAAGGCTTAACTGATCTGTTTGATGGGTTGGAACTAGTTTTTATTTCATTTGCATCATAATCCAATAAGACTGAGAGGGCGATATTTGTGGGGCACAAATAGCACCAGTGTGCTTCTCCTGCCTTCACTCTTTTATGTTCACTTGTGTGCATGCTCTGGTATAATAGTAAGTGTATAACGTACTTCAAAGGAACCATGAGGAATTATGGGTATAGCTCAGCAACAGAGCATTTGCATGGTATGCACAAGGCCCTGGGTTCAATCCTCAATACTGCAAAAAGAAAAAAGAAAAGAAAGGCTCCATGAGTTTAGTAGATGTTGAGACACTTGCTTTGGAAACCGTCCCCTGATTATATTGGCTCTGAGATAATGGTCTATAAATTTAAGTGAGAACAAATGATTAACATTTTGAATATTCTTAGTATTACTTAGGGCCTGCTGGTACAGAATACAACTGTTCATAATCACAAGGAGCATGTTATACATTCATAACTTGGAATGTGTGGCAGGTTATATTTAATAAAATGATTACAACTGAGAATAAAATTTCAGAAAGTACACTGAAAAACCTATTGTGTATGTATAATATAAACAATATACTTTAAGTTCAAAAATCTAACAATTAAGAAGTCCTCTTAACAAGAGTACCTATTATATTTACGGAAGATAATTAAATATCATTTGGGAGCTTTAAAAACAAATGCTTCTAAATATATGACATCTGAGAAGCACAAAAGAAACTGATTTGATTTAAATATTTATGTCTAGTTGTCAAGCTTGCCAAATAATTCCCAACAGAATTTTTTAAGTGTTAAAGATACTATTTCACAAAAGAAAATCACCTTATTTTGACATTTTACCTGGCACTTTGTGTGATTGAAGTATGCACTAGAATCTGTCAGTATTCTTCAAAATAATGTATCTCTTGGGTGTTTGTTGAATATCTAACCAAAGAATCAATTTGGTATTTGAGGTACCCAACAATATACCTCTGAGAATATTGGAGAAGACAAAAGTAGTAAGAAAGTGTTCTTGCTAACTGACAATTATAACTATCTGCTAGAGAGAAGAGAGAAGAAAGAATATAGGTCTTCTTCAGATACATTCTTTGATTTTTAAAAGCATTTATTCTAAAACTTAGCATCTTTGTTATTTTGCCTGCATTTGTACATGGATTTCTACTTGGAAAAACTCTTTATCTTCCTCCTTCTGAAAGATTCATGGAGACCACATGCACAGATTTTCATTTCATGTTTTATTTTAGTGGTTGTCTATTTCACAGAGTTCTTCTAAGTAGGTTTTTTGTCTCTTTATTGAGGTAACACAAAGGAGTTTTCAGGTTTTGACTTGAATGAAATCACTAGGTGTCCATTGTTGGTAGAAAACTATTATAATCAGAGCTTTAAGAAATGCCACAGCATCACAGTCCAGAATAAAATTATTTTATTACTTTGCAGAGAATGACTAAAAGCCGTCCATATTTTATTTTATGAAAAGAATGATATTATGATGACAACTGCTTTCATCTTACTTTCTAAACTCAAAACAGGAAGAAACTTTAAAAGAGAAAATATTTAGTATACATACATTTCATAGTACCAAACGGATTCATCCCAGATTATTTCTTTGAAATTCCCACAAGAAAAACAACTACCCTGAAGAAGAGAAAGTAGATGATGACCCCCATTGATAGAATATTTAAAAACACTGAAGAGACATATGATGTACAATACACAAACCATGTGGTTAAAAACTCCTTTAATTAAAAGAATGCTACATTAAAGTAAAGATAACTCTAATTTCTAAATACATACCCTTTGTAAGAAACACTAAGAAACTCACATTATCAATATCTACCTGAAAATTTTTGCATTAGAGGTTTCTGAATTTGCATTTTCAAAAAAAATTTATTAGTATATGTTTGTGGTGCATATTAAATGCATTTGTTATGGGGAATTGGTACATATACATATCACATCTTGATCCTTTTCACTTCCCCTTGAATTGGCATATTTTGTCTATCAATAGCAATACACAAGCAAAAAGTCTCTAGATTTGCTATTTATCATTCAGTGTTATGAAGGTAACTATCAGAAGAATTTAAATAAAAAGTACTCAGATGTGATTAATATCAAGTATAGAAATGCAATTGGGCACAGAAATATGTCAACTATGAGAATTTCTTATGAGGCTTAAGGTTTTATTTCTATAACCAAGGATTACTTTCATAAAAATAATAATTAAAATAATTATGTGCTCATATGGTAGTATCTCATCTTACAGTTTAGGATTCCTTAGGAAAGGAAATGCAAATTCTAAACACCTGTTACTTTTCAAAATTAATTTATTAGTTGTATTTATTTTATTTTTTTAGTTGTATTTATTTTATGTAATAATGATGATCACATAGAATCTGTATTTTGGTTCACTGAAATCCAATGCAACAGAAAACACAAATTTAATAAATGTGTATATACAGTGCTATATAAAATCTACATTGCTGCGATGTAGATATATATTCATTACAAAATGAAAAGGAAATTTCAAAGTTAATACAGTTTGTCAAATATAAATATCACAGAAAATTGTATTGCACCTCTGAGAACATATATAAAAATATATTTCTTTAAGTTTTTGTTTTATTCTCCGGTCTTTGCAAAAAAACTCAAAGAGGATGACTGCTTTGCTGTGAGCCAGTCAATACATAACCAATACATACTCTAGTCCAAAATCTTTTATTGTGCTTTGTAAATCTTTCATTGTGTGTTGGACTAACAAATCTTCCAAACACTACTCAATAACAGGAAGTAGCAAAACAGTGGAATGAGAAGAACAATAAAAACTTGGACGCACATAAAGAATGGCAGACAGTTAAATGTAAACAGAAATGCTTTAGGTGCAAAGAAAATTTCCAAAAATATTAACATTGCCCAAGTTAATTTTATGCACTACTCATCATATTATTTCAACTGGTAATTTAGCAAAACATAAGAAATTAGGTAAACACACACACACATACACACACACACACACGTGCACGCACACACAGAAACACAACTTTAAAAAAAGAACTAAAATAATGCATGTAGCAATGTATGTAATTTCTACAATGTATGTAATCTCTACATTCATTTTAATAAAACTCAGTGTTTGTAGTAACAGAGTAGTGGTTACAACTGAGCTTATGGACCACCTCTCATCTCAAGTAGTGTTTACCCAAACTGTTCACCTACACACCACTTTAGAGCAGTATTCCCATGGTCTAATGAGCTTAGGAAAACAATATGCTACACTGTTTACCATAATGCACATTAGCATATTAAAGAGCAGTTATCTAGTCAGGAAACCCACTTTCATGTGATTCATCAGTGGGTTCCCACTCATTTGGCCACAGAATAGTTTTTTTTACAGAGCATGTAGAGATTTGAAACATTTTAAGGCATGTTTTCCCCTATCTACTCTGTAAGAAAGGCCTAACACTCTAAAGAGTAGTTCTATTCTTTTTTTTTTTTCCTTTTACAAAGCAAAAGTAAAAATGAATTATTTTGGACAATGCTCAAAGGAAAGAACGAAAATGGGATAGTAAACCTTAGTTTATTTTGGCACTCAGTCACTGTAACACGTGTGCATGTCTAACATTTGTGAGGTCCTAATTATTATAACTTTAGACTATCATCTTAAAAAGAAAAAGAAAAACAAAACAAAACCTTCCCTGATACACAAGCTTCTATCAGCCAGGGTCGTTTCAACAAAACTTTGTGGATATTAATTTTATCTTTGTAGTTGTTCTGAAGGTTGTTCAAAGAGTTTTTAAGTTACGTCTTACCTCAAATCTGTCTTTATAATCCTCTCCCATCATTTATCAACTTTCTACTTTCTTCCCTCTAGGCAAAACAGGCAATCTATCTTTTACAGCCCATGTTCCCAGTACAGTAGTAGTAATTAAAAAGTTTCTTATAACATATGGAACAAACCATAGCCATAATCTCCCTTAAATCCTTCAAAAAATTATGACTTTCATTATTTCCAGACAAGTGGCTTCTACCATAAAAATTCTTCATAAAAAAGTCCCAGTCAGAATACAGTACTAGTAAATGAAACTAAATGAAAAAAGGACATTTTTGTTTGAAATGACTCAGCAAGAATATTTACTATTGTTCAAGTACTAATATTTCCTTTGTATTTAGTTTCATTAACAGACAAAAACGGTTATTGATAAAACTGTATTTCATGAGTGACTAAAAGTATAACTGAAATGATTTTTATAGGACCTGAAATATTTAAAAATTTGTCAACACAGTTACTACAAACATTATAAAGGTTTACTGGATGATCCAATATAGCATTAGAACTTAAATATTTTACGTTAAAATTTATAGAAAACATGAGATCATTCCATTGATGGCACATGAAAGCTGCTAATTTGATGTCTTATTCATTTTTATGTGATACTTTTTGTCACAAATCATATTTTAAAATAAAAGTCTCATAGGCTGCTAGTAGGTGAATATGGTGTTTCTGCTTGCTTGCTTCCTTCCTTCATTGGCAGATCTGGGGATTGAAACCAGGGTTTTGTTCATGTGATATCTTATCTAATCATGACTATTATCATAGTTGTGCTTAGGAAAATTAGTGCCACAGGGTTTCAGTTAACTGCAAACTTTTCCACATGGTCCCTCTCATTATCAACAACATAGCAATGGCTACTTTGTGCAGAACCAGTGAACAGTTGGAAAAAAATTATAAAGAAAAAATTATGACTGGTTCAAAGCTTATGGACTTGTAACTGCATGTGAATCAACAGTTATCTCAAAGTTCAAAGTTTTATAAACAATCCTATGGATTGCTGAGGGCAGTGCTGGCCTATGACACCAGACTTCTCTGCTTCCCCCATAAAAATTTTAGGACACTTAACAAATTTTCATTTAAAAACACATTCTCCATGCTTTTGCCTACAACTGTGAACTTTGGAATAGGAGAAGAGCCAGGGAATTGAGAATCGGAAGATGTTGTCAAAAAAATCATGACAAAAAAACGGATTTTACAGCTCTGTGAGCTCCTTAAATGTTTTAAAATAGCTAGCTAAACAGCTTGAGAATATTTTAAAAAAAAAAAGGATGGCAGCTTAGGGCAGTGTGAAGAATTCAGTGTAGTTTCTCCAGGAAAAACAAGCACAACACTATACAAAACAACCATTTCAGGGCTCTGGAGCGCAACCCAAGGAAGACAATAAATTCAGAAATGTTTGTTGTTGAACACCTGTAAAGTTTCATTCAGGAACTGCATGGTCCAAAGCCTTTTTTTTTTTTTTTTTTTGGTACCAGGGATCAAACTCAGGACCTTGTGCTTGTGAGGCAGGCGGTGGTGGAAACACTGAGCTAAATCCCTAGCCCTCCAAGGCCTTCTCTTGTGTAAGGTGGTTCCTAACCCACTCTACCCCTCAGCCCAGTCTGCAAGAAAAGGGGGCTTCCTAAGGCCCAGCTGAAAACCAGCAGCATGGCTGCCAGAAAGACCATCCCTGATTTGGGACAGGGGACAAAAATCCCACAACTTTTTCAGCTAAAAGTGATAAATTCTGTAGGAAAAGGAAAAAAAACCCAGCCAAACAAGAATTCTACATCTAGTAACTATTCTTCAAAAAATAAAGTCAAAATAAAAATGTGCCTAGATGAAAAGTGAGAAAATTAGTTACTAGCAGATCTGCCCTATAAGAAATATTAAATGACTAAGTGAAAATGATAAATGATACCTCAAAACTACAGGAAGGAATCATGCTCTTTTAAATTTATTGAGACTTGTTTTAGGGGCTAGCATATGATCTATCTTGAAGGATGTTGTGTGTTAGAAAACAGCATGTAATCTATTCCCATTGAGTGATGCATCAAGGAAGTTCAAGTTGGTCAACAGTGTTGTTCAAGTTTTCTACATCAAAATTGTCCTATCAGATGCTAACAAGGGAGTTTAAAATCCCTAACTATAACTGAGTTACTTATTTCCCCTTTCAATTCTGTGATTTTTCTCCTTTATATATTTTGGGCCTCTTTATACATCTATAATTATTATTATCTTCCTGATAGAGAGCCTTTCATTACTGTAGATTACTCTTTATTTCCAATATTTCTTGTCTTAAAGGCTTCACATCCAAAATATTAAAAAAAAACTTTTATAGCTCAGCAAGACAAGTGGTACAATAAAGAAATGGGCACACCATCAAAGGAGATATATAAGTGGAAAATTATATTATTAGAAAATGAGCAACAGCACTAGTCATTAGGGAACTGCAACTTAAAACCACAGTAAGACAACACTTCATCCCTACTAGAAAGTCTACAATCAAAAAGACTCATACTCACAACTGTTGGTGAGGGTACGGCAAAAACAGAACCTCATATATTCCTGAGATTGTAAAACAGCACAGCCCTTTGCAAAGAATTTGGCAACTTTTAAAATAGAAAATACGCACTTCAAAATTTCACTCTTAGGTATCTAAGAAAAAGGAAGATATGCCTACACATTGCTTTTTTTTGTTTTGTTTTTGCAGTGCTTGGAATTGAACCCAGGACCTCATGTAGGCAAGTATTCTACCACTGAGCTACATCCGCAGCCCGATAGACGTTTTTTGTACAAACATTCCTACAAGTACTATTCAAAACTGTCAAAACCTGGAAGTGATCCAAACATCCATCAGCTTGCAAATGGGTAAAGAAATAGTAGAATATCATACAATGAAATATAAAACCATTCTCAAATGAAATAACCTACCAGTGCATACAATTTCATGAAATAACTTCAAAAACATTATACTGTTAGAAGTACCCAAATACAAATATTCTATATTATTATTCTATGCCCATACAATCTCTATAAAAAGCAAAACTAGAAAGTGTAGCAGGTAAGAAGCCACCAGGGTCTTGGAGAGTAGAGGCTGATCATGGCAATGGTGACAACCGCACAAATTTACTAAAAATTTAGAATTTACAGCATTAATTGACTATCCATGTACAGGCAGACCATTAAGTGCTTCAGTAGATACAAAGATAAAATTACCTTAAAATTGCTGCCACAGTTTCTGATGCTTTTAAAATTATGACTTTTGAAACTCTGCCTTGTTATGGTAAAGGCACAGGCTGCCTCACCTGACCACTTCATCTCTGGATGTTGAATTCCCTAAAACAGACTTCTCAATCCTGATGTTCACAGAAAATCAGCTCATATTTCCTGTTTTTGCTGCCTAATGAAGCATCCCGAAGACTGATTTAGTTTGCATGGTTTAGAACTCTGCATCAGCAGAACCATGTAATTGCATTCCTTTGTTGTTGTTGTTTTTTTTAAGTTTGGTACTGGGGATCGAACTCAGGACCTTGTGCTTACAAGGCAGGCAGCAGAACCACTGAGCTAAATCCATGGCCCCGCATTCCTTTGTAATTGGCTTCTTTTACTCAAAATTTTATTTGTGAGGTTCAAACACAATGCCATATGTAGCTGCCTGCTCTTTTTTGTTGCTGTATAATATCCAAGTAGAGTATATGAATTAACCACTTTCTTCCATTCTACTGTTAAATAGTATTTGTTCTTTCTAGTGGGGACAGTTACGAGTGTTATGAACTTAATGAATGTTATTACACCTGTCTTTTCACTCAGTTATGGGAGTGGAAATTCTGGTCCCAAGTATCAGTATCTTCAACATTGCATGGTATGAGCTCCTGTTGCTCCATGGGCTTGGTTTTGTCCGTATTTTTGAGTCATTCTTGTTGCTATTTAACAGTTTTAATTTGCATGTCCCTGATGACTAATGAGGCTAACCCCATTAACATGTTCACTGGCCATCTGGACTTCCCCTATGGTAAAGTCCCTGATCAAGTCCCTTGCTGATTTTTTAGGCTAGATTGTTAAGTCTTTTTCATTTTGATTTGTAAGATTTCATTATGCACATAAGCCTACTGCCATTCATACAGAGTATAAATATCTTATCCCATGGTGGGACTTGCCTATTCATCACTTAATTAGCTATGTCAGGAATCCACAAACTATGACAAACATGCCAATACTGGCCCATCTGTTTATGTAATGTATAAAGTGTTATGAAAATATAGCCACATAAGTCTATTTACATATTGTCCACAACCTCTTTCTGCTGTAACAGCAGAGGTGAGTAGCTGAGACAAAGAGCATATTGCCTGAAATACTTGGTCCTTCATAGGAAAACAATAATCTATGCATTTTTTTAAGCACTAATGCTAATTTTACTAATCTATTCCTTTACACCTACACATTTTGTTTCCTGTTTAGGAAGTCTTTCCCTATACTGAGGTCATGAAGGAACTTACCTGCATTAACCAGGGGAGAAAAATTGGGTCCTAATTTAATTGCTTTGTGTTAACAGAACAGTATAATTTCACTTCTTGGTTAGAATTTTGTACATTTCTACATGCTTGAAATGAGTATGTGTTCTTCAGTTGTATAGTATGTTATTCTGTGTATTCCATTAGGTTACCTTTGAAAAACTGATTGTAGAAATAATTTCAGGGCTAGGATAATGTTATCTTCTACTTGAAAACACCTGTTTTTGCTTCTGTCAGGCAGTTGGGGGCATAAACAACCTAAAATCCAATTTCAGAAATGTTAATGTTTTTGGATGCCCCCCGTAACTAGAAGCTGGGCTAATCCATGCAAGGACTATTTTATTTCATATATACCTTTGAACTATTTCACCTTCAAAAATACCTCAATATATATTCTAACAGATAAGGATTTTAAAAACTAACCGGCACTACCAGTATTGTACCTAATAAAATTAATAATTTCTTAATGTTGTCTAATTGTTATCCATGTTTGAGTTTTCCTGATATCCAAAAAAATATGTTTTCATAACAGGTTTATTTGAATTAAAATCTAAACAACATCCATCAACTGCATTTGGCTGTGATTCTTGAGTCTCTTAGTTTATTACAGTTTTCTCTTGTCTTTTTTCATCTTCATGTCTTTCCTTTATTTAAAAAACTAGATTTTCACCTTGTAGAATTTCCATCATCCTACATTTGGTTCACTGGGTCTTGGGGGGACCATTAAAAATATTCATTTATCTCTTGTTCAATTTTCTTTAACAAGATTACTATAAGGATAGGACCATATACTTCCAATTATATCATACTGGGTAGGAGGACATAATTTTTGCTTGTCCCACTTTTAGTGAAGTTAAGATTAGTTAGTAGATTATGTTAGCAGCCTCCTCCATCTAATGCAAAGTTCTTATCAACATTTTATGAAATGGTTCAGGAAATTATCAGTGATCTTTGCCAACTATGATAGTTAATCTTGGCTGTAACTTGATTGACTTGAGAGATTCCTAGGAGATTAGTAAAGCACATTTCTAGGTATGTCTGGTAGGGTCAAGTGGGCAGGACTTGGGGACTACATCTGGTCCCTGGCCCCTTTCTCTCTGGCTCTTTCCCTGTCTCTCTGGTTCCTGGCTTCCATGAAGTTAACAACTTTCTATCACTATGTCTTCTGCCACAATGTTTCTGCCTTAGATTAGAGCAGGAAGTCATGAACTGAATCCTCTCAAACTGTGAGCCAAAACAAAACTTTCCTCCTTTAAGTTGTATATGTCAGATATCTTCTCCCAGCAATGAAAAGCTAATACACAAGGATCTATTATTTCATTAGAGATTCTAAAATGATCTTTCTCATGCTATTATTTCCTGTATATTTATTAACTGTATTATTCCATGTTGAAAAATCCCCCTCATTCAACTATTCACTTAGAAATATAGCTGGTTTGGAAAAGGCAGAAAATATTTGATCCTTTCCTTTAAAGTTTTTTGAAGACCAAGTTGGTACCTTTGCAACCTCCAGAGTTTACAAGTAGGTTTTTGTAAAGAGTACCATTATGTACCCATAGATGTTTCTAACTCTGATTGTCTGAGCCTATTTTAGTCATTATTCTTTTTGATGCTGAGTCTACCCTTGATTCCTACATCATTTTCACATGAACTTAGTCTCTGACACTTCTAGTTTCTGGCACAAGATGTGCTGGGTGTATCTTCTACGTGTCGTGCCTCAACACAGTGACTCAAGGTCACTTTAGTGAGAAATGATTTTTTAAAACTGCAATCACTTTGCCCTAGAAATTTATCACCACCTTAGTAGATCATGAGGGCATCCAATACAGAACCCCTCCAAAGTTTTTCTAGTTGTTTAAGTGAGGACTGGTCCAACTTACTCAGTCTTCCAATTCCATAAGCAGAAATCCTAAAGTATAAGAATTTAAGATTACAAGTGAAACAGCAAGAGTAAACAAAATCAGTGAGGAATTTGGGAAGAGAATACTCAAAAACTTTTTAAAAAGACATTTTCTTTCAGTTTTATATCACAAAAATGAAGACTATTTCAGAAGAATGAATGAATCTGGGCTAGAATTTGTTTTTTCCAAAAAGCTACACAAGTGGAGATTCAGTCATGGTTGAGAAAGTAGCTTTGTTTTTTGAATCTAGGAATTGATTCCACAACTAGTTTTTGTAATTCAGCAGCCAAAGAACCTGCAAAAGATCACTCCTGGCACTAGAGTAGCAGAAGTGTAAGTAAATAAGGAAGTGAAATGGAAAATAACCACTAAGAAGCCTAATTAGGATGTGTATTAGTGGCAGCAAAATGAGAACAGCATCCACCAACACAGTCTGGATACCAACATTCTTATAGAATGCAATGAACAAGTTTTTACACTTCAAAAGCTGAGAGGATGGGGTTATGCTACAAAAAAAAGTCAAAGGCAGCATTCTTTAACAGAAGTCTTTCCCTTGAGTGACAAAAACAAGCTAAAATTCCTGTTAGATAGCTAACATACTAAAAATTACTGAATTTCATTTTGTGAGTTCAATTATGTTTGTCCCACTTGTAAGTACAAAAACACAGTATTAAGGGATCTGTAGAAAGAGCTCCTTCTCAGTCAAGCTTCAGATGAGCCTGCAGCCCTGGCTACCTCACTCTTGAATGGAGCTTTGGGAGACCCACCAGAGGGCCTGGCTAGGCTGTACCAGGCCTGCTGACCCTTAGAAACTTAGGTCATATGTGTGATGTTGCCTTAAGAAAATAAGTTTGTCGCAATAGATTAGGCAGCAATAAATAAATAATACAGTACTGTAAGCGAGGGCACAGCTTCAATTTCCTCAATGATACAAAATATATACATGAATTTGTAAAAAGACTATGTATTTTTGTTAACAACTTGCAGAAAGCCCTGAATTGAGGATTAGAAGACCTTGTGAAAGTCATAATTCTACCTTACTAAGTCACCTTTTGCAGACATACACCATTTTTTTTTCGAACTCGGGTCCTTGCGCTTGCAAGGCAGGTGGCGGAACCAGAGCTAAATCCCCGACCTCTAAGTCACCTTTTGTAAGGTTCACAACTCCTCAGTGCCTCAAGATTCCTTATTTTTTTTTTTTTGTATTAAATTCTTCTTTTGGTACATTGTAGGTATACAACACAATTACATTTCTCATGGGGAATTGTACCTTTATATAATGCATCTTGGTTCGTATTTTTTCCCCTTTCCTAGCCCTCCTTCACGCCCTCCACCCTTCCCTATTTACAAAGACTTTATTTCCATTTTTTCCATTTCTCATCATTTTTTCCTTTCCCTTCTTTCCTTTCCCCTGCCCCTCCCACTACCCCTACCCCTTTGGACCTTTTCTTCCTATTTTACATTATCGATTATTCATTCTAATCATTGGTACATTTTAGGTATACAATATAATGACATTCATCATTGGAAATTTGCACCTTTACATAGTCTCTCTTGGTTCTTATTTTTCACCCTTGCCCAGCCCTCCCTTCAACCCCTCCAGTCTTATTTACAAAGATTTTGTTCCTATTTTTCCATTTTCTCATAGTAATCCCATTCCTTATTTTTAATCAAGGGTAAAACCTACCCTGTGGACAAAAGAAAACGAGTGAGATACTATAAAAATTATAAAGAATAAACCAGAATCTAATAGCTTCTCATGAACGGTTCAGCGACCACTTCAGTGTGAGCAATCATCGTCTCTTGTCTGGGTTATTTCTGTGGATCCCTAACTCCTCTCCCAGC
The DNA here is from genome assembly GCF_000247695.1 of Heterocephalus glaber. Next base: position 5,053,517 of record NW_004624768.1, read on the forward strand.
ATGTGTTCTGGCTCATATTTTACACAGTTGCCTAAGTGATTCTTCAAACTTAGGTGAGATCATGTAATTCCTACGATCAAAATCCTCCAGTGGCTTCCCATCATGTCCAGTATAGAGTCCACAGTGATCAAAGTCCCACATAGTATTTATTATTAACAAGTAGAGTATGTTGCACCTCAATGATATCTTGAACTGTAATAGCTTTAGTTTCTCTTTAAAACTGAGATGGATGTTGGAGGTAAGGTTAGTGGTTACCCTTGAAAGAGGGTGGTAACGACCAGAAGGAAGCAAAGGGGAGTTTTGGGGAACTCTGGCAAAGTTTTACTTCTTGATCAGGGTACTGGTTACAAAGGTGAACTTATTTTGTTCATTTTCCCAAAACTTTTGATCTGTCCACTGTTCAACATGAAACAACCCTTTTATGTTTTAAAAAAGGAATGAATTGGGCTATAATCTTTGATCCTCCACTTACTGTGTAAGTTCTGGTAAGAGAGTTAATCTTTTTAAGTTTCAGATTCCTCACCTTTAAAAAGTGAAAAATAATAACATCTATTCTATAAAATAGTTGTAACATTTCATGGAGAAAATAGAGATAATATATTTAACAGTACACCTGCCTTGGTTTAAACACTTAATGCATATACTAACAATAATAGTAACATCTTGATTACCAGAGGAGTAAAATTTACCACTTTTTAAGTATAAGATCTTATTATTGTTACTATTATTACTAGCAATAACAGAAATACAATCCATTTAAAATTAAAATTACTAACAGCAAAAACATCTACACACTATATCTTCAGTAATGTTAAGAATCACATAATAACCAACAGATACCAATTTGCATCTGCAGCAACAGGGACTTCCCCTACGCCCACCCCTTATTCAAAATCTTGTAGAACAGTGTCTTCTCCATTAGAAAAGCAAAGGAAGGACAGTGCCAGAGGAACTGAACCAGTCTTCACAGGGTGTGGACTCTAGGAGCACAGGAATAAACTCCGAGGCACGATGACCGGATGAGGAAGAAGGAGAACTCACTGAGGATACACTTTTGATCTGAGAACTTTTCTATATGTAACAGATTCGTGCATTAACAATGAATGAACAGGATTACAATCTTTGACCTCTGATGCTAGGAAGTGGGCATCTATCTGCCTTATTTATATATTCACAAAAGTCAAGGAATAGATCCATTATGAAGCTGATTATTTTCACAGATGAGTAACTTTCTGACCACTTCTGGTTAAGAAATTTGTGCTACTGGGCTGGGAATTTAGCTCAGAGGTGCCGCCGCCTGCCTCACAAGTGCAAGGTTCCGAGTTTGATCCCTGGTACCAAACAAAAAAAGAAAGAAAGAAATTTGTGATCAAACTCGGGACCTTGTGCTTGCGAGGCAGGCGGTGGAACCACTGAGTTAAATCCCTGGCCCACTTTCTTACTCTTTTGAATGGGAAATCTTCCTGATCTAAAAATCGTTGCGGTTTGCCTATCTCAGTTTTCATTAAATCCATTTTGTTCCACACTGTGACTTAAACCTGTCTTTCTGTGATTTGGAACCTGTACACTGTATCCATATCTTACCCATAGTAGCCCTAGGATTAGAATTAATTGTTCATTCCTACTTGTCCAAAGTTTTCTAACAGATAAGTTTTTTTTATCTCTACCAATCAAAAATATAATTTGGAATAACCTGCTTCCAGTGTTTACATACAGTTAAAAACCAAATTAAATAAACATCACCTAGGTAAACAGCTCACCTCCTGATAATAAAGGAAGAAGCTAGAAGAAACGCAGGGTGATTTAAAGGAGAAATGAAGAAGCCAACCCTCAGGGCTTAAGGCTCTTCTCCAAATGCAGAGGCCGTGGACTTTAAGAAGTATAAGCCAGACAAGACAAACCAGTAAGAAGGGAAGGAGGGGCAGACAGGAAAGCAGCCTGTGTCTGAATACTTAGGAAAGAAACGGCTGCAATCCCACCTAGAGTTACAGCGTTAGTGTGACGCAGAACACAGTGACACTCGTGGCATGGGACAGACTGGGTGTCAAGGTCACCCAGCCACGATGGTGCCAGAGCTAGGACGTAAAAACATGCTTTTTAAAACAAAATCTTGGTCAGACCTTTCTTTCACAGGAATTACACATTATCAACTCTTTTGTTTACACTGTTTTGAAAGGTATTACAAATACATAAAATCCCTGAATAGAATTAACTAATTTCCATGCATTATTGAACAAGAAAACATATTTTGTAAGAGTTTACAAAAATATGAAATTAAAAATACAAACATGAAAAGTACTTTTTAATTTTAGGAGAGAAAAACAATCTATCATTTCAAGTATACGTGTGTTAAACAAAACGGACTTTATGTAGGAGGCAGCAGGTGAGCTGAGTTCCCTTAAATAGTTACGGATTTGTGAAGTGAAAAGCTCATGTAACAAAATCTGTGTTTTCCTCAAATCCCCATCAGTCCATTTACTTAAGAAACCCATGCTTCCTGGCAGGGCCCTGGCATACCAAACCTGCCCAGTCCAGCATAGTTTTATTTCTGTTACTAAATTAGGAAACTGAAGCCGGCAATGTCTGGGCCAAAAACAAACTGAAAAGGCTCAGCATCATTAGTCTGTAAGTCTCCTTAAAAGCCAGATCATTATAAGATGTTTAATTTTTAATTAGAGATACCAAAGTAATTTAGCCTAATAAGAAACAATACTAAGAAATAATTAAATGAACACAAAAGGGAGCGATCCTAATGTTTAAAAGACGTATTCTCTGGAATAGCCTCAATCACGATGTTGAAAATAAATTAACCAACACCACCCAGGCTTAATGTCACAGTGGCTGATACTAAAGTGCTGCCATCTTTTTCTACGCAGTGAAGGAGAAATGCGAAGGCATTCATCACAGTTTTACAAAGCTATACTAACATACTTCGTGCAGAGCTTGGTTTAGAGAAACTACAGCATTCAAGAAGACTTGAGTAGAGAAATACAAAGAGGGATTTCAAGAAAACAAAGTCACTGTTTATTTTCAAATTATAAATGACAAAAATTTTTTACTGGTTCCTAATTAATATAGCATAAGGCTTTGAAAAAATGACAGTAGATGTTAATTAACATTCCTTAAAGTATTTAAAACATACATAATACTTTATCAAAAGCTAACGCTGGAATCCCGTAGGTGTTGGGAGAATTTTAGCAATATGTGAAAAGATATTTAAACATTTTGTTAAATATTCATAAATTTCAAAGAAGGATTTATTTTACTTTAGATCTATGAAATAAAATTTAAAAGAATATTTGCTACGCAATCTACATTTTATATGAATGGTTTGTGTATTTAAATAATAGATATAAAAATTATAGAAAATTAAATAACAAAGTTTTAGTGCTATAATAGGCCCGAAAGAAATATCAGCTGACAACACTGACTCACCCTTTTAGCAACACTGGAAGTTTGGCTGTGTTTATAGAGAACCCACTGAGATGAATTCTTCCTATAACTACCCTGGGTTGGGCATGCTTTCACCTAGTCCCTTGTTATGGACTTGTATGATCTGCACAGATCACAGCAGTTATCTGTTGTGCGCCCAAACCCAGAGTCCTTTGCTTTTGTTGCACAACTCCTACCACTAAGATCTGGCCATCCGTGAAGAGCGGACAGGCTCGCAGGAGGGGTAGCCTGCGCTGTCTGAAGTCAGCACCGTTCCTGCAGTCCTGAAGGCAAAGTAAGACCAGGTCATGCAGCCCTCTAGTCTGCTTCTCATTGTCCCTGTCCGGTTTTTCTTTTTTCTTTTTGTTTTTATGGTGCTTTGGGGATGCTGTGAAATCTTGAAGAAGTAGGACCTAGTAGAAGGTCTTTCCATAGTTGGAGACATGGCCTCGGAGGGGACTGTGAGCCCCTGACCCCTTTCTCTTCCTCTTTCACTTCATGGCAACGAAGTGAGCAGTTTCACTATACCATGTGCCCTCATCATGATGTGCCACCCGACTCAAAGCAATGGGGCCATCTAATCATTGAATGAAACCTTGAAAACTGTGAGCTAAACCAACTTATTCTCTTTATAAGTTGATTATCTCAGGTATTTGCTAAAGTAACAGAAAGCTGACTAAGCCCAGTTAAGTCTTGTCTGGAGCTTAACAACTTTTCCTATGCACACTGGATTTCTAGGTCAGTGACTGTCCCTAGTCTATTGATAAGAGGCACATGGTTATGGAGGCACAATTAGAAGTGCAAAGCCATAAGTTATATAAATAAAAATAAAAGCAAGAAATAGATTGGGTGATTAGAAATTATATTGAATAGTGGAATTATCTCCATAGACCACTTTGATAAAAGATCCTTCAGATCTTTATCTTCTTATTGCTACCTATATACATATAAAGAAATATATATATATGAGGAGATGGATATCAGAAAGAGGAAAAATAAATTTTATCTTACTGTAAAACAATGAGGTAAAATGAAATTGGGAAAAGAAGAAAAAAGTTGGAAAACTTTCACTGCCTCACTCAAAACCTACTTCAAAGCTAGAGCAATGGAGCCAGTGTAGCATTGCCATAAGGATAAAGACCCAAGGAACAGAACCATCTCCAGAATTAGACCCATGTGTTTATGAGTTTTTAATAAAGGTAACAAGCAAATCAATAAGGAAAGGATAGTTTTTCAACAAACTGTGCTGGAATAACTGAATATCCCACATGTACAAAGTGTGATTGGAATATACAGTGAATGTTTACATTTTTAAAAAAATATGTACAGTAAAAGATATACTGCCATTAATCCCCCCAAAAAACTCCCTCTTGCTTCTAATTATCCCATTGTTCTCACCATTTTCAGAATTGGTCTGGGAGTCCTCTTTTTGATTGTCTTTATGAGGTGTGATAAAAAAACACAGTGAACTCTGCTGCCAAGTGCTACCCAACAGAAGAGCTGGCTTGTAAAAAGATTACAGCCTGTTCATATCTACCTTGTTCACTGGATCTAGCACCATGTGACTTCTGGCTCTTCCTCAAGTCAAAACAACCTTAAAAGGCAAATATTTTGAATCCATTCAAGACACAGAGGAAGCCACGATAGCACAGCTAAAGACACTCATGAAAAGGAATTCCAGAAGTGCTCCAGAAAGTGGCAAAAATCATGAGATAAATGTGTTTGAAGCGAGTGGGAGTGTTTCGTGAGGTGGATTAATGGCAATGTGTCTTCTACTATAATAAAAATTTTTTAAATGTAGATATTCACCATAGTTTTCAATCACACCTTATAACAATTCCTCAACCCTCATGCAAATCATATACAATAATTAATTTGAAATGAATTATAGACTTATATATGATAAAACCTTATATAAAACTTGTAAAGTAGGAGAAACTTTGTGACCCTGGGTTTGGTAAACATTTCTTAAATATGACATCAATATATAATCCATGAAATATATATAAACCTAATAAAGTGGGCATCATCAAAATGTAAAGCCTCTGTTCTTCAAAAGACACCATTAGGAAGATTCAGATAAATCACAGACTGAGAGAAAACATTTGCATATCTTGTATTTGATAAAAGATTTGTATGGAAACAGTAACATAGGTCAGCTAATTTGCTATAAAGGGTCATTCAGCACTTTAGATTTTATGAACTATTTAGTCATTATCACAACAATCAACTCTGCCACACTGCACAAAAGTAGTTACAGAGCACAATATATGAACAAATGGGCATGGGTGTGTTCCAATAAGACTTTACTTATAGAACTGGGTGAAGGGTCAGGTTTTACTCATAGGTCAGCATTTTCACATCTTTCCACATTATCTGTGAGAGTTGTTTTTCCAATAGAAATGCAAAATAATCCTTGCTTTAAAACATACACATAAATTGTGTCTAGTGAAGGGAACAACCTCTGCCCCTGTGGAAAGCAACCAGCTTTGCCTTCATTTTAACATGCATTTCAATACTGATCTATAATATATCTGTTCTGTTGATTCTTCTCTGACCTGGTCATAATACCTTAACCAGTTTCCTCATTAATGAGTTAAAAAGGTTTTATCACATTTAAAATTGTACAATATGTATGGAAGTCATCATCTTAGCTTTTTAATGAAAATTATCCTTTAACATCAGACTATATGAAGAACTCTTACAATGCAATATTAAGAACACAATTCAATTTTTATGGTCAAAAGATCCAAATAGATATCCCAAAGAAGTAGCAAAGAAACACACAAAATGTGTCAATCTTTAGTTAATAATGGAATGTAAATCAAAGCCACAAAGAGATGCTACTATATAGTCACTAAAATAGCTACAATAAACAAAGACTGAAAATACCAAATGTTGGCAAAGATAAGGAAGAACTGGAACTCTCATACGTTGTTAGTGGGAACATAGATGGTACAGTTATTTTGGAAAACAGTCTGGCAAATTTCTTTCAAAATTAAAAATATACTTACCATACAATCCAGCAATTCTACTCCTCAGTATTTGCCCAAGAGAAAGGAAAACATATACCCACAAAAAGCATGTATGTTGGGCCGGGGATTTAGCTCAGTGGTTTCGCTGCCTGCTGTGCAAGCACAGGACACGAGTTCGATCCCGGGCACCAAAAAAAAAAAAGCATGTATGCAAATGTTCATTGCAAGATTATTCATAACTGCTCAAAATGGAAACAATTTAAATTATCAATCAACTGGTAAATAAACAAAATATGGCATATCTGTACAATAAAAATTACTTTGCAATACAAAGAAACAAACCACTAAAACACGAAATAACAAACCCACAGAAACATTAAGCTAAGTAAAATAAACCAGACAGAAAATGCTATATATTACATGATTCCATTTATATGGAATTTCTGGAAAAGTCAAAACTAGGTATTTTGCAAATGGGACAAGGACCAAGAGATAGAAGGAGAGGGGAGGCTGAAGAGGGGAATTAAAAAGAATTAAGTTATGTACATGTAACAACTCACCCTGATAAATATACTCATTATGTACTGCAAAACATATGCTAATAAAAAAATAAAAATGGAGTAACTTAAACAAATTATTAAGTCATGCCAGGCACAAAATTACTCACATTGCCATAAAGTCTGACAAGATATTACTAAGAAGACATTTCAAAATGACATGTTAAAAAAAAAGAGTGATGTTACAGCTCACACATGGAAATCAGTTATAGTTAATGTCTCGGGGATAAGGAAATTGGGGTTCTATTTCTTGCTTTACCATTTACAATGTCATGATCTTACAAGAGTTTCTACTTCTAAAGTAGTTAAAATTTAAACTATGGATAGGAAATTAACAGATTTATAATATGAACACCCTCATGCCCTATTATGTCATGCCATTTAGAAGCAGAAGCAAATTTTCAAAAACATCATTTTATGTCCTTCAAAAAATCAAACCTGTTGGAGTTATAAATTTCAGGATGTTGAATTTTAGTGGTGGAATGAATATCAGACTCCATCAAGTTAAAAATCTATCTCATTGGATAAAAAATGGAGATATAGGGACCAAGTAACATTAATTTTATAGGCTTTTGCTTTATTGAAAGTTTATAGTAAAGTTCTGTGAAATACTAGGTATGGGAAACTTAAATAGCTTTATCTCTAAAGTTCAAAAGCAACTTCACAGGATATCCTGAGCAAATCAAGAACCTTCAAATAAGTGGCAACTGGCATTTTAGAAAAAAATTCTTAATAAGTATAGAAAAAGTAAAATTATTACTGAGTGTTGATCTATGGAGCTGACTTGATCTATATTAAGAGCCTCAAAAGAAAAAAGATAAAAGCATGACTTTTGTTTAAATTTAATAATATTCTATAGTCATATTTAATATAATACTAAAAACAATATAAATGTTTGGTCCTTAAATAGATAAATAATTTAAGATTTGATCTGTATAAAATACACATTTAATTGTGCCACTGGATCCTACTTCTTGGTATTCATCATTTAAAAACAAACAAGTTATGAGTCCTGTATAGGCTTCTATCATGGCAACCACAACAGTCAGTCAATTTATTTAAATGGATTTTTTTTAATGCGCTACTGGTGATTGAATCTAGAACCTCACAGATGCTAGGCAGGCACTCTAGCACTGGGCTACATCTCCAGCCCCTTTTATTTCATTTTATTTTATTTATTTGGTCCTGGGGATTAAACCCAGGACCTTTGCACTGAGCTATATCCTCAGCCCTTTTGGGGGGGGGGGTACCAGGGATTGAACTCAGGTCCTTGCACTTGGGTCCTTGCGCTTGCGCAGCAGGCGGCGAAATCACTGAGCTAAATCCCCAAGGCACCCCCTCAAGCCCTTTTTAAAATTTTTTTTTTTTTTGAAACAGGGTCTTGCTAAGTCAATAAACTGCCCAGGCTGGGCTCAAATTTTTGATTTCCCTTCGTCAGGCTGCCCAGTAGCTGGGATTAGGGGCATGTGTGCACTGTAACTAGCTTAAATGAAGGACTTTAATTGAAGAACTATTTTATCAAGTCTGTATTGAGAGAGAGAAGAGAGGAAGGAAAAGAGAGTGAACTCTGGGAGCAGTGGGTATGGAAGACTAAAAGATGGATACATTTCAGAGATAAATAATGGCAAGTATCCGAATCCAAACCATTTGCCCCTGCATGCCACAAGCTAGCTTGGCCCCTCGCATCCAATGTGACTTAAGTTCTCTCGCTGATCTCAGTGCTTCTTCTGCTCCCACTGACCTCACAATCCCCACACAGCACTGAGCTTGTAATACACCACGGTGTAATAAATTACTGGCGAACAAGCAGGGAAGAGAGGTACCGTGGGCCAGGTGAGTCTGGATATGATGTTCGCTGCTTTTAAATTTGCACAAAGGAGTGGTCCATGGAGAGAAGTACACTGTGCTTAGCCAGCCGCGTGACCGACACAGAGGCCTTCCAAGTTACAGTGACTGACTTTTCTTCTTTTGGCTTTTTAAAAATAGTACCACACTGAACTTTTATTTTCATATTTTTGTCAAGTTTTCCACCATTTCCCTTCACATTTTTCCTAAAAAGGAATAATTTCCATATTTGACACAGAAGATACATGGTCCAAAAAACAAAACTTTTTTTTCTTTTAGAAGAATTTTAATGGCCACTAAGGTTTTTGCCAGATCATCAAAGCCATAAAGGTTTATAAATAAAATGTAAAGGCCTCAGCTCCATTTTAAAGCAGATTTTACAATATGTACTAGCATTTATAGAAAAATATTTTTCTGAAAAATCTGCTTTATTTATCTAGTATACCAAGATCATTTCATTTAAACATCAAAATAAAACACCTCCATGTTACTAAAAAATTACTATTATACATTTAATTATACTATAAGTTACTTTACTAATAAAATACTCGAGTACTATAAACTTTAGGCCTATAAAATTCACTGAAAGAACAGGATCTGAATACAAGCTTAGGATTCTAGTAGGCAAGTGATTCATTTATTCTGGGGTCGCACAGCGAGCTGAGAAAGAATTTTAGATTTTATCTCATGTCTCATTTGTTGTAAAATGGATATTTAACCTCTGGGCACCATGACTAGGTAAGGGCTGACTATGCTAACACCTCCAATACTTCCTTCTCTCTCCCTGCTGTCCAGTCCCCTCTTCGGAAGTATACAGTTTAAATATTACATAATAAATAGTATAAATTCCTTTGAAGTCCAAGTCCAGACTTTGCTTACCATCATAGTGTCCACCTTCTCAAGGTCACAGCATGGGGTATTTTGGTCCAATACAAATATTCTGTTAAGCAGCTGAAATAGTGTCTTGGGTCATGCCCCAAAATAGAGTCAAAGTCCATTTATATGAATTGCTAGCCAGGTGACACCAGAAGGGTACTCTGCCAAGGATGCACTTTTTAGGTGCTTTTTTAGTGAGAGAAGTGCTAGCTAGCACCACCACTAATTGGTAATCAGTGAAAAGATGAGTCTCCCAGAAGGGTAATGCCCTGGAATTACTATGGTATCTGCCTACAGAGGGCAATATGGGGCAACCAGCCTTGATTATCCAGGAACAGAAGGTACTGTAAGTCACTATGTTTTGAGGACTCAAAAGAGAAAGTGCCTCTGAGTTGATCACTGAGGAAGGAGGCACAATGGAATAGACAATGAAGTCAGGGCTGACCCAGTGTTCCTGGGCCACCTAGCATTCCCAGAAACTGTAACACGGAATCCCAAGATGGAGTATCTGTGACCAGGCCTACAGCTATGGAAAGGGATCTGTACCTCTGAAGAATCACTGCAACTTACCCCACAATCCTCCACCCTACGTAACAGTCCATCAGCCTATGCCAGTACAGTCTCAACTAACAGAGGAGCAAGTGAGAGGGGAGCCTAGAGGACCAGGCTTGGACTCCTTGTATGGTCTCTAAGGAAAAAGGCTGATTTGTTCCCTCTTGCTGCCTCCAAAGTTCTCCACTAAGCACTAAGTTTCAGAACAAGATAGGTGGCAATGGGACAGACCTAAGAAGAGATACTAAATTTCATAACAAAAAAGCAGTAGAGGATCAACTCAAGAAAAAAATAATTTTTAAGAAACAAACACAATAAACTTGATCATACTCAAGACCTAAGTTTTAGGAACAATTTATTCTGGTTATTAGGTAGTGCACATTTCTGTTTGTGCATACTTTTAGCTGCTGAAGTACAACACGTTCATGTTTTTAATCTGGGTTAAAAAAATCCTTCCTTTTTTGGTATGCACAACTTTTCAAGCATAAAAACATTTCAAAAAATAGACTGATTTATATGCCAGATGTAAGCAGCATCTTTTCTGACTTCTTGTTCCTTTTTGCTGTTTGTTTGTTACCATAAACTTATCTCATGGGAGTTCACAGAGAGTTAATGGCAAATGGCAAAAGTACTGTACCATGCTTCTCTTGACTATCAAGAATTAGCTGAGTTTTCTGTCTCCTCTAATAGCCACTGGCCTCAGTGGTCTTTATAAGTCCCAATCAGAGTGTTTGGCAAGTGTCTGTGTACTGACAGAAACTTCCTCAGTAATCTTTTATTTGTAGATGCACAGTATTTCTCTTTGTAATAAATGACATAATTTTATTTCAAGTCTGAAAAAGCCTTTGGGAGGATATTAGTTTAAATTTGTTCTACAACAAATAATGTTATAGTTTTAATACTTAGAATAGGGAAATGCAATATAAATATTTGACCAGTACATAAGAATACATATACGTATGAGGTAAACAATTAGATTAAAAAATCAAAGACTGTCTAATAAAACTTCCATTTTCAGGCCAGGGATTTAGCTCAGTGGTGACGCCACCTGCCTTGCAAGCGCAGGGTCCCGAGCTCAATCCCTGGTACCAAAAAAACCCCCCAAAATAAAACATCTTCCATTTTCTGAAATGAAAGTGAAACTAATACCAGATTTCCTTACACCAAAACCAATAAAACTAGTCAAAAAACATTTGAGGCAACTGTTTCCAAGCAATGGGCAGGCAACATAGAAGTACAGTGGGACCTCAGTTCCCAAACTTAATTCTCGTAGGTTTGTATACTGAGGCATTACTAAACAGTCCTTGAAATAAAGGAATCACAGAAGTAAGTCCCATGTTTAACCTGACTTTCTACCAAGGGGTGTATTCCAGGCTAACACAGGAAGTGGAATCCAAATACAGCTCCAGTCTCACAGAACTGAAGAGGCAAAGATCAGAGTTTGGGGTAACTGAAGTACTTGTAAATGTAGCACCGGGCACCAAAGATGATAGAGCCCTAAGTAGGTAAAAGGGTATCATGGTTGAAATGTTAGTATCTCCCCAGATTCATGTGGTAAAACCTAATCACCGATGTGACAGTATTAGGAGGTGGGGCCTTTAGGAGGTAATTAGGTCATAAAGGTGAAGTCCCCATGTGTGGAATTAGTACATTTATGAAAGAGGCCTCAGAGAGACCCTCATACCTTCCACCATGTGAGGATACAGTGAGAAGCTCCTATGAACCAGAATATGCAAGTTTCCATCAGATAACAAATCTGCTGGTACCTTGATCTTGGACTTTTTAACCTCCAAAACTGTGAGAAATCAATTTCTATTGTTTATAAGCCACCTAGTCGTTGGTTTTTTTCTTTTTTAAATAGCAGTCTGAATGGACTAAGACAAAGGGACATAAAATAAATACCATATTAAGGAGCAACAAAGAAAGAACAGAAGATAGATTGATAGATATCTCATTTTTAGATCAGGAAAAAATAATTGAAAAGAGAAGAACAAAGTTTTAGTGACCTACAGAATAATATCAAATGATTTAACATGGACAGAGTCCCAGAAAAAAGGAAACATGGGGTAGAAAAATATTTGAAGAAATAATGACAGAACACTTCCCAACTTGAGAATCAAGAAAACCCTTAAGAAGGGCATGAAAAAAATCCTACGTTCAAATATATCTTAGGGAAACTACTTATAACAAGAGAAATCGTAATGCAGCCATAGAAAAAAAGACAATATATAGGGTTACGATAATACAAATGACTAATGACTTTTCATCAGAAACAGTAGAAGCTAAGGACAATGGAAAGTCATCTTTAATGTGCTAAAAGAAAATATCAACTTAGAATGCTATTTCTAGAGAAAACATTTCTCAAAAACTGTGGTGAAATAAAGACACTATTGGATTAAGAAAAACTGAGATAGTTTACTATCAGTAGACCTGCACCACTAGAAATACTGATGGAAGGACTCTGGGCTACAGAGAAATGGAAAAAGATGGAAAGTAGATCTAGAAGAGGTAAGAATGAAGACCAGGCATGCAAGCATATATATATTACAATATACATAGAAATAAAACATATGATACAATAGCACAAAGGAAGGAGGGTAAATGGAAGCTTACTCTTGTGAGGTTCTTATCATTCATATGCAGTGGTACAATATTTTAAGTGTAATAAGTAAGTTAAGGGTGTATATCAAGAGCTCTAGAGAAAAACCAATAAAGGAAATAAACACGGGAAATGGAACACTAAAGCATACTCAAGTAATTCAAAAGAAGAGAGAAAAAAGGCAGAGAAGAGCCAAAACCAAATTGTGGTAACCTGTGTAGGAAGGAGAAATATCTCAGAGGTGACTACCTTCAAAGCATGCAGGACAACCAGAGTTAGCCTACAGAGCCCACAGTGGGGCAGCAGGGCTGGAAGAGCTCAAGGCTCATGGCTAAACTACAGAGTTATCACAGAACAGAATTTCACTTAAAACAAGCAAAAACAAACACAGACAACAAAAATAAAGCTAGGAAACATTTTTAAAATGTGTGTTTCAATTCTTTTGTGTGACAAGTAAGATAGAAATAAAAATTACATGGAAGTAGTCGGGAAATGTACACCCTTCACTGGTTGTTAGGAGGTGGACAATGGAATGAAAAGTATATCCTTAACTTCTGAGAACATATAATGGTAGGAAATAATCATATTCCATCATAAAATGTTCTATTATAGGAAAACACAGAATAGCACAACACACAGATAAGAATTGTATTTTTATATATTCTTTAAGTGTATTTTTTAAAAGGTTTACAAATACAGCATTATACCATGCATTTGACTATATCATATATCATATAAATTTCTTATATGAAAGGTTAAAGCATTATCTTTGCAGATATAGTTTCTAGGTAATCTTCAAAAGAATCTATAATTTTCTGGATATTGAATGTAAGAACTTGATGAAAGCTGGAATGATGAAACACCAGTGATCTTGATCACCATAATAAACTCTAAAGGAAATCCTATAGCCTATATTGGCTAAAATTCTTCATATTAACTATAACTGGAAACAATAAAACAATTCACTTATGAAATTACATATTATTTTTAAAACAAAGTCATTGCTATCCAAATAACATTTTTATAAACAGTATTGAAACTATATATTAAAATCTACATATAAAGTCTTAAAATTAATCAGTTACTATGATTTCATTTAGAAATTTCTGTACTTGAAAAAACTTTGGAGAAAGTATTTTTTAAGTCACAAAGAACCCAGGCACAGTGGCACGTGCCTGTGATCCCAACACTCCGGGAGGGGGAGGCAGGAGGATCGCAAGTTGGAGCCCAGCTTGGGCAACTCAGTAATTTAGCGAGACCCTGTTTCAAAACACAAAATTAGGGCCGGGGATTTAGCTCAGTGGTTCCACTGCCTGCCCTGCAAGCACAAGGTCCCGAGTTCGATCCCCAGTACCAAAAAAAAAAAGAAAAATACAAAATTAAAAAAACAACTGGGAATGTAGCTCAGTGAGAAGACCTGGGTTCAATCTGCAGACATACAATGAATGAATGACTAAAAACAAAGAAATGTCACGAATTTTTCATTCATAGATTTAACATGTGTGGTTTTTAACATCATATACCCCCTCCAGGTCTGGCAGGTAGCAATTTATAACTTTGAGTCATATATTTCGCTGGGATAGACTAAAAGGCTGGTTGATGTTATAAAAAGAGCAAACAAAAATAATCCCAGCCAAAGTGACATCTTACATTTTTCTTTGCTCATTCCTGAATATGTAGTAACTTTCATGAAACACCTGAAGCACAAGGTTTAAAAATTTTTTAAATTAGGCTTCATTTTTTAAAACATGAGAAATGATGTATAGTGGAATTTGAAAATGTGTGAATTTATACAAAGGAAGGTTATGGAGGCGCCTCCAAGAAAAATCAAAGGGTTGAATGGTGGCCATCAAGAGAATGCAGGACATTAGTACTGTCTATAGACATGTTTAGCAGGCAGAAGTGTCAATTCGAGGATTCAAGTCAAATTGTGCTATTAAATGCTAGCATGATTCCTTGTTACATCAAAGTTAATGAACATCAGTATCTTCACTAGAGAATGACATAAAAATCACTATATGGAACTGCCTTTGACAGTATAAAATGATTATAGCACACGAAGTTCATCTAAATTCGCCTATAAAATTCAGAACTGAAGTAGCTCTTTGCTTATACATCTCACCAGGGGAGTGACTGGAAGGCGCATGGATTGTAATGCATATTTGCAGTAATCATAGCTCTACCTAAAGCATAAATGTTAACGTATGATGAAAGGAGGGACTGTGGGTAAAATACGACTATAGGAGCCTTAGTCATATTTCACCCTCAGTCCCTCCTTTCATCATCAAATACATTTATATCCATAGCCCAATACCTGGCTACACAGTGAGAGACAGATAAAAACAGATAGAAACAGATTCATTGGAGACAAGAAACCATTGTGTGCTATAGCTGATGATTACCTGCAGGTAGGAATTGCAGTTGGTTGTTAGCCAATCGAAGATGACGTAAAGCTCTCAGACGACCGATTTCTGGGCAAACAATTTCCAAGGCATTGTCACTGAGATCCAGACACTGGAGTTTCACAAGGGACCCAATAGCTTCAAAAAGCAGAGAAGAAAAAAGGCAAAATGAGTGTGATTCAAGTTTGACTCTCTAATGCACGTAAGTATTCTAGCTTGAAATATTTTAATACTTAATATTCTTGCCTCACGGAAAAGAAAGTTTTGTGCTAGTATCTGTTTCTTCTCTGTAAGAGAGAATCTTTTTTGTCTATGTCTTGTACTCTGAGGAACAACTTTGAAAATAACAATAGATAGTGTATTAACTATTGTTATTCTCATTGCTTTGTTATGAACATTTATATTACTTTTTTACAAAATTTTAAAAAAATCCTCTCAGTTGCTCACAAGATAAAGATCAAACTAAGTTTTGTGAAACTAATACTTCTACCATGACATAAAATACAATAGCTTAAAACAGAACAAAAAGCCAGGCACTGAGGTGCACACCTCTAGTAATCCCAGCTACTGTGGAGGCTGAGGCAGAAGGATGCAAGTTCAATGACAGCTTAGTGAGACCCTTTTACAAGATAAAAAAGAAAAAAGGTTTGGGGGTGTAGCTCAGTGTGAAGGCCCTGGGCTCAATCCCCAGTACAGTAAAAAAAAGAAGGGAAGGGAAGGGACACATGAAAATGTTAAAACAATGTAAAATATTGCTTGAAAAAAATAAAAAAACCTAAGAAGTATTACACAATGACTTTATTTTTAACGTAACCAAAATTCTTAACTGGATTTGTTAAATTTAGAACTTATTTTATTATTTACCTAACAATTTATCTCACAATTTACCCAGTCATTATATCCACTTTGACTAATTATTTATTTAATTCTAATTCTTAACTGGACTTACTAGGGGAAAATTTTTGTTGTGTGGTTTACTTTGTTGGTTTTGAGACAAAGTCTCAGTAGATAGTACAGACTGGCCCTAAGCTTGCTGGGTATTGCTAGGTAGCCCAGGCTGCCCTCGAACTTGTGACACTCCTACCTGGACTTCATGAGTGCTAGGATCACAGGTGCTCACCAACAGGATAGGGGTGTGGGCGAGGGGGGGGATAAGTTTTGGAAGCAAATAAATTAAAAGAGCTTTATAATTAAAATTCCCTAATACACCTAACCAAAATAGGTTTAAGAGACAATTTACTCTATTTACAAAGCAAAGCTATAACTATTGTGTCTAGTAACTAAAAGTTTACAAATTAAATTAAAACTGTGCTTACCTTCCGGGACCACAACTATGTTATTTGAGTGAAGGTATCTGTATGTAGGGAAGGGGAGAATAAAGGGAAAAAAGATTTAAAAAAAGGAAATGCAAACCCACAGGTGTTATTTATCATTCAGTACTTTTGCCAGATAATCAGTTAGCAAAATACTGTACTCATTTTGAAATTTATCCAACATAAATGAGACAGCATTTTCTTTCACACCCTACTACAGTGTAGCAACCCAAAATATATGGTTATCATGGCTACTTCATACTATTTTGAGAGCTATGCTTTATGCTAGAATCACAAATATTAAATCTACTTATTGACTTAGTTATATTCTAAACTAAAACCATTTGTAGTAAGTTATGTAGTGTTTTTCAAGCTCATTAAAAATTACTAGTTTCTCTAGTTCATTTTGAATTATTCAGGTTTTTCAGAAATACACCTATTGTGTAAAGAAAAAAAACCCCTATTGTGTAAAGGTAGATATAACTTTTAGCTTCTAAAGGATAACTTCACAATATAAAGATATTCCTAGCTAGTGTGCTTACTGAGAACCAAGAATGGTGAGATTAAATATTCATCATTTAAAGTACTCGTAGAAACACTCAACTGTCAAGATACAGAATTTATTTCACAGCAAAAGGAATTTTGTAAACAGGAAGACAAAGTCTTCTCTTTAAAAATAAAAGTACTGCCAGGGCTGACAAGTCCAGGCAAGTCAGTGATTAACACCATGGCGACTGAAATACCTTTAGCACACTCTGGTGGAGACTTCATGTCACCATCAATAACCGGCCAGTCAGGGAAAGGACACAGCCACTTTGGAGATCAATGATTTAAGAGAACAAATTTATATCACTGATTTTAGTAAACTTTATTTCCAAACCTATTGTTTTATTTATTATATTTCAAGATTAATCCTTAGGAAGTATTTTTAAATAGAATTTAGACATGATCTTCTACATTTTTGCTAAAATGTCAATGAACACAGAGTAAGAAAAACAGAAAATTAATAATTTCACGTTGGTTATTCTATGCTGGATTAAATCAGTTTTGAGGAAAATACTAACCTGCTAGATTTATCGGTTAAGGCCTAGAAACACCTGGACATGTATTTCTTAACTTGTTTCCAGGAAAAACCTCAAGGCCATTCACGGAGGTTTCAGATTCTTAGGGTTTGGAACTGGCTTTTCAAGAACAGATGTAAGCAAGAAGGCAAGTCATCGGGTCAGTGATGTCATGAGCTCAAGATCCCTCCCACAGGACATGACTGCCCTCAGGTCATCCAATCAAAGAGCAGCTTTCCCCTTCTCCCTTCTGGTAAATCCCCTCCCAACAGCACAGGGGCCACTTGAGTTTATAGCTCCTGGCCTCCCTGCTGGGTGGCTATACAATAAAGCTTTTCTTTTCACAAATCCAAGCGGTATAGTGTGGTCTTCTACGTATGTCAGGCAACAAACCCTTGCTTGATAACTATAGGACATAATTCAAACAAATCTACCATTCTATGATAAATTCTATGATAAATTTCATTCCTTATTTTATGTATATGAATTGATGACCTTTTAAAAAAATCAATACTCTTGGACATTAATTTTAGGAATATCTAATTATTTTATCAAGTGACCTTAAAAATTCTTTGTGTTAAATGATTGTAAATTAGTATCCACATATACACACAAAAATATACCTACTTGCATCTGCTACACAAAAGCCAGAATGCCTGCATATGAAAATATACAATGAGTCTTTAAAAAATTGTTTCAACAAAATACTTGCCTCAAGTTCTATAAAAAAGAATCTTAAAATGTCCAAACTGAAACAGGTTCCCACTATGTGACTGTAATTTGAAAGTGTATTTCACACATTAAATGTACCTTTGTTACAATAAAGATGGTGCAGACAGTAGTATGGTGTGGCCCCGAGACCATCCTGTACTGAGTGAATCTCATCCCAATTCCTCAACTAATTCTGATGTGACACCAGTCGAGAACCACCACTAGCATAGTGCAATTCCTTTTACAGTGAAAAAGACTGGGGACTTGGTGCATTTCAGGCAGTGAAGGAAATCTCTGTCTTATGACCACGAATAGCCAGCTTATGAACAGGTCTTAGAATGGTCTTGCGCTATGTTCAGAGTGGCCTCTAGTTAGTACTCAGCTAATGATCAGGCAGAGGCCAACCACTCAAGTAACTGAGCAAATATTTTTTAAAAGGCCTGAGGGTAAAGAAAGAAGAGAGGTGGAAACTCTTGCTAACTCATTCTGTGAGGCCAATATTACAGTGATACCAAATCTAGAAAAAGATACCACAAGAAAAGATGACAGAGAGATATCCCTTAGAAAGTCACATATAAAATTACACAAGAAAACAAGCCTAGTTCAACAACATATAAAAAAGCTCATACTCCATGACCAAATGGGACTGACCTCAGCAATGTCCAAGTATCAATCGCTGTAACTAACACACCATGTTAGTGGAATAAAGGATAAAAACCACATGATTACCTCAATAGGTTAAAAACAGATACTTGACAAAATCAAACCTTTTTAAGTTAAAAAAAATTCAACAAACAAGAAGTAGAAGGGAAATTCCTCATTATCAAGTACCTATGAAAAACTTACAGCTAAGATTACACTTAATGGCAAAAGACTGAAAGTTTCCCCTCAAGATAAAAAAGAACAGAAAGATACCTGGCTTCCTCACTTCTTTTCAATTTTCCAAGTTCTAGCCAGGTCACTTAATCAAGAGAATAAATATAAGGCACACAGATTGGAAAGGAAAAAGTAAAGCTATCTCACTACAGCAGTTTCATTCCAATCACATAAACTGAAAATTCACACATATACTTCTAAAAAATGTTCATAATGGCATTATTCCTTATAGCCCAAATATGGGAATGACTCAAATGTCCACCAACTGATGAATGGAATAGCAAAATGTGATATAGCCATGCAATGGAACATTATTTAGCTATAAAAAAGGAATGAATTCTGGTACATGCTACAACATGTAAGAACCTTGAAAATATTATGTTGTATTAAAGCAAACAGACATAAAAGGCCACATATAATATTATTCTATTCATACGAAATGTCCATAGAGGTAGACTATCCATAGAATCAGGATCCACAGAAGCAGAAACAAATGATTTCTAGGGGATTAATAGAGATTAGGAGAAGGTGGGAAGGGCAGCTGATGGGTTTCTTTTTTGGGTAATGAAAATGTTCCGAAATTAGTCAATGGCAATATTTGCACAACCTTGTGAATACACTAAAAATCACTGAGTCCTATACTTGGAAAGGTGCATATACTCTGTGGTGCGTGAATTGTATCTTTTTTTTTTTTGGTACCGGGGATTGAACTCGGATCCTTCCATTTGCAAGGCAGGCGGGGAAACCACTGAGCTAAATCCTCAGCCCCCCGTGAATTATATCTTAATAAAAAGAAATGAAACATGCAATTACCATATGACTAAGTAATTGCAATCCTAGGAATTTATCCTAGAGAAATAAAAACTTATCTAGAAAGCAGCATATACACAAATGTTCACAGTGGCTTTATTCATAAGTCAGAAATTGGAAACAATAATATATTCTTCAGTAATGAATGAGTGAACAAGCTATGTTCTATCCATAACATGATATAGTGGTCCCTCAGTTCACGAACTCAATTCTCTCCATGATTCTGGTTGCAAACCAAATTGGACAAGAACCAAATCAGATTTCCCCATAAGGTCACACTGAACCTAACCACTGAATTTGATTTGGTTCTCATCCAACTTGGCTTACCATAAGAACTGTGGAGAGAATCAAATTTGTGAACCGAGGTAACTCGGTGTAAAAACCAAGGTATAACTAGGTAATAAAATGAAGCAAACTATTGATATACGCAACAACTTAGAACTCCAGGGAGTTATGCTGAATGAAAAAAGTCCATCGCAAAATGTTTCATACTGTATGATTCCATTTAAATGATATTCTTCTAATGACAAAATTGTAGAGGAATGATGGCCAGGAGATCAGTGTTTTCCCAGGGTGTGGGGGTGTGTTTAAAGGGTAGCTCCTTACACCGATGGAAGCGTTCTCTACCTCGATTAGGATCCTGTTTATATAGATCTACATTGATGAAAGTGATAAAAATCAACACTGACAAAATTGCATGAACTGAACACACACACACAAATGGATGCACGTGAAACTGGTGAAACTGAACAGTCAGCAAACTACGAATGTCCGTTTCCCGGTAGTGGTGTTGTACTACAGGAATGCAAGACAGTAACATGAGGGAAACCAGGAGGAGCATGCACACGATGTTTCTGTAGTACTTACATGTGAGCCTGCCATTATCTTAAAGTAAAATGTTTAATTTAAAAATAAGGAGAAATAAAGACTTTTCCATGCAAACTAAATCTGAGAGAATAATACAGAACTATATATAAAAGACCTTTCTCACTTTTTAATTTCTTTAACCATTTAAATTAAAAATTATAATAATGTCTTTTGCTGGCTAGCAGCTGATGGTTTCTTAAACCCAAACCTCCCCCGACTGATGTTCTCTCTGACACAGGGGCTGGATGGTGCTGACACATCTTTGCCAGCTGGCCCAAGGTTAGGCTCTGTCAAAGAGGAAGGCTTACCCTGGGTTCCAGTCCCCCTTTCATTTCTTTACTCAGCACAGAAGCCAAAGCCAGAGGGACTCAACTCACAGGACTTCTAGGCTAACCTCAAGCCACATTTCCAAACTAGGAACTCTCCACCCAGAAGCCATTATTGTACCAGCTCTGGCTGCAGCCTCTGGCCACATTTTGCTCACCCAGCAACACACTTCTGTAGATCAGCTCTAACCCCTTCCAGGAAACTGCCTTACCACCCTAGGGTTACCTCTGTGGTAGCCCTGCCACATAACCAGGCAGGCTGGTCAGATTGGCCAGCTCCACACTGCCAGCCTCCCCATGACAGTGAGCTGCTAAGACACAGCGCCTCTGCCCAGACCATTGGGAAGTCTCTCCAGGACCAGGAGAGTACGTTCTTGAGGCAGCCATATCTTCTTTGAAGAAATCTAAATCTCAGCCTGGGGCTGGAGCTAACTTAATCTTTATTGTTCCTTCATTGTCTGCTTTCCCTCAGCAGGGAGGCAGTAGCTGCTTTTTTGTACTACTTCTGAACTCCATCATCTTGTTTAACCTCTACTTAATGACATTTTGCTACTTAAGAATTCTTTTTGCTAATTTTGTTCAAATTAGTAGTGTAGTTTCTCTCTCCTAATTGATAACACACGCACGTGCACACTCGACAACAGTACAAAGGATGGGAAGGATGAACTGGAAGTATGGATGTAAAGGTACTTACATCACATATACAGGTGAAGTAGTAACAACGTTATGTGACGTAGATTATGCTAGGTTACAGAAGCATAATGTAAGACTTATAACACTGAATTGAAGTACAGTCAATAAGCTAACTACTAAAATGGAATCCTGAATAACACTAAAATAATTTTTAAAAAGGAAAGAGAGGGAAAACAATGACAAAGAACAGCTAGGACAAATAGAAAACAAATAGGACTATAGTAGATTTAAATCTTAATCATACCAGTAATCACATTAAATATACTCCAATAAAAAGGCCAAGATTGTCAGACTGGTCAATAATCAAAGGACCAGGGTTGGGGAAGTTGCTCAGTGATCAAATGCTTTCCTAATATTCATGAGGCCTGGTTCAACCCTAGTACCACAAGAAATAAATAAAAGGTAAAATGATCAACTCATGTTGATTTCAAAAAACCCACTTTAATGATAAACAGGTAAAATAAAAGAATGTGAGTTCCAATTCTAGTACAGCAGAATAAACTCTCACTGGACTGATCCTCTGGCAGGTAACAATTGAAACACCCAGGAAAAACAATCTCCCCTCCCTTCTCTCTCACTGCCCCAACCCACTTAGTATACTGCAATGTAAACAAAAATATCCACATCTGGAAAAGAATCAAAACTTAATCTGAGGACAGAGTTCAAGGCAATCATAGCCACTGAAAAGTAAAGGAATAATACCAGAAAGAGCCAGGTGGGGGAACCCCAAATTGTATGCATAAACTCTACCTAAACCAATAGCTACCTCCAGAACAACACCTATGTGTAAGAAACTACAGCTAAGGACAAAAGAAATACTGTATTCTAAGATTTCAGCTGCACTCCAAGAGACAAAGATTATTGTCAGAGTCACACCAAGTAAATTATCTGCTAAAACAAAAATATCAACACAATTTAAGAAAATAGAATAACTTCTGGTCTCCAAAACATAACTTTCCCAATTTCTAAAATATAATCTAAAATTAAAATTATTCAACATATAAAAATCCAGGAAAATGTGACACATTATCAACAATAAAAACATCAACAAGGGAAAGCAAGGAAGATAACTCAGATGTTGCAATCAGCAGAGAAAGATTTTTAAAGTAGCTATTGTAATCTATTTTATTTTAGATCATGTAGAGTGATATAAAATATAACTCAGGATCTTTAAAATAGAGAGTACATTCATTAACAGAGACATGCAATAGAAATAAAGGGTTTGTAATTTTCAGATCCTGGGGGTTACACAGGACACTTGGAGCCTACACACAGAGGGGTCAGGGAGTGCAGGCAGGTAGAGAGAGGGACCAGAGGGCCAATACCCATAGAGTGTTGGGCTTAGAGTGCTATCCTAAGAGGCACCTCGCTGGAGTTTCAAGTCAGGCTATTTGCTATAGCAATCTGCACAGCCCATGAGCTATGTGACGCTCAGCAGGACCAGTTAAACAGACTGCGTCTCACTGACCCATAAGGAATGGTCACCAGGGAGCAGTGGCATAAGGTAGACACCTGGATGCACCACACCAAGGAACTGGGGAGATGGGAGGGTATTGAGCTGGAAACTGCATCAAAGGTGACTGAGCTCGGTTTCTGGTATGAGAAAGTCAACTTATATTTAAAATGGATGCTGAGGCAACATAAAATTATGAGCATTCAGTACAACCTGTAATTTAAAAAAATAATATCAGCAGAAAACCGAAACTTACAAACTCTAGAACTAAATGTCCTATTAAATAAAGCTGAAGAGCAGGATGAATACAACAAAGAGTCCACGAACTTGAAACCAGATCAACACAAATGATCTAATCTGAAGTGTAGGAAATAAGATTGAGGGCAATATCAACAGAGCCTCAGAGGTATGTGGCATAACATCAACAGGTCTAATATATACATAGTGTACCTGGAGTTCAAGGAGGAGAAAGGGAATGGCAAAATAAAAAGTACAGTTATACTGCTACATTCTGAAAAATGCATCATTAGGTGATTTTACCACTGTGTGAACATCATACAGTGTACTTAGAAAGTCTTAAGACAGTTACAATGTCACTAGAAAATATAATCTTACAGAACCACTATTGTTTATGTGGTCTTTCATTGAGTGAAATATTATTATAGGGCACATGACTGTATCTGAAGAAATAATAATTGAAAATAATTCCAAATTTGATTAAAAATATAAATTCAAGCAGCTCAGCAAATTCCATAATAAATACAAAGAAAATCATATCTAGATACATCACGGTTAAACTGCTAAAAGCCAAGTATCATAAGACAATCTTGAAGACAGAGAAAAATGACATGCTACACGTGGAAAATGATTAAAACTACACTTACTTCTTAAAAATCTAGATACCATGGGGCCGGGGATTTAGCTCAGTGGTTCCACCACCTGCTGTGCAAGCGCAAAGACCCGAGTTCAATCCCCAGTACCAAAAAAAAAAAAAAGAATCTAGATACCAGAAAACAGTTAAAATGCTTTTTTAAAAGTTCAGGAAAAAAAAGTCAAGCCAAAATTCAACAGTCATTATGTGCATAATTT
Organism: Heterocephalus glaber; assembly: GCF_000247695.1. The sequence continues at coordinate 5,077,954 of NW_004624768.1, forward strand.
AGTCTGGGTTATTATGCTACATTAGTCACCCCTGTGACTATTTCACCTTACTACCTAAAGGCCCCAAGGATATTTTCCTTAACTTTAAAGCCTTAAAAAGGGTATATAAAAAAAAAGCCTTTAACAAAACCCCGGGCCCATTACACTAAAGTTCTCAGGATAATAGGAATTAACGGTGTGGAAGACAGCCCTGAGATGAGCTTGGTTGACCTCCCCTACCTGGCCCTTGCGCCCTGGTATAACAGCTTCACTCCTCCTGGACAGAACACAGCAAAAGGGATGGGAAGTCATTTCCAGGATCCAGTTAGAAAGAGAGTAGGCTCCTGTCTTTCGTAGCCTCTCTTACCCTTTTGCTTGGTTGGTCTATAAAAACTTCAGTCGCTAGGTTGTGATCTACCCTGCAGAGAGGGCAAGTGGCAGAGAACAGAGGGAATCCTCTGCTTAATCAGTGGCTGGCAAGAAAGTCATTCAGTCTAGCAGCCAGCCCACAAGGAACTGAATCCTGCCACAACTCAGTGAGTGAACCCAGAAGAGGACCCTTCAGATGAGACCATTGCCTCGGCCAACAAACTTGACGGTAGATTTGTGAGGAAACTTGAGGCAAAGGCAATCAGCTAAACCATGTTCAGAAAATACAAGAATGTTTATTCTTTTAAGCCACAACATTTGTGGGTATTTTTTTGTTAAGCAGCAATAGATAATTAATACAGATGGATATTGGCTTAACACAATAGAGTACATATACCTTAATTCCAAAACCAGCATCTTTCCAAACGAGGAAACCCTATAAGGACTCCAGCACACCTCATTCTGAAGGAAATAGCCAATACAATTAAGAAAGGATAATTAAAAGCATAGGACTTGGGAAAAAATAATTAATATTATCTGTATTTTCAGACATGAGAGGATATCTGGAGAACTCAAAGCAGTGATGGCGAACCTTTTAGAGACCAAATGCCCAAACTGCAACCCCAAACCCACTTATTTATTGTTAAGTGCCAACACTGCAATTAAACCTGAATTCTGAAGGTTTAGTTTAGAAAAAAGCAATTCAGATATTAAATCTTTTGTCTTAAAAGACACACAAATAACACACATGCCATAGGTTTGCCACCACTAGTCTAAGAATCCATGATATGACTGAAATAATATAAGATTTCGGCAAGATATCAGAATATAAAGTTAACAGGCCAAAATCAATGCATCCAGTTAGAAGATACAACAAATGAGAAAACTCATCAATGATGGCAAAATGAAAAGATAAAAATATTTTGGAATAGACTCTAGAACTTTGAAAACCTATATGAAGACTAGAAAGCACTTAAAAGAACAAAAAAAAATGACCTAAAAAATGGAGGGCCAGGGGTGTGGCTCAGAATGCTTGCTTACCATGCATGAGGCCCAGAGTCCAATCCCCAGCACCACCCAAAAGGAAAAAAAAATTCTCTGTTCTTAGAGATACACACTGAAGTATTCAGGGACAAAGAAAGAAAGAAAGATCCAGGATTATCTAACTTAGTTTTCAAAACTGAAAGAAAGAAAAGAAAAAGAAAGACAGACAAATGTACAAAAAGAATGAAGGCAAAAACTTGACAAAGTAAATGCAGTAAAACACCACCAAAATGCTAAATGGAATCTAATCAAGAGGAAACAATCAAATGCACTTTACATTGACCTTTTTAAAACATAAATTGGGATAATTTAAGTATGAACTGTATGTTAGACAATATTGAATGATTATACTTTCCTAGGTGTGATAATATTATATCTGCAACTTACTTTCAAAATATTCAGCACAAAATAGTTTCTGTGTGTGTACACCAATATCTTGGGGCGGGGATACAAAGTTAATATAGCAAGATATTAAAATTGGTTAAATTTAGGTGAAAGGTACATGGGTATTCATTGCACTGTTTTCCAACTTCAAAGGACTTGACAAAAGGAAATGACAGACTCTAAATATGAAGAGGAGGTACATACAAGGTTAGCTTTCTTTCCTTTATCTCATAAGAATCATAACAAATAATGAAAAGAACAAGAAATGTCAAAGCAAGTCATCTTGTAATGAAACGAGAGGGCAGCTAGGAAGAAAGAAATATAAGACCTAAATTTATCTTTCTGGGTGTAAGTTAACAGACACTTAAAGTTGATGCATTACAAAGCAAAGGTATAAACATATTATTTAGCATTATAGAGGTAATCATCAAAATAAAACTCATTCGGTATGCAGGATGCAGAGAAAGACAATTTCACTGTATCCTTTAAACACGTTTTATCATCTCATTGTTTATACTTAGTATCAAATGGAGTAATAACAAGCATAGATTTCCCCAATTACGTTAACTATCTAAAAGTCTCTATGACAAGGCACTCTTCCCAGAGAAAATGCATTATTCATCAGCGTCAGTACCTTGAGATGAGACACTAAAAACACAAATTTAAATGGTAGAATACTTTAAAACACTATTGCATTCAATGAAACAAGGCTACCTACAGGAGCAGCATGACCACAAAACCAAAAAATAACATTAGTACATCAAAATGACATAGCCTATTATTTCAAATAAAATTATTTCCATTCTTGTTTTTTAAAAGTTTGAATAAACAGACTCACAGTTCCACAAGGTTTGGAAGCTTCTGAGCAAGGTTTTCTGGCTGAAAATTAAAAACTCAGAATTAAATTTTATTTTTGAAAAATGTATAAACATTTGTAAATTGCTTAAACACAAAGCACTACCTGCTTGAAGGGTACAAATTTTTGAGAAAATGTACAAGTAATAAATTGGCAGGTCTGGGTTTCAGCTTACATAACTGATAAACTTGAACACTTAGAAGCCACATCCCAGAGAAACCAGAACCCTCACATTCCAGTCATGGAGGAAAGTAAATAGGCTAACAGACACAGTCAGGGAGAACACCGCGTGTGGACACAGCTGGAGACCAGAGAGACGCAGCCCAGACACCCGCTATGCGGACTGCTGGCAACCCTGGAAGTCGGGAGAAAGAGCCCCAGATGGGACCAGCCCGGACCACACCCTCGTTTTGGACACTTGGCTCCAGAACTATGAGGGGATAAATGTCTTCTGTGTAAGCCACTCAGTTTCAGAATTTTGTTACAGCAGCCCGGAAAGGTAACACACCCCGAGCTCCCAAGTCATGTTCCTAACAAGAAAGTACAGGCATGAAGTCCACAGGGCCCCAGGTGTTCAGACCTAAGGAGGTTTAGAATGAACAGAGGCTGGGCTTCCTGTGGTCCAAAGGAGGACAGAGGGTCAGGCCTTATGGAAGGTCCTGAGACTAAGGTAGAGGCGTGGGGTGGCAGGGAGAGGAAACTGGCTTGTGGGAGAAGAGCCCTTCTGTGGAAGTGGAAGGGATCCTAGAACAATGCCACTCACAGGCAGAAAGCAGGCTTCCTTCTGCAGGAGGTCCTGGGCAGCAGGAAAACTCCTGTAAATACCTGACAGCCATCCTAATACACAAAAAATCTCAATCTCTCTCTCTCTCTCTCTCTCTCTCTCTCTCTCTCTCTCTCTCTCTC
>NW_004624768.1:5081591-5124425 GCF_000247695.1 Heterocephalus glaber
CACACACACACACACACACACACACACACACACACACTTCAAATTTACATATACACAGAGACAGGTTGTTAAGACTGAAGGAGCATACAGGAAATTTTTTCATTCTACATGCAAACATACCACAAGTTAAATTAGATATTAACGACAAAGAATCTCAAATGGCTTTTTAGAAGAAAGCAGGTCTGACTTAAGTCGGAAAGGCAAATATAAATTAAAGAGGCTGACATGAGATGGTGCGGAGGATAGTTCTGGCTAGCTAAGCACAGGAAGTAACATATGAAAAGTCAAAAGAGATAGGAGGCATGTTTAGGAAACCGAAAATACAATCTATCTTGCTGCAACTCCTGAATAGAAGTTCTTAAACTCAGGTCTTCAAAAATCCTGTTACAGGGCCGGGGATGTGGCTCAGTGTAGCCACAACTGCCTGGCAAGCTCAAGGTCCCAAGTTTGATCCCCAGTACTGAAAAAAAAAACCTGTTATAAACACAATTGTGTCAATAGGAAAACTATTAGATTTGTAGTGACAAAGTAATTTTTCATCAATTTAAAGCTTTAAAAGTTTTTAAAAAAAGAAATTAATAATGATTATTTTTAGGAAATGGACCAGGATTGCTATTCTCCTTCTAATTGTGTCACTGGAATTTTTAACAATAAATGTCTTTTGTAATTGAAAACATTAAAATAAGTTTTAAAATGTAGTAGGCACAGTACAAGCTGTTATGTAATTGGCTAATCAATCATATTGTTTATAATTTGAGATCAAAACACTGATGGCTGGGCCAACAATCTTGAAGATGTATGATGATTTTGCAGAGGGCAAGGAACACATTATTAAAGGCTTTTATTTTATACTGAAGAATAAATTTGTTACAGTCCAAAACACAATGGAAATCTGCCTGCTTGTTTTAGACAAGGAAACATTATTAACTTTATATTGGCATGCAGATATATTTAAATAGGAAGCAATACTATCCCAAGCTGCTTACATACACACCTTTGCCCTTGATAAGCAAATACCACCAAATATGAATACTGTTATAAAGTAAATGAAACATTTCCTGAATACCAACTCTTGACAGAACCACTGTATTTAATTTTAAAATTATGCAAGCTGTGATTCTCTACCCCTCAATATTTTTATATTTATATATGCAATGAGGTCCTTCAAAATACCCTTCCTTATGTGTTACTTAGGGATCTTTCCAAATCCCTGTCATGTTTCTTTAGTGCTGTTCTCTCTCCTAGTTAAGGAGAATATGAACTTCCACTTACAGGCATACATACAAAGCATCTTAACAAACCTATAGAACTAGGAGGGGAGGTGCTTGCTTATAGCTGCTGCTATAAAAAGTAAAGATCTGTCCAGAAAGAAATGTTGTTGGGTCCTCCTCTGTCTTCATCTATTACAATATGGATACTGTATCTGGCTAACTCACAGGACACCCAGTCATTCTTTCTGGCTCCAGCATTCTAATCTTTCATGACAAAATACTTAGTTCTTTTTAATTATAGCTATACACACAACTAAGTGCCAAAATGCTTTTGGTGCCAAAAGGGCATCACTATGTCATTATTAACAAGTTAAATTGCGTTTTTATTTAAAAATAAGCACACTGACCTTGATAAAATTGCAGTTCATTAGAATGCTCCCTTTTAAAAATACCAAAAAAAAAAAAAAAAAGACCCTACATAAACAAACTACCTAAGAAAAGACACTCAAAAAGCCTGGCAAATAGGCAGCCCACTGCATAGGCTGTGGCTGACACCTACTGGTGTTCTATAATATTCTCTGCTTTCTAATACCACACTTTTAGCCATGTAGCTCAATACTATATGGAAATTCTATATATTTTCATTTTTATGCTTCTATAAATTTAGGTATAGTGATAGATTAAGCAACTATAAGTTGATGTCAAAATTTTTGTTACTCTGTAGGGAACTGAGCTTGATATTCAATTACGAATGGCACTCAAGCTAGTTTATTCTCATCTAGAAGATTTACAAGTTATTCAGTTTTTAAATCTTTTGAAATTTAAAATCCTTATAAAAGCAACGGGCTTAAAGTGCTTCTCAAATCTCTTATTACTGTTATTTCCTTCTTTTCTTTTTCAGAGTTTTTGACATAGAAAAGTTTCAAAAGACAACCTGTATCCAAATTCCTGGAGCATAAATATCTATTAAACTACTTAAAATTATTTTTCTAAACTGAGTCACAGATTCTCTTCATTAACTCTTACACATATTATCATTCAGCTGAACAATTTTTCTTGTTACAGTCTACTGCAAAAGTAGTATGCTAATTCTGCTTGCAAAAGTAGACTTTAGCAAACACACTTAGTATAAAACTTACCTCAAATTTTTCAATCAATGATGCTTTACCATACACTTTTAAATTCTCCTTAAATGAAAACAAACTCTATGCTGTTACAAGCCACAAGTAATCACAGTTCAACAAAACCTGTACCATTTTGGCCTCTAACAACCCATTTCAAAAAGTCACATATTAAAAAGCATTTTGGAATTGACTTTTTCTGCCTTTCCTCCTCCACCCCTTGAAGTCCTTGCACAGGAAAAGATCAACAAGGAAGAACAAGAGCAGCTTCTCTTTCTCAAATCACAGCGGCTACAGCATTTTTAACAGGTCAAGTAACAAATTACAAACTTCAAAGACAGGAACCTTGGGTGGAAGGTGCGGCAAACGCTGAGCTGAATGGACTGTGTGGCCCAGTGTCCTCCCGGCGTTCTAGCATGGAATTCCGCGGGTGATGGAAAGGGCGTGTGACGCAGTAGCTGTCACCTAGGACGGCAGTCTGATTCACACTCGATGCCCCTGCTACCAGACCACGGGCTGAGCCCACCTGGCCTCAGTTTCCCCTCTTCTGAGAAGGAGGAGCCATGCTGTCCGGTCTCTGGCTCCTCTGCAGGCACCTCAGCTCTACCCTGGCGTCCCTGATCAGAGCGCGCAGCTTCACTCCCTCAGCGCGGGCCGCCGGGTGCAGCCCAGGGCTCCTGGCCGTCACCCCCAGAAAACTGCTAGCCACCGCGGCCTCCTCGGGAGACTCCGCCAGGCCTCCTCGGTTGCGCCAGAACTTTCACCCCGACGCCGAGACTGCGATAAACTGCCAGATCAACCTGGAACTGTACGCGTCCTATGTGTACTTATCCATGGCCTACTACTTTTCCCGGGATGACGTGGCCTTGAACAACTTCTCCAGGTATTTCCTTCGCCAGTCCCTGGAGGAGAGAGAGCACGCAGAGAAGCTGATGTGGCTACAGAACCAGCGAGGCGGCCGGATCTGCCTACAGGACGTCAAGAAACCTGGCCAGGACGACTGGGAAAGCGGGCTGCATGCCATGAAGTGTGCCCTGGTCTTGGAAAAGAATGTGAACCAGTCCTTGCTAGAATTGCATACTCTGGCTTCGGGCAAAGATGACCCCCATTTGTGTGACTTTCTGGAAACCCATTTCCTTCATGAGCAGGTGAAGTCTATCAAAGAACTAGGCGACCACGTGCACAATTTAGTTACCATGGGAGCCCCGGATTCTGGCCTAGCCGAGTACCTTTTCGACAAACATACCCTTGGAAATGAAAACAAGCAGAAGTAAGCCACAGGCTGCCTTTCCCACAGCTCAGAGGGGCCTGAGACCTGGAGTCAAGTGTCTCCTGTTTCTTCCCTTTAAAACCTTCCATCTTTACACTTTTCTCCTGTTATGTTCTTCCTCCAGTAAAGTAATATTTAGAGAAAACATACTGAGCCCGTGTTAACAATGGCTTTCTGCCAGCATCAAGCTACTAATCTTTTCCCGGGCTGAAAGATAGCTCAAGATACTATAGTAATGAAAAAAAAGTACAAAAAAAAAAAGTGCTCATATATTACCAAATACCAATTACCACATATTATACCTATGAACACACTCTAAAATTCCATGACTTTTAGTTAACCAGTGCCTGCTATTTTCAATATCCAAAAGGCTAAAGTGAGAAAGCATGTATGATATCTATAAAAAAAAAAAAGACAAATAACTGTGAGACAAAGTGCTGTAAAAATTTACTTGTAAAATTCTATGGCAACCTTTACCTTTTCTCAGTGTGTTCAATGAAATAGCCATGTCTGGCAATCATCTAATTTTTAAAGACTTCATAATCAAATAAATTGGGGATAAGTTTTACCAGGTATCAGTGATGGTATTGGAGAGTCAGTGTGTATTACTATTTTAAGGGCTCTGAGAAGTGTTGGGATTAAAAATAAACAAAAAGCTTAAATTATTTTTGTTTAGCTCAATGTTTCCCAAATATATGCAATCATAGATAGTTTTTGCCTTTAAAATATGAGGGTAATATGACAAAGCAGGTCTGTTTGGTTCCAGACTATATATACTTTCCAGTGGGCTACATAGTCTCCCTCTTGGCATACTCAAAAGAGTAAAAAATACTGAATAAAACTCCTTTCTATCACCTTTAGGGACAGATGTTCCCTTTAGAGAGGGCAGATGTGAAGTGAGGAAAGGAATATTTAGTGAACAGGCATTGGGCTAGACTAGAGCTCTGAGTGGTTGGAAAGATGGGCTGGGGGCACAGTATGTAGGACAGAAGTCCGTCTTCAAGGGCTTCCAACAGAAGACTGCTATGCTAAAAGCTGAGCAATCAGAAGCATCTTAATCTGGTTGCATAGAATTATAATCTGAAAATAACCCAAATATCTATGGTTGGTTAGGGAGCTTTGAGACACAGATGCCAAGTTGAGATTAAGTGTACAAGAAATTAGGGGAAATTGAAAGGCCTCAGAGAAAATGGGAAAGGAGCTAAAGGAAAAATAAAAAAAAAATTTAAAAAGCAAAGAAAGCCTTTATATTTCATGGAAAGCTGGTGCCCAGGGAAGGGAGAAAGAAAAGTTGTGCATAGTTCTATGGAAATTGTATAAGTCTTTCAATGAAATCTCCAGCCAAAGTCAGTAGTCAGAGGAATCTCAAATCTCCTAGAAATGGGCCTGATGAAGTGCCTTGCCTGTATCTAAGGTACCTAATTAAGTACCTTTCTCTGAAAGGGACCCACAGTAAGTGTGAACTTTCAACAAACTAATGAATCAATCTGAGAACCTAACAGCTGGGGCCTTTGGCAAATTTTATTCCCTACAGTCCGAGATCTGAACAGTACATGCCTACACTGTACAACTTCAAAAGTATGTTTTAGGTAAAAACACTATACATAGAACAACATTGCAGCTCATGTTAAACACAGTTTTGTCAAACATTATGATGTAGATAGGAATTCACAATATAATTTTTTTTTGGTATTGGGGATCGAGCTTGGGTCCTTCTGCTTGCAAGGCAGGTGGTGGAACCACTGAGCTAAATCCTTGGCCCCTACAATATAATTTTTAAGGCAAGGAGCATTACAAGACAAAGTTATATTATATAATTATATATATATATAAAGACAGACCTACAGAGAAAATTATTTAACATATATGTAATAAAATCATTCATAGTATCTATACCAAGAAATTTAGCTAGACAATCTCAAATAATGAGAATATGGTCAGTATTTTTTGAATTACTTGTCTTTTTAAAATAAATCTCTTATCATGGGAAGCCATTATTATCTTAAAAAGAAAAGAAAAGCACAGAAAAATATATGTATATATATATATATAAAGGATTGAATTATGGTAAAACCAATGTGAATGGAAACAAATAAATGCTAGTGAGAGTTGAGAGGCAGAATCATTTAAATTTTGTGATCATTTGAGTGGAAGAAAGTACAAAAATGAGTTATGGGAAAAGAACGATGTCTTAGTTACTTTTCTCATTGCTGGGACAAAATACCTGACACTCAAAATTAAAGGAGGAATGGTTTATTTACAAGTATAGCCTCTTAGGTAATATTGATCCAATGAGGAAGAAGGTCATGTAGCAAGTGTACATGAAAAGAACAAAGACCTTTTTAGGAAGGGATGGATCAGGAGGTATAATCTTTAATTTATTGCTTATCCCTCAGGGAAACATGTAGAGCTGCTCATTCCATCTTTATCTTAAGGTCTGGCCTTTGACAGATGCACTTCCAGCTATAGTTGTAATGTGTTGTCATCTTCTACACTGACTCATTGCCATTGTGATATAAGCTCTCAACATTTCCTGCATTATTACATTTTACATCATACTCTTAACAAGTGTAATTGCTTCCATACTTGACTGCCTTAATTAATTTCCCATAAAGTGGCCAGAGTGTTTCTCTTTAGCTGTAAGTCTGACCTTATTATGTCTCAAAAATCTTTGATTGGGCCAGGGATTTAGCTCAATGCTTCCACTGCTGCCTCCCAAGTACAAGGACCCGAGTTCAATCCCTGGAACAACAAAAAAAATCTTTGATTGTTTCTCTTCTAATTTGGAGGAAAAGTGTGGTGACCCAGTGGCTTAATAGATAAGGCATCAGCCTCCAAAGTAATCTGAAGGAAAAGTCAATGGAAATATCCTTATTATGACTCAAAAGGCCATCTGTGGGTCCCTGATATCTCTTTGACTGGATGTGGTTTGTGCGTATATCACACTGGAGATATCACCATCTCTCAATGTTGAGACCATCTGTTTTATCTCTTTCTGATGACAGAGAGGGGAGAGAGAGAGGTGGGGGGGGATAAAAAAAAATAAAAGAGAAAAGAAAAAGAGAGGAGAGAATATATTTTGTTCACTATACTCCACTCATATTTGTGTAAGTTTGATGCATTTTTGGTTTGTCTATGCTTTCTTCTCTCCCTAGAAGGTAAGATCTGAGGAGCTGACCCTTTGTTCACAACTATTTCCATACAAGTACCTGCCTCCTAGCAGATTCACAATGAAAATGAATGAAAGAGTGAGTGAAAAATAAAAATAAAAAGCCTTTATTGAAAAAAAAAAAGCATTTTGGCTCTTACAGCAGTTATAAAAAGAATCAGTAAAATGAATTTGAACCCTTATCTAAGACCATGTACAAAAGTACCTTCAGCATCCCTACCAGAAATCTAAAAGCAGCGGGTCTCTTCAATCATGGACTGGAAGCTTGAAAACCATAAGCCAAAATAACTTTTCCTCTTTATAAGTTGATTACCTCAGGTGCTTGTTATAGCAGTGGAAAGCTAATGAAAACAATATACAAACAGCCAACAAACGCATGAAAAGATGCTCAACATCATCAGTATTGGGGAATTACAAGATCAAAATCATAATGAAGTACCACTTCCTACCTATTAGAATAGCTATAGCAATAAACAATGGAAAATATAAGTGTTGGGATGAATATGGAAAAACTGGAACCCCTGTACATTCCCAGTGGTAATATATACAATGGCTCAGCCACTGGAGAACACAGTTAAATATAGAATTATTCTATGACCTTACAATTTCTCTCCTACGCATATTGCCAAGATAATTGAAAACAGATCCGCAAACATGTACAGGTACACATATGCTCACAGCAGCACTATCTACATAGCCTACAGGTAGAAACAGCCCAAATGTCCATCCATGGATGATGAATGGATACACAAAATGGTACCATACCCACACAAGACAATACGAAGTGCTGACACATGATAAAGTATGATTTGGAGGAATCTTTGAAGACACAAAACCCTTCTACATGAAAGAAGCCAGACACACAAAATCACAGGCTGTATGACTCCATTTGTGAACTATTCAGAACAGATAAATCCCAAGCAAGAGAAAACGGGTGGTGGTTGCCAGGACTGAGGGTGGGCTTAGGGGAGGGAGGAGAGGAGACAGAAACCGATGCCCAAATGTTTGGTGTTGTAGTGATGGAAGTGTCCAGAAGTACATAGAGACGGGGAACAACACTGTGAGTACAGAAAATCCTGCAGAATTGTTCACTTCAAAATGATTAACTTTCCATTACGTTAGTTTGACCTCTGAATTATTTTTTTAAACTTTTACCAAAAATAGGTCAATGAAGCTTTGGTAATAAAAAAATTATTTCATTCACCACACTCTGAACAAGCTTTCTAGTTGGGTCAGTAACTTGATGTCACTGCTTCTGAGCCAGGTGGTTACAGCATGAGTTAAATACCATGTGTTTATGAAAACAACTGCAGCAGACCTCTTTCTTCCACCAATCTCTGCCTACTCCTCCTCCAGTAATTCTCTCCATTTCTACATATGTAATAAAGCAGTATTTATCAACAAGGAATCAGAAATGCCAGCAGCCTGATCACCAAGAAATCAACCAGTAACAAATGCTGGCAGGGCTGTGGGGAGAAAGGAACCCTGCTCCACGGCTGGTGGGAGTGCAGACTGGTGCAACCACTGTGGAAATCAGTGTGGTGATTCCTCAAAAAACTAAAACTAGAGGTTCCATTTGGCTCAGCGATTCCCCTTCTAGGTATCTTCTCAAAAGAATTAAAAGCATCATACCCAGTGATATATGATGCCTATGTTTATAGCAACACAGTTTATAATAGCTAAATCTTGGAAATAGCCCAAATGCCCATCAATGGATAAATGAATAAAGAAAATGTGATTTTTATATACAATGGAGTACTACTCTGCCATAAAGAAGGACAAACTTGAGGCATTTTTAGGTAAATGGATGCACTTTGAGAACATAATTTTAAGTGAAATAAATTGGACACGCGTGCTTAGATACGGCATTGTTTCACTTGTGTGAGAAACCCAAAGAGTAAATAAGGAGCAAAATGGAGGACAGATATTGGGAAGTAGGAAGAAAATGTTCAAATGGGAAGGAGAGCAAGGGAGGGGGGCAGGGAAAGTAAAGAAGAGAATAGGGATTTAAAAAAAAGAATGGAAGGAAAACTATAAATAAAACTTTATAAATAGGGAGGGGAAGAAAGGTTGAAGGGAGGGAGGGAAACGAGAAAAAAAGAATTGAGATATATTATGTACAGGTTCAAATTGCCTATGGTGAATGTGATCATTATGTATGACAGAAATGTACCAACAAATATTAATTTTTAAAAAAATGCTAGCAGCCTGTTGCAATCAGAGAGAATGGGCACAACCCTTCTTCTGTAGTAGCATAAAAGGCCTCTAAAGTCCTCACTAGAATTTGCTCACTGATGTCCTCTGCCATTGCCATTTTTATCTCCTTACTTACTTTTCCATTAACTACTAATTTTCCTTTATTTCTCTCTGCCATAATGGAAATGTTGTCTTATCTCTGCAGTCAAATATGGCAGCCACTGGCCACATGTGGTCCATAAGCACTTAAAATGTAACTAGGTGACTGAGAACATGAATTTTTAATATTATCTCACTTCAACTGCCACATGTGGCCCATAGCTATCATATTAGAGAGTACAGAATTTACGTCTTTATGCCCACTGCCAATTGTTCTTGTGAACTCAGCTCTTTTATTCTTTGGGGTTTTTTTGTTTTGCCCTGCTAGGGTTCAAACACAAGACCTTATGCATGCTAAGCAAACTCTCTACCACTGAGCTGTATCCTCAACCCAAACTCAGTTCTTTTACATATGAAGCATAAAAAAGAACAACTACTTAACTGCAAGATAAATTTTTATATTATTTTCTGAGAAATAAACTAAGCATTTGCTTAGTATTTATAGGTTTTAAAACTGTCATCTTAAGAAATGTAAGCTTTAACTTTTTAAGTATCTTCAAAACTGCAAATGTTTTATTGCCAAAAATGAAAAACTTAAAGACTGACATTTTTAACTTAACAAAATCTTATAAAAAATGTGCTCAGGGCTGGGGATTTAGCTCAATGGTTCTGGTGCCTGGCTTGCAAATGCAAGGTCCCCAGTTTGATGCCCAGTACCAAAGAAACAAAACAAAACCAAAACAATGTGCTCAAATTTTAAGAGTATATATCTAGTGCATTTATAAAAAGTAATGTACATCTGAATTTGATAACAATTTGACTACTAAGAAAAAATTCTTTCCAAGAAGTAAAAACATTTTAAAAATGCTGAAAACCTTCTTGAAATATTAATCTTTTTGTTTGCTTGTTTGTTTTGCAGCACTGGGGATTGAACCAAAGGAGCACTGAACCACATCCCCAGTCTTTTTTATTCATTTATTTATATTCTGAAGCATGGTCTCACTAAGTTACCCAGGCTGGCTTCAAACTTGCAGTCCTACAAGAGGATTATAGGTATGCCCTATCTGCCCAGCCTTTTAAGTATTAATTTTAAAAATATTTTTAAAAGCTAAAGGTCACATAAATATCACAAACAAGGGTTGACGGTTAGAGAATCACTTGTGCTTATCTAGCTTTCTACTTTCTATTTTTAAAGAAAACCACTTAATACACATTCAAAAAGTATGATTTTATAGTTGGAATTCTCAAAGCAATAGAAAGATACACTCAAAAAAGAATAGTAAATACTTATCCCCATTGTTATGGCTTGTGTCTAGATTTCCCCTCAAAGCCTCATCATAAGTGGGGCTTTTCAGAGGTGGCTGGATCTTAAGAGTGTGTGACACTGGGATTAAGTGTGTGATGTTGGGATCAAGGGCATGTGATTACTAAATTAGTCCACTGATTGGTTTGGCATAGTTCTGGGTGTAGATAATGGGATGGCCCTTACTGGGTATGAGTGCTACCTGCCCTAAGGGTGGGTGGCTTGGATAGAATATAAGGGACAGAAAGAGGGCTGCTGTTGTCTCTGTCGCTTGCTGCTTGATACTTTGCTGCCTTCTGCTTACCATAAATTGTTTCTGCTCTGTGATGCCCCTCTGCCATCCCACTGTGCCTTGGAGCTAGCCAACTATGTACTGAAACCTCTGAAAACTGTGAGCCAAATAAATCTTTCCTCCTTTAACTTTGGGTGTCAGGTATTTTGTCTCAGCAATGAGAGAAAAGTAATCAAGACACTCATAAAATCAGGTAAACCACTTAAAAGTACACCAAGCCTACATAATTCTATAGTTTAATGACATAATTGGTTTTGGAGGGAGGGAGTGTATGTTTCAAGTTCAATGTCTGGTATTTTAAGTATCTCCACTTACGCAATGTAGACATAGATGCAGAAACTAGTGTCTCACTTTTAATACATAGGTACCTCATTATACCATAGTGAATGCTTGGAAATGAATCCAAACTTCTGGAAACACACAGATAGCAATGATATATGAGCCCTTTGCTTGCAAACTACCTTACACTTGCATAAGAACATGGTCTGGTGTAAGGGAAAACTACCTGTCCTCACCATGACTTTCTAAACGCTCCCTCCTAACTCTCCAGGTAGAAACAACAAATCACAAGAAGATCATCAACAATTGCCTGCTGTTTTGATTTAGATCTAGAATGTCCTCCAAACAGCTCACACACGTTCAGAGGTGGAGCTATTGGAAGGTGACTGGACCACAGAGGTGTGAACTGGAAGGGTCTATCTCCCTCCCCAGCTCCTCTCTTTGGTCTCTGCTTCCAGGCAGCCATGGGTTGAGCATCTTTTCCTCTGCCAGTCCCCTCTACCATCCTGTTCTGCCTTGGAGCCAGCTGCCCATGGTCTGAAACTATGACCCAAAATAAACCTCTCCTCCTTTAAGTTGTCAGTGTGAGGTATTTTGTCTCAGCATAGAGAAAGCTAAGACATTTACAGAAATAAAATGAAAGCCAGATTAATTGGGCAACAAATTAGCAGATTTTATTTTTGCTCTAACTGGCCATAAAAGGCACCTTATACTTATCTATTAACCTCTTCTAAGTTACTTTCCTTAAAAGGGAAAAACTGTCCAAATTAGTGACTCAGCTTCTTCCAGCTTTATAATTATATGGTTCAATAAACAGAATTAAATTATAGGTCAAATGTACATTTTCGTGAGAAATGAATCTTTCAGTTATGACATGTAAGAGGCTCACCTCAAGTTTAACTACTTACAAGGAACTACTTTCAGTTAAACAGTAATGATGAGAAAAACTTATAAATCTGAAAATTCTACAGGAAAGGAAGCTTTGATTTGTAATAAAACTCTTAACTTTCAGGTACATGTGTATTACCAAGACAGAACATATTTATAATGATTGTTTTTGAGGACTAACCATACCATGTTACACAGAAACATTAAAACACAAACAGATCATTGGATGCTTGATTATCTGACATACCTATTTCCCCATATTCAATGTAAGAAACAATTCAGATGTTTTTTTACATGCAGCTAGCTCAAGGACAGAGCCTGGTAATTATGGAAGCCCTGCACTCTAGCAACAATTAAATCTGCAAGGGTTCAACAACTGTGGGAAAATAAAAAAAGATCCTTGCCCTGGGATTCAAAATGAAGTAAACAAATAAAACTTAATTCTGTCTCCCTATTTCTCCTTAGAGTTCATCCACACTTAGATGTATGATTTTCTTACATCTTCTTAATTTAATGCTTTCCCCTCAAGTTGTTCCAACACTCATTTGATTCAGATCCTACTACAGATTATCTTTATCTGAAATTCTACAAAATCTGAAAACTTTGGAGAACTGACATGCTGTCACAAGTGGAAAATTCCATACCTGACTTCCCATGACAGGTTACAGTCAAAATGTAGGTGCACTAAAAATATTCCATTAAATTACCTCCAGGCTATGTGTAGAAAGTATATATGAAGCATAAATTTATCTCACATCTAGACATGGGTCCCCAACCCAAGATATTTCATTATATATAGCACATATCTGAAAATCTGAAAAAATTCAAAATCTGAAGATGCTTCAGATTCCAAGCATTTCAGATAAGGGACTCTTAAGCTGTATGATCAATTCCAAGAGGGAGGAGGTTATAAATTATGTGTAACTTCTCTAGGCATCAACCTCTCTCTCAATCTAGCCACAAGCTGCAAGGGAGCTAATGACGTCAATGCCGCATAAATGCTGGCATCACCATCCCAAATAAAAAAAAATTAGACCCTTTGATTAATAAAACCTCACAGCTGGATAAAACTTCAGTAGTACTACATTCCAACTATGTTACTTTAGTTTATTATTATTTAAAAATAAGTACTTATTGGAAAATATAATAAACCAAGCATAGGCACAGAGCCCTGTTTCTTTCAGGCCCCATCCCCACCTCCCAGCTTCCATTCACCCACAGCTATAGTCACTCTTAAGTTTGATGTAATTCTCTCAATGCCTGAGTTCATTTGTCTATAAAGTAGGGACAATAATAGTGCCTGCCTCATAGGACTGTCTTGAGAATTAAATAATATGTGTAAATTGCTTAGAACAATGCCTGGCATTTGGTAAAACTCAAATGATGCTGCTGCCATTAGATTTTAAACAATCCACTATTGGTGGACATTTAGGTTGTCTTAATTACTTTCTCATTGCTGGGACAAAATACCTGACACCCACAAGATAAAGGAAGAGTGGTTTATTTTGGCTCACAGTTTGTAGAGGTTTCAGTCCAAAGCTGGCTGGCTCCAAGGCAGGGTGGCATGGCAGAGGGACATGGGAGAGGAGAAACAGTCCATAGCACGGCAGGCAGGGACCGGAGCAGAATCAAGGAATGAGGAGGGATATATACCCCTCCAGGCCACACCCAGTGACCCGCCTCTTCACACCACTTTTCACCTCCCAACATCACATTCAGCTATAAACCCATCAGGGGACTAGTCAGTATCACTCATCTAGGATCCAGTCACCTCCCAAAGCCCCACCTATGAGCCCAGGAGGCTTTGGGGGACATCTAAATATAAGCCATAACGTAAGTTAAAACAAGTCTTCATCACATAAAATTCTGTGATGAACATCCTTGTTCACTTGACTCTTTTCTGTTGGGTAAATTCTTGCAAGTGAAAATGCTGATGCACATACACACTCATGTAAAATTTTATTAGAGAATGTCCAATCAACCATCAAAAACGTCAAGTAAATTTCCATTCTAATTGTGTGTGACAGGATCTTCTCATTGTATCCAACCTTGAGTATTGATAATCTTTTTGTTTTCAATATTGGGGACTGAACCCAAGAAGTCATGTATGCTAGGCATGCCAGTGGCTCTACCACTGATCCACCACTGACCTACAGCCCCAGCCCTTTTGTCTTCTGAGACGAGGCTGACTTCGAACTTGCATTCTTTCAGTCTCAGCCTTTTAAGTGGCTGGGATTACAGGTAGGTGTCACCATGCCTAGGGTATCAATAACCTTTAACACTATATATTAATCTTTTTAATCTCTGAGAATACAATAAGTAAAAATGACTAGCGTTTTGTTACTTTTTCTATTGGAAGCTGAACTTTTTACGTGTTTTTTTAGTATCTGTATTCTTTTCTTGTATCATTTGCTAGTTCATATTTGATGTGGATAACATGAATGCTTTCTTCCTGGCCAACAGGAAAGAACACCTGTGCCTCAGCCCCCAGCCCAACTCAGGAACATGATTAACAGACCACCTCTTTCCTACAACCTCAGAATATAATTTTTAAGTTAATTCTCCCTTGAAGCATAGATTAATTGCTTAATCAGAATCCATCTGCTCTTATTGCTTAATCACAACTAAACTCCCTCTTTCATTAAAATTCAGATGCCTCTTTTTTGTCCATTCATCATTGGAAGGGCTACTTTCTCCATTAAGAGAAACTGACAGATTCATAAGTGAATTTTGCTTTCAGAATGACATTTTTGTTTTCCTCCAAGTCTCTTGGGATCTTTATTTTATAAATGAGGCAAATGGAGTCCAAAGAGGGTAAGCACATAGAACCTGGGCTTGTTTCCTCTTGGTCCTGAGTTTTGCTACCAAACAATGAAACATTTCTACCTGTGATTGCAGCCCTCAAATGTTTCCAGGGCTAATTCCATCCCTTGAACTCCAGAGCTAAGAAGACCTGGTGATCGCTGCTTAAGATACGTGCTGTCTGCCTCTGACAAAGACTCAGCTACTGATCTTGGCTGCATCGTAGCACCCTCCCTTCTGTACAGGAGACCCTGTCATCAGCAGCAGTGACCATTCCATGATTAAAGTGTCCATCCACAATCACAGTATCCCAATACCCAGATACTTAATCATGTCCAATACACCAGGTCTTCAACACCAGTGGGTCCTTTGGCCCCTCTCCATCCTCTCTAATCATTCACCACTGCTTTCTTTCTTGCCCTCCAATCCAGCTCAGATTTCATATATCACCATTTTATTTACTCTCTTGCCAAAATCCTAAAACTTTTTAGTCTCTCTGTACTTGTACTGCATCTGCCTGGCAAAAACCTAAACCACTATGAATGTAATAATCCATCCTCTTCATACCTCAGACAGCTGAGGCCAGCAAGAGACAGCTCCCTAAACAAGCAGATAGTTCTACCACAAGCCTAGGCACTACACACTTGCTGAATAATGTCCAACAATCACATTGTCTTTCTCTAGCCTAAACGTATGACTCTTCAAAACAGTAATTTCAAGTCTGAAATCTCCTCAAACCAAGTAATCTTGAAAAGTCCATGAAAGTATGAATTTGTTTCATAATATTTTTATTGTCAGTGTTTTGAAAAGTGCTGGGTTCACAATAAGTACTCAACAAATCCATGTTGAATGAATACTGCTCTTCCCCCTAACCTCCTGCCAGTTACTCTTCAGTCACGCAAAAGAGATCATATTTTAAAAATCTTCCACTGATCTCTCTTCTATTCCACTTATTTGTATACACACACACACACACACACACACACATATATATTCTCATATAAGAAAACCATGCAATATTTAAGCTTACATATCTGACTTACTTCACAGAAATCATTATGTTCTACTTCCCGAAATTACATATTCCACTGTTTCAAAAATATTTTCATATATATGCTAATTTGTTTCATTTACACTACTAGTTTATCTTTGTTCATTAAAAACAAACATTTGTGTTATTATGTGTTTCTTCTTTGTAAGAATTGTTTTGGTCTATGTCTTACACTCTGAGTAACTACTTTGAAGATAATGGTACACAGTGTATTAACTATTGTTATTCTCTTATTATTTTGTTATAAAATTTTGTTTTATTTTTCATAAAATAAAAAGAAATCTCCATAATAAAAAAAATCTTTTGCTATACAGAATTAAATTACATGTCCCACAAATGTTAGGCAGTAGGCCAGACATGAGGGATACAGAACTCAAGATATACAGTTCCACTTTTGAAGGCTCTCAGTCTAGAGCTCTTGAAGTCTTTATACAATTCTACTTTATATTCCTTTGTTTATTCATTTGGTAAATATGTGAATATCTGTTACATGACAAACACAAACCCTGTGTTACTCCTATGCACTTATTCATCTTGTAACTATCTCAAAGATCAGGGACTTAATAATTCTTGACTTTCATTTAAAATAATCATAGAAAAAAGTTTAGAATATTTTCTAAGGTTTGGAACCAAAATTATAACATTTCCTCCCTACTTCTGATTCACATATGAACTGTATAACTGGATTCTACAACAATCAGCTCTCATTATGTTTTGTAAAAGTTTAAAGGCTGCTTAGCTATACAAATAAAGAATAATAATAAAAAATAAAATTTTGCTTAAAGTATTTTAAAATATAAAAATGTATCTACCTTTTAACTTAGCAATCTTCCCTTAGACTATCCTAAATCCATGCCACATATATATAAAAATAGATGTGTATCTACTGGCTTACAGATTAATGGGATAATATCAAGTGAAAACATAAATTTTCAAAAAATATGTATAATATGATTCTATTTTTTTTAAAGAAAAATATAGAAAGAAATATAGAGTAGATAGTTGCATAAACCCAAGCACAGGAATGGGAGATGTTACAGCTTGAATATTTATGTCTATTCCCAAATTCATGTTGAGATCTTCATCCCCAAGGTGATGGAATAAGGAAATAGGGGCCTTTGGGAAGTGATTAGGTCATGAAGGAAGAGCTCTCCTGCATGGAGCTACTGTCCTTATGAAACAGGCTCAAGAGAGATGCCCTGTCGATTCCACCATGTGAGCACACAAAGAGAAGGTGCCATGTGTGAAGCAGGAAGCTGGTCCTCATTATACTCCAAATGTGCAAGCATCTTGGTACAGGAGTTCCAGTCTCCAGAACCGTGAGCAGTAAATTTTTGTCATTTATGAGCCACCCAATCCTCTGGATTGTCTGACATGTGGCATGATTAAATCAATTTTGGTGATGAAAAAGGATTATTTTTTTCCTGTGCTTCAGTTCTAACTAGGGCCAGTCCTCAAATTCTGAACATCTGACATACAATCACCCTACAAAGATGAGCCACTGTGCTCCACCAAGCAAGGTAAAGGTTGTACACTGGTGACTACTCTTCTCACCAAGAGGCTTCATATGGTGAGGGGTGGGGGAGAAAAGGAAGGAAATGTGGAGGAGAAGGCATTTCACAAAACGAAACGATGTTACCATGAAACAGTAAAACAACATAAAAATGACTGGCAGGTTCCCAAGCTTGTTTAAAAATATACCAAAAGTCCAATTAATCCACACTGTGTTTGAGACACTACATATTTCTAATAACGCCCCCTTTCCTTGGATAAAAAGTCAAATTCCAAAAACTAAATCTCCTATAGGAACTGTATTTTATCTTTAACACCAGAAAATATTCTAAAAGCTGTAGGGCCGGGGATTTAGCTCAGTGGTTCTGTGCCTGCCTCGCCAAGTGCAAGGTCCTGAGTTTGATCCCCAGTACCAAAAATAAATAAATAAATAAAAGATGTAAGAGTCACTAGTTCAGAGCAGTCTAGAACAAGTATTGTTTCATCTGCTTTCAAAAACTATGCAGTAAGCTGTCTTTATATCAGACACTATAAACAGAGATTGGGATGACTGCTCCTATTCTCACCATCTGTACAGCACTTTATAGTTTCTAAAGTTCTTTGATACACATGAATCAAATGTTTTAATTGCTAAGAGAAAGCAATTAAAATGAAATGCACTTTGTATCATAAACATGTGCAACCATTTAATCTTTGATGCTTAAAAAGGCAGCATAGCATGAACTTGAAATGTATGCTATGAGCCATTAAAAATATCTAATTGTACAGCACTTAGATATTTTCACAAATAGAAAACTGCAGGTGCCAGAGATGTAGCTCAGTGACACCATGCCTGCCTAGCTAGCGCAAGGTCCTGAGTTCAACGCCCAATACCAAAAAAAAAAAGAAAACTGCAGGTGAAAAACTATCACAGACCAAGTTTAACTTTTATAACCAAAAGTTAATTTATTTGCACAAACTTTACTCTATAGAGTTATGACTGAGAGTTAAGTAATTTACTCACAATTCTTTTGTTCATAAATAACATGGAAAAATCTGCTGTCATACTTGACAAAATATTTCTTATACTATCTCTTCCCCAAAGGGTTAAGAAACTTTAGGTAGATATGGTTTTGTATCATGCAATGGTGATTTTGCAAGAGCGGATTCATATAACTATATATAGATTTTCCAAGTTGAAATGCTGAAAATCTAATTTTAAAAATGTATGCATTTAACGTATGTACCAATATGCCAAACACTAAAAATAAAAGCTATGAATTCATCTATTTCCAGATACAGCAAAGATAAACTTGATCATGCCTTCTACCTACTCACAGATTAAATAAGACTTTTCCAGGAACACATGCCATATATATAAAACCAACAGGATATACTTTTCAGATATTTAAGAAAGTCCAATATAGTGAAAGGAATAACAAAAGGGTCAACTTACCAAAAGAATTCAACATATTATAAATCATCTAAAATGAGTAAGAACTAGAATTCAAGTACAAAATTCAATGGAAGTTAAGTGATAACTAGAAAAGGCCATATCAAGTAAAAAAATAAAGATCAAATTTTATAATAAGCAGTGGGAATAAAAGCCTGATTGGCAAATCCTCTTGAAAAAAGTTTAAATACTTTATTTCATATATAATACAATTCAGGTTATGATGAAAATTATTTTTAGGGTATGTTGCTTCTGCAGCATAATATTTTTCCAACAAATTGTATGCAAGTCCAATTCAAAATCATTTTGATTTTCACAGGGCAAGCCCAAAGGTTTTTATTTGTTTTGTTAACACCCAAGGGCTTCACTAAGCTTCCCCCAAATCTTCAAATCACTCCTTTTAATTCCTATAAGTCAAAGTCATCTAACAGGGTTATTCCCCTACATATGTTCTGAACTAGTCTGTCAGGCACTTTAACATTCAGAAATCTTAAAGGAAGCTTACAACACAAAGAAGATATAGCCAGGATAGATGCACATGCTAAATGAAGTGGGATTTTTAACTAGGGATTAATTTTTTTAAGTGGCATATTAGTAGGTATTTTGGTTTCCTACACAACTTCTCCTGTAACCTCATAACTGCAGGGACTCAGATGATGAATTCAGTTAATATTTATGTATTGACTCGTGTGTATAACAAGAAGGGCTGTAAGTCTTGGTGTGTATATCTCAGGGTATGTGAAATACATCTTTGCCAGGGCCATATTTATAAATGATAGTTTTAAATGGAATATAATACTATACCAAGGTTGTAAGGGAGTTCCTTTTCATATAGAGTCTCTCCAAGTACTGCAGTCCTTCACCCTTCAGTAACTCCAGTGGGAAATGGTGCAGGTTTCTGTAATTTAAGAACAAATTCTTGTGCTTTTCAAGCCTCGCCACAGAAATCGTCTTGCAAAGTTCAGAAGCCATGACTGAACATATTCCGTCAGGCATGCTGGAGTACTACGTCTTATCAAAACCAGTCCATTTCTATAAAGAGAATAACAAACTTCAATCATTATAAGACTTCCCACATGTATTGCTAATAAACCTATTAACATATAGAGCTACATATATTCAGACACTGAAAACATACTTTTACATTCTATTCTATATTTTTCATTTAAAACAACTAAAATTGTCACATAGATTTAGGAGGCTAAAATAAACAATTAAAAAGACTCTGATTAAGCTATATTTACTACTTATCAGAAACAGTCCTAATGGAAAAACACTTTCTGGACTTGAGGTAGGAATCATTGCCCAGGAGAATAGAGACAACTTTTACAACATGCAACCAAAGGAAAAGCTTAAAACTCAAATGCAGCAAGCCCCATTTCCATCTTAAGTTATCTCATTTTGTACTTCAGATTATTAAAATATAAATTATTTCTATTTAGATCACTAACAGCTTAGTTTCCTTTACTTCCTAATGTCTAAATACTGTCCTATATTCCAACTTATTTATCTTTTTCTTTCCCTTCATTTTAGCTTTGCAGATTATCAGAAGTAGCAAAGAAATAGGTCCAAAGTCACCCAGTTTTATTATTTCAAATTATCCCAGTGAAAAAAGAAACACTGCACTAGGAAACCACAATCCTGTATTACTCCATTGTGTCTCAGCTAAGACATAAAATAGATTTAGTAATTAATGAATTAATTTAAAGGCCTGAGTCCAGTATAAATTATTTTATATTTTCTTCTAGCTACAAAATTGGCAAGGCCAGGGAAAAAAAGTAACATTTGACATCATACCCACTAAGCACAGAGCTGAAACAAACTTCACCATTACTTAACACAAGAAGAACCAGACTTCAGGATTCTTTAATTTGCCATGATGGAACAGCTCAAAAGAGATTAAAAGCAAACGTTTGACACCAGGCCCAAGAACTTTCAAAGTGTAGGTTCTTTACAGGCACTGATTCACAAGATTCCATGAGATACTGAGGAAATGCTAAAACAACTTCAAAGTTAAGCTTTCCTCAAAGATTCTAATCTGTTTCCTGGGCATGGGTCCAAAACTCCCTATTTGGAAAAAATAAAAAAGAAGTACAGTACCTTTTGAAGAATTTTTTTTTTCCTTAAGAAGACAATTTTCACTGAGAGTTAATCCCAAAGCTTTCAACAAGCAGAGTTTTGTAACTTTTTGGTTACTTTGTATTATTTCCAAACTCTGATTTCTACATAATAAGGCAGTACTTTCCAATTTATATAAAAAAGAATATGAAATGTTCAATAATATCCTCAAATCCAACATAATAATCCAATAATTTACCATATCTATTCCACCTACTCACTGACTTTATGAAACACATTATGAGACATATTATGTGACCTATCTTTTTTTGTTTTTGTTACTGGGGATCAAACTCGGGTCCTTGCGCTTGCACAGCAGGCAGCAAAACCACTGAGCTAAATCCTGTGCCCTGTGACCTATCTTTTGACACTTTGTCTCTCTAAAACCAAAAGGAATTAGATGATAACTAGCATCAATGATCCTGTGTGGACAGTGAAGCTTTCTAGGTTAATTATTCACTGATGTAGGAAACTGGAAGCAGTTTAGACAGTCCACATGCATTATCTAATTTAATACATTCACAGAGAGTCATTAATTTTCATCACCAATCTGAACCAACCCAATCCGAACCCACACTTAGTACACTGGGGAAAAAAGCACATTTCTGTCCATCCAGCTCAGGCCAGAAATTTGGAAGTCACAGATAGTTCCCTCCTCTCATTCATCCACATCACCAACCTATTACAGGGCTAGTGGTTTCCACTTCCAAAATACCTCTGTTCTATCCACATCGCTCCATCTGCCAAGACCACAAGCTATTAGCATCTGCCTGGGCCACTGTATGACTGGTCTCCTCGTGTCTCTTCCAGCACACTCATTACAGCCATACATTTGAAACTGCACATCCAACTGCTCCTGGCTCTCAGGCATATACCTTACGGAAGCAACTTATTCAGGAAATCAGATTCTTACCAGGCCTTCAGCACTCCTCACCAACAGGCCCAATCCACTTCCCCAGCCTCAACTGCAGCACTCTCCCTGGCTCTTCACCAGGGAGAAGTTATCACTCATCCTGGGCTTTTCAGTTTTAGCAATTACCAAACTCCTCAGCACGTGCTGCTCTCTTTTTACCCTGAAAAGCACTGTCTCATCATCCTCTAGGTTTCAACATGAAAGCCACTTCCCTATCTCAAGCTATTCTGCTATTCTTTCAGAGCAACCCAGCTGTGTGTTTTTCTTCACAGGACTCTGCACAATTTGTAATCTGTATATTTATGGGTGTACTTGTTTATTGTCAGTCTAGCCAAGAACCTGTAAAATCCTGAGGACAGAGCTTTTGCTGCTTTCTTCCTGCTCAAATACCTGTGTCTAGCACAGTATCCAAAAGTAAGCCTTCAGGCTGAGTGGTGGTGCACGCCTATAATCCCAGCTGTCCGGTGGCTGAGGTAGGAGGATTTTGAGTTCAAACTCAGCCTGGGCAACTTAGTGAGACTGTGTCTCAAAATAAAAAATAAAAGATGCACTGAGAATGTAGCTCAGTAGGAAGGCCCAGTAAGTACTGATCCCCAGTAAGGAGGTAGGGAATAAGACTTCAAACAGCCAATGAATGGAGGATGAAATTACAATATGTGGAATGACGTTGGGAGGTTGACTTTTCATTCAACCCTGTCAAGACCATAAACTTGCTACATATCCTAAGCATCTCTAGTCCTCAGAGCCACGCACTGAAATGGATATCACTTAGTGCCTTTTATGTGTGAGTTTCTCAGAAGGCAACTGCAGAATCCCAACACAAGTGGCCTCGCAGCAAAGCCTGCGCGCCAGCCTCAATGCAACCCATCACTCACTTCAGTGCAGCCAGGGCTTCCTCTTTGCACTTACGAGGTAGACAAAGCTCACAAACATGGAAGATGTTGCTTTGTAAAGTCAAACTATATCCAAAATCCACATTCACTGATGAAAGATTCAGTAAGAGAATTCACTCTAACCCGGCAGCTTTCCTTCTGGATGCCGTGGCTAGGATCGGTTGCCTCAAAAACATTACACCTTGTTAAAATGTATCTTGCTACAAAGACTGGGAGATACATCAATACAAACGAAAGCCTCTGTTGAAACGCCATCTAGCTACAAAGACAGATTATGAGATTAAAGTCTATACAAATGAAATCAATAATGCCAATAATCACAGTACTCATTATGCTTTCACTGGCAAGAGACAGCCGTTCACAGAATCATTTTCTTCCCCATTCCCTTTCACTACCTCATGCCTGTAGTTAAAGCAATCCGTGTAGACAGCTGCACCTACACACGAGTTTCTGACGGGTGAACATCGATCTCTTATTTTTAAAAACTCCCATTTTAAAGAAAATTCCGGGCATTATAAGAAAGAATATTTTATAGGAAGAGTCCCTTATCCTGACTTCCCCGTAGACAGAATACGCCCTCCAATTTGCTAACTTGCGAGATGAGAGAAGTATAAACTGTACATTAAAAACACCCGAAACAAGGTAATTTTCGTAGTACTGGAGCACGCTGGCAGAAGTCTCACGCAAACACACGAGCTCGCAGGCGCTAAAGTCGTTACGCGTGGAAGCTGCGAGCCCGGACAGGTTCGCAGGCAGGAGCTACCGGGATCTCAGGGCGAGGGGCCGCGCAGGGCGAGGCCCGGCAGCTCGGGGTCCCACCCGCCGGGGCCCGGCCCGGCCCGGCCCAGCGATTTCAGGGGTGTGGAGGTCGTCGCCGCGGCCGTGCCGGGGACCTGACACGTGACCCTCCCGACGCCGCGGAGGCCGCACTCACCTCGGCGCCCGCCCAGCCAGCGCTACCTAGCGCAGCCCGCGCGGGACGGGCAGCCGGGGGCGGAGGGCGGGGCGGGGCGGGGACAGAACGGCCCTGGGGGCGGGGAGGGGCGGGGCGGAATCTCGTGGCCCGGAGTTGGGGAAAACAGCGTAGCGGAGAGGCAGATGGAACCTCGCGATAATTCGCCTCCGTTCTCGCGGTTGCACGATTGGTCGAGGAAGAGGCTCGTTTCCGAATGATGTGCCTATTGGCTAAAAGAGTGTCTTCCTCTAGACTGGCTCTGCCCACTGATCCGCTCCTGCTTCCGGCTCCAATTCGGGGATGAAAGTCCAACAGAATGGTTTTTTTGCTTGGCTTCCTAAAGGGGTATATCAGCCGGCGCCAACCTCAGGAGCTACCAGTAACTGAGGTTCATTCATATATTCATTCAGGCGCTTGAATTCTCATTCAGTTTATACGTTGAGGGATGACAGTAACACCCGTTGCTGAGCGTTCATTGTGTGCCAGGCAGCGTTCTAAGATCTGTGCACAAATGACCATGTTTCAGTCCCAACAGCAATCCCATGACACAGGTATTGTCGCTATACCAGCCTGGCGGATTTGAATCTGAGGCCGATGGGTATCTGTAACGCAACTGAAGTTGGTCAGCAATCCATGAGTCTAAGCGCTGAATTTAAGGGCTCCCTCCCAGTGCACACCGTTAAGTTCCAAGTGCAAGGATCGTGGAAACAATTGCTAAAAGGCCAATAACAATTTAGAACACTAAATACTATGGCAGTTCATAGCATGACGAAGTAAGCTGTCAGGTATTTCTTCAAGATGAAATTTCCTGAGTCCGCGGAGCTTCATGCTAGGGGGGGAAAAGTCGAGCATTGTTCAGGAATTTTTTTTTTTTTTTTGGTACCGGCGATCGAATTTGGGTCCTTGCGCTTGCCCAGCAGGCGGCGAAACCACTGAGCTAAATCCCCGGACCAGGAAAAAATATTTTAAAATATATATTTCTAATTCATTCTCTCAAATTGTTATTCTTTGTCCTTTGAAAAACTTGATGTCTATAAATTTGCTAGAGCTTATTGTCAAGCAACCTTAACTTTGTAATGAGCTTTTTGGCTTACTTTCAGAAAGAAATAATCTAGAAGGCAGAGTTATATTAAGTGAAAACCTGTATTCCAAAATAAAGTATGAGGGCTGGTGATGTAGCTCAGTGGCACTAAGCCTGCCTGGCAAGCACAAAGTCCTGAGTTCGATCTCCGGTACCGGAAAAAAAGAAAAAGAAAAAACTCGATATTATAGTACAGTGGTACATGCATACCCAAAATAAAGTATGAGTTATAATAAAATATATCAATTATCTATTTATTATATCTGGTCTCAAGGATTTACTGAAATACGTCATAGTATATGCCCTATATTTCTAAGACCTATGATTTCAAACCACCTCAAATATTTTGTTGGACTTGAAATAAGGAAACCTACAGTTTGTGTAAAAGCAAAACTCAGGGTATAAAAGATCATGCCAAATAATAAGACTTGCAGCTAATATTTAAATAGTCAAAAGGAGATAGAAAATGGATTTTTTAAAACAAAGGTAATCAAGTTGCTTAGCTTTCATTTCTTTTTTTAAAAGAAATATTTGGCCTCTGGTGCATTAATATCTGCTATATCATCATTTAAAAAAGGAATCACGTTGAAATAACTTTCATACCCTTCTCAAATTGACAAAAAAGTTGATGAGTGATTATTTGTGACAATATCCTATGACCACTCTTAAAAGTTCTCTCAAGTTATATAGAGTCACTTTACATATTTTTGACTCAAGACAATGAGAAAATCTTCTAATTTATACTAATGATTTTACATTCGTTGACGAATGTTAACCTCAACAGGCAGTGATACCACTTTAAGAAAATTCCAAGGAAAAGACCACCCTATTTTAAAATTCCCACCTCTGACTCCCAAGGATTGGGTTACAAACTTGGACAAAATACTCTTCTCCACTTCCTATTGGTGAACGCTCTATCATTCATTCTTCAGCCTGGAGTTTTGTGAGGTACCGGATTGCTTTATGGGAAAAGCCTGTTCCAATTTAGTCTGGAACTGCCCTACTTTAGAGTTTTTATGGTTATCAGTCTATACAAAGAATCTCCAAATTGATACAGTGGGAACTAAGCTGTCAAATCAATCTGTCAAGACTGTTTCGCTTGAAAAAAGAATGGAGACTCTCAAGCTGACTGGGTAAAGTGACAAAGGATTTTTCGAGATAGTTGGAGATTTGGAGAGTTGAAGAAACTTTTCCGGGTTTGGCTAGTTTTAAAGGAGAATCAGGAAAAGCAGAGGAAATACGAGCACAGAGTGGCAAGATGAAGAATTTTCAGAGGGTATTTTTCTCTTTAGGATGAAGTTGGAGGACATTAGCCCAGTTTATCAGAGTTTTGAAAGGTTAAAAAAAAGAGAGAAAAAGATTAATTTTACTTTATTTTCTATTTTTAAAAACCGCTTTGTTATTGTTGCTTAAATATGGATTTAGAAAATAATATTGTGGTTTTTAAATGAAACGAGTATTTTTGTTTGTAAACTATATCTGGCCAAATAAACTATTCACTTATTAAAGATATGGGAAAATTACAGTCTGCTTTGGAGCCAAATTTTGTATATGTTTGTAAATTAAGAAATCCAGAAACAGATCTACCTATTGCCAAGCAAAACAATATTGGTATATGAGGCAGAATCAGCAGATAGTTTATGTAGGATAACCTCCCCCGCAAGAAGCCTAGCATTTATATTTTCAAGACTAATATTTTTTATTAAAACTAAAATATTACAGTTCAGAAAAATACTTGTAGTGATAAACAAGAATAGCTATTTCTTTGAGTGGTGGTTGTTAGTTCCTATATGGGTATATAACATAACATATAGTCCTTCCAAAGCTATATCGTAGCTCTGGACAAATTAGACTCAGGACTTTTAAATGAAAACTTCTGAACATGACTTTTACAGGCCATGGGTGGTTTAGAAGCTCAGATCTGTGTGAGCTGAGTTATTCAGAGAACTTCACAGCATTGTACCAATTTGAGCTATTGCCATGATTTCAATAAGGAAATGGCATCGAGGGATTGTGCGGGCTGTCAGCACAAAGGTACAGAATACCTAAGGGGGGAAGTTGACTCTGACTGCAGCAGAAGGCTCATTTGGGAACACTGGTTAAAATAATAATGCAACTGTAACTTTTTGAGGAATATCACAAGCGCTTACTAAGTTGTATGCATTGTTTTGCATTCTCTCTAACAGTGTATGAGAATTTCAGTTTCTCTACATCCTCACCAATCCTTACAATCATCTGCCTTTTTTATTATGACTATTCAGGTGGATGTGAAATGGTATCTTATTGTAGTTTTGATCTGTATTTTGCTAATGACTAATGATGTTGAATATCATTTTATGTTTATTGGCCACCTGTATAACTTCTTTGTAATATGCCAATTCAAGTATTTTGCCCATTTTTAATTGGGTTATTTTGAAGTTCATTCTTATACACAGTGTGAGATAGAAGTCAGTTTGATTCTTTCCACGTGCCCATACAGTTTTTCCAGCATTATTTATTGAAGAGACTAATATTTCCCCCATTGAATGATCTTGACACATATATCAAAAAAATAATTGATATGCAAGTCCCCGGGCTTGATCCCCAATACCACACATGCACAAAAGAAAATTGACCGTATTATATGTCAGAGTTTAATTTTGGATTCTCACGTCTTTTCTGTACCTCAGTCCTTAGGCACCACACTACTTATTGTGCCACACTACTTTGTTGGAGTTTCTTCCCACAAGTTTTACTGAGTTATAACTGACAAATAAAAAAAATTAAACATATTTAAGGTGTATAACTGATGTTTTGATATAAGTATACACCTTTTTGAATGATTCCCATAATCAAGCTAATTCACACAATCCATCCACTGATATAATTACTATTTTTATGTGATAAAAACAAAAGTTTTAAGTATATGACATTATTAATCATAGTCACTACACTGTTCATTATATCTCTAGAACTTTTAGTGAAATTTTTTAAGTACAACACTGTTTCAGTTACTGTAGTTTAGTAGTAAGTTTTAAATTTGGGAAATGTGCGCATTTTCAACTTTCTTATTTTTAAAGATTGTTTTATCTATCTTGAGTTTCTTCATTCTCATATGAATTTGAGGATAATTGTTTTAATTTCTTGAAAAAAGAAAGGCAGGTGAAATTTTGCTAGGGATCTCATTAAATCCAGGAATCAATTTGAGAAACAGTGTTGTCTTAATAATATTGAGACTTCTAATCTATGAACATGGACTGTCTCTCTGTGTATTTAAATCTTCTTTAATTTTCAGAGTATACCTCTTACACTTTTTATTATATTTATACCAAAGTATTTTATTTTTTGATGCCATTATGGATAGAAGTGCTTTTTAAATTTCATTTTCAGATTATTTATTTTATAGATAGTTTTTTAAAAATTACTTTGTACTCTGTGACCTTACTGAACTTGTTTCTATAGGTGTATTATTTATTCATTTTTCCTAAATTCCTTAGAATTTCTTCCTTTCTAATCTTCATACCTTTATTTCTTTTTCTTGCATTATTGCACTGGCTGAAATATTCATCACATTCTTGAATACAAGCAGTGAGAGAATACAACCTTGCCTTTTTTGTTAATCTTAGGAGGAAAGCATTCAAACATTCACCATATGATGTTAGTGTTAGTTTTTTAAATCAGATTTTTATTAGACTGGGAAGTTTTTATCATGAGTGGGTGTTTGATTTTGCCATTTTTTGCCTGTGGATGAATATGTGGTTTTTGTCTTGTATTCTATTAAGACAGCATATTTCATTAATGAATTCCTATGTTAAACCAACTTTCCATTTCTGGGATAAATCCTCCTCACGTATAATACATAATCCTTTTTATATACTTCTAGATTTGGGTTGCCATTTTGTTGTGGACTTTTGTGTTCATATTCATGAAGGACAGTAGTTTTGCTTTTCTTTTGATGTCTGTCAGGCTTTGGTGACAGGGCAGTTCTGGCCTCAGGGAACGAGTTGGAAAGGATTGTTCTCTGTAGTAGTTTTTGGCAGAGTTTGCAAAGGATTCATTTTGTTTCTTCTTAAATGGTCTGATAGGATTTACCACTGAAATACTTGGGCCTGACCTAAGCTTTGTGTCAGAATTTTAAGTTATTCATTTCATTTCTTTACTTGTTATATGCCTATTCAGATTTTCTGTTTTTGATTCAATGTCAGCATTTTGTGTCTACCTAAGTTGTTTTCCCAGTGCCTCTGCTTACATAAGGGTGACTTTTTTTTAAAAGTAGGACTCTCTTAAAGTCATAATAGATGTTACTTCCCAAGAAGGCTCTTGCCCCTCCCTGAGGCCCACCCTTATGTCTCCCCCACAGGTCAGCACCTAGAACAGCAGGGGGACCTTCAAAATATGGATTGGTTCATCCTCCTGTTCTCCTTGTTCTTCAGTTATTAAATATTTTACACATCACCTCTTGCACATGGAAGTCTGAGATCCCACTGCAGACCTCCTTCCCACCTTGATCTGGGACTGACCATGTACTTCAGCATTCTACTAGGCAGATCTGGTGGAAAAAACAGCATGGATTGATTGGGTAAGACTGACTGGCAGTTGTGGGTACAGACTGAGAGGCTTGGGAACCCAAGGCTGGCAGGGAGAGAGTGGTATGTGGGGCCTGGGCTGATTTCTAATGAAATTTTAAGCCCCAGCTATGACTATTACAAAGAAAAGGAAAGTGGCTGATGATATGTGCATAGCTCAAAGTAAGTGAACTGAAAATATGTCTTTAAAGGTCTTACTGGCTGATGCAACACAAATTGAAACACATGTATTTCAAGTAAGATTCCTAATTCAAATCCCCCAAGAAGCCCAGCTGGTAACCCACCACCTTTCATTGATTCAGACATGCACATTTCCTTTGGCATTTATACATCTCTGAAATTAGACATTATAATGGATGGCAAGTCACAAATTGTGTATAACACAGTAGTGTCCTGTTACCAAAGATGCTTTAAATTAGATGAAATTCAAGAAGTGAGTAGCATGGGCAAGGAAAATCACATTCCTCTGGGTCTGCCTTTCACTTCAAAAGAGATTAATTCAGAGACATTGTTATGGCTTGTGTCTAGATTTCCCCCAAGAGCCTCATGTAGTCATAGGTGGGGGGTTTTCAGAAGTGGCTGGATCTAGAGTGTGTGATGCTGGGATCAAGGGTGTATGATTACTAAATTAGTCCACTGATTGGTTTAGCATGATTATGGGTAGGATTAAGGGTAGCCCACCATGGGTGTGAGTGCTACTGGGCCTAAGGGAGGGTAGCCTGAATAAAATATATAAGTGACAGAAAGAGGGCTAGTGGGGTCGCTTGTGGTTGCTGCCTTTTGCCTGCCTGCTCTGTGATCCCATGCCACCCTGCCTTGGGACCAGCCAACTAAGAACTGAAACCTCTACAAACTGAGCCAAAATAAACCTTTCCTCCTTTTACTTTGGTTGTCTGGTATTTTGTCTCAGCAACAAGAAAAAAGTAACTAAGACAGACTTACTCTTACATGGTAAGAAAACAACACAGGAGTAGTAATAAATGCCAACTACATTGTTGCCTCCGTGCCCAGGAGCCAATAGATCATGGTGACCCCTGGCAAACCAAAGAGAGCCCTGGGTTCCGGAGGCAGCGGCCCCTCCACCCTGGCTGATGTCTAGGGTGACAGATGCCCAATATTAACAGGTGTGCTGAGTTTTCAGAGAAGGGTTAATTTAGCAGTTTATGGGAAACTCCTAATTTTAAAATAATGGCTTGATTTTTTTTTAAACTCTCTAGCAAAAAAATAAAATGCATACAAGTTGGATCCAGTCTGTCATCACTCTGGTTATATATGGTCCCTGTGCTAAAGATGCAGTACTTTATTAAGAAGCAGAGTGAGACAAACCACTTTTTACAGTGAAGCCAAAAAACAAAAACCCATTTCAAAATTAACAGTCAGTTCACGGGTGTGGAATAAAAAAATATTGAAGGGCGTATTACTTAGGTCACTTTTAAACATTTTTTTTCTGCTTCCCTCTCAACAGAAGGTAAGAAAATGAGGTTAAATCTATTGAAGATGTTGCATTTCCTGTTTATAAAAATAGATGATCACTTTTAACATGCAGACTCAGGTTTCCAAAGCAACAGCATTTGCATCTTACAGCTATAGCTGTGGTCAGTGAGAGACAAGATGATGGAGTAGAAAATCATCATATTATTGAAAGACCAAGTTCCAGTTCCAGCTTTATGATTTTATGCAAATAATTTAGTGTCCTTCAGCTTCGTTGTCCCCGTTTATAAAACAGGGGTAGTGACACCTGCCTGCCCTAGCTCATGTGGTTGTGTTCAGGGCCATGTGAGGTGAACCATGGAAAGAAAAGGGCTGGGCCACTAACAGCTGTTAGCATTGTCCACTCTGTACAGTGGTCTCAGGCTCTTGAATCTCAGAGTCCCCAGCGTAGTCTATGGCTCTTTCTCCAGACCACAGATATCTGAGCCAGTGGGTTGAGTAGATTAAGAAACACAAGGCAGGAAGATATTTTTAAAAGCCACATCTTGGAATCTGAAATAGTACTGTAGAGGAGGTTTAGGCAAATCTTAGATGACAACCTTGAAGGATTAAACTTTCATATTTGCAATTCAGAGTCACCTGAATTGTACCTCAGCCTTGGGGGCCTTCTCGCAATTTGACCTTTAGGTACTTTCTTTCCGTTCTCTTTCATGTTTTCATTCTATGTTGCTTTATAAGGAAAAGAAAAGCCCTAACTTTTTTCTTGGTGAATATATTTTTTTCTTACAATGTAAAGCTCTATTTTAGAGTTGTAAGGAGTCAACACACTTTACTTTGGTGACCTATATCCCGTCTGCTTTGACTCTTACCTCTACACAATCTGAAATCCTGTTGAGAATTAAGCATAAATTATACTTTTTAAGGGGAAAAAAATTAATCTCTTTCAGAAGATGTCACTCAAAACTAGTGATTTTTTTTTTTAGTGATGTATTTCTAACTTCTAAGTTGGAGATATATTTGTAAATTTACTCCCATAACCTCAGATTCACTCTAGTGCAAATAAGTTGATTGTCTTATCAAAAAGACCAATCCACTTTGATCTCACTACTTTTCTTTACGGCATCACTGTCTTCTAGGGGTTCATATACTTTTTCTATAAAGGACTGGATAGTGAATATTTTAGGCTTTTAGCAACATAGAATTTCAGTCACAACTCCTCACCTCTCCCATTGCAGTGCAAAAGCAGCCATAGACAATATGTAAGTAAATGATCATGCCTGTATTCTAATAAAACTTTATTTATAAAGACAATAGATTTGGGCTGTGGCCTTAGTCTAGTGTCCCAAAATGAAATTGTCAGAATCAGTCTTGACTGTCCACCTTAAAGGTATACATCCAAGGAGCTGTCAAGTAACAATAATTATTCCTTTCAGCAATTCCGCTCATTTCTCCCCCATTTCCTTTCCCTCTGCTGATTTCACATTCTGTACAATCACAGTGACATTTTTTTTTCTAGTGGTGGTAAGGGAGGTGTCTTACTCTTTTTCTGATTCTTATTGATAGTGAGATCTACGAAAGTTTTACCTAACTCAGAGTCACAGAGGTTTTCACATAGAAGTTTGTATAATCTTAGGTTTTAAGTTTAGCCCTGTGTTACATTTTGAGTTAATTCTTGTATCTATAGTGAGATTGGGATCAAAGGGGGTTTTCTTTGTTTTGTTTTAACATGTAAATTTTCAATGGCTCCAGCATCATTTGTTGAACTACTACTTTTTCTCCAATGAAGTGCCTTTGCCTGTCTGCCAGTAATCAGCTGTTTGTGTATGTATGAGTCTGTTTTCAGACTCTAATTCATATTCTGTGCCATTGATCAATTTTTTAAAAATCTTAATACTAGTACAAACTGCCTTTTCTACTGTAGCTTTTTAGTCTTGGAAAAAAATCATGTTAACCCTCCAGCTCAGTTCTACTCTTACAAAGTTGTTTTGTTTTGTAGGTCCTTTGCATTTTCATATGCATTTTAGGAATTTTGTCTACTCCTACCCAAAATGAAAATAAAACAAAATCCATGGAAGTATTTGTATTGGGATGGCTTTAAATGTTTAGATTACATTGAGGAGAATTAACATCTTAATAATGTTGAGTCTGGCCGGGGATTTAGCTCAGTGGTTTAACCGCCTGTGGTGCAAACGCAAGGACCTGAGTTCGATCCCTAGTACCAACCCCCCCCCACAAAATAAATAAATAAATAATAATGTTGAGTCTTCTAACCCATGAACATGGAATATGTTTCTATTTATTAATATCTTCTTTAGTTTATCTCAGTAGTATTCTGTAGTTTTATTCAGGTCTTAATAATATGGTAGATTTATTCCTATTTCCTCTTTTTTGATGCTAATGCATATTAAATTTCAATCTGACTGCTCACTGCTGATATATAGAAATTTTGCATAGTGATCTTGCATTCTACAACTTTACTAAACTCACTTATTCTAATAGATTTTTTTTGTATATTACATCAGATGCCTTTGTGAATAAAGGCAGTTTTCTATCTTCCTTTCTGATCCAGATGCCTTTTATTTCTTATTTATTTATTTTTTATTTATTCTTCTTATTTATTTATTTTATTGATTGCCTTGGCTATGAACTCCAGTAGAATGTTGAAAAGAAGTGTTGAGAGTCAATCTGCTTGTCTTGTTTCTGATCTGGGATAGTAGCACACACCTGCAATTCCAGCTACTCCAAGACTTCAGGCAGGAGGACTGTAAGTCAAGGCCAGACCAGGCAACTTAACAATACTTTCCAAAAAGAATTGAATGAACTAAGAAAAGAAAAGAAAGGGCAGGAAGATATGGTTCAGTAATGGAGTGATTGCCTAGAATGCATAAGGCCCTGGGTTCGGTCCCCACTCCCCACCCTGAAAAAAAATGTAACTGGGTGTGTGGTGCCACAAATTTGAGCCCAGCCTAGGCAATTTAGCAATTCAGCGAGACCTTGTCTTAAAATAACAAATAAAAAAATGTTGGATACAGCTTAGTGTGAAAGCCCTGAGTTCCTGGGTTCAATCCCCAGTATGAAAGAGAGAGAGATCAAAGGGGGGGGGAGAAGGAGGAGGAGGAGGGGAGGGGAGGAAAAGAATGGAAAAGGAAAGAAGCAAGGAAGAAAGAGAGAGAGGAAAGGAAAGGAGAGAGAAAGAGAGAGACAGAGACCAGTTTTTCACCATTAGATCTGGTGCTAGATTTTTCAGAAATGCCTTTTATGTAGCTGAGGAACTACAATTCTATTTGCACTTTACAAAGAGTATTTTAAAAATCAGGAACAGATACTAGATATTAGGTTTTGTCAGATGCTTTTTCTTTATTGATTAAACTGATCATACAGTTTTTCTTTTTTTAATCAATGTTGTAAATTACACAGACCGATTTTCAAATCCTAAGCCAATCCTGCATTACTGCGATAAACCCCCCTTGGCTGTGATGTATTTTTCCCTTTTATAAGTTGTTGGATCTAACTTATTAAAATTTTGTTGTGAATTTTTGCATCTGTACTTCTGAGGCATACAAATCTGTAGTTTTCTTTTTCTTGTCCCGTATTTGTCCTGGTTTCATATCAGGATCTCTTGGAATGAGTCAGAAAATATTCTCTCTTCCATTTTCTGGAAGAGGTTTGTGGACTTGGTTTGCCAGCTTTCTTACATAGCTGGTAGAATTCACCAGAGAAGCCACCTAGTGGTGTAGTTTTCTGGTTTCATTGACTTTTTTCTCTATTATTTTTGTTTTTATTTCATCAATTTATGAGGTTAGCATTATTATTTACTTATTAATTATTTCCTTCTGTTTATTTTGGGTTTAATTTGTTTGCTTTTTCTTGTTCTTGAAGGTAAACTGAGGTCATTAACCTGAGACCCTCGCATGTGTCTAACATAGGTATTTAAATGTTATAAATTTTCCCAGAACGTCTCTGCCTTTGTGGCACCCTCGGATTCTTGTATATTCATTCAGTTCAAACTAATCTCAGTTTCCTTTTTTTTGTTTGTTTTTGGTACCGGGGATCAAACTCAGGTCCTTGCGCTTGTGCAGCAGGCGGCGAAACCACTGAGCTGAATCCCCAGCCCTCAGTTTCCTTTTTTGATTTCTTCTTTGACCCATGGCTTATTTAGAAATCTGTTGCTCACTTTCCAAATATTCAGACATTTTCTAGATAACTTTCTGTTCCTGATTTATGATTTAATCCACTATGGGGAGAGAATGATACACTTTATAAGACTTGAATTCTTATAATTCGCATTGAAACTTGTTTTATGGCCCTAAATACAATATGTCTTACTTAATGTCTATGCACACTTGAAAAAAATATGTATTCTTTTATTGGTACAGGGTTCTAATAGTCCAAGTCTTCTGTATCCTTACTGATTTTCTGCTGACTTAGTATATCAGCTATTGAGAGAAATAAATAAAACTCTCATTAGAATTGAGGATTTATCTATTTCTTCTTACAGTTTTATCTATTTTTAGTCTGTTTTGAAACTATTAAGTGTATGAACATTTGAGATGATTGTGTCTTCTTCATGAATTGATCCTTGTATCATTTATAAATTACCTGTTTTATCCTTGATGGTATTCTTTGCTGTAAAATATACCCATCTATATATACTTATATATATTATAAATAATATATTTACTTCAAGTTTGTTTTTTACTAGTTTTCAGATATTATTTTCCATGCTTTCACATTTAATCTAGTTGTCTGTCTATATTTAAATTCCTTGTAAGCTACGTGTAGTAAGATTTTGATTTTTTTATTCAATATGCCAATCTATCTCTTAATTAGGATGTGTAGACCATTTACATTTAATGTAGTTAAATTTATTTACTATTTTTTATGACTCCATTTTATCCATGCTGTTGGCTTATTATTTACAAATCTTTGTTTTGTAATTCTAATGATTACTATAGCTTTATAAATATATTTTGGCGATGGTGAACCGTTTAGAGTTTTCAATGATGGCAAATAGCAGCTTTGGCACATGTGCCATAGGTTTGCCACCACTGCTATATATCTTTAATTTACCTCAGTCTACCTTCAAGTAATATTATATTATTTCACATTGTTTAAGAATATTTACTTTCTGTAACATGGTCAGCTAGAGTTCAGCTGATCCAATAATTTCTTTTTAATGAACAAAGAGTATTTGGTTTAGTTGAAACTGGAGATCAGCCTAAAACTTTTCAAAGAAGTCAGTCCTAGCCACCTTGACCTTCTAGGGTATGCTGTTACTAATTTCAAAGAAGTTTTCAATATAGAGTTGAAATTTTCTTAGAATCTAACTTCAATTTCTAGGGGAGGAAATGTATATTTCTAAAACTAACTACAGAAATTGTTTAACACCTCCATTTTTCATTTAAAAACTAGAGGACAATGAATATAAAAATATGCAAGAATCACAGGAGACCCACATATCCAACCACCTAGATGAAGTCGTTGCTGCTGTCAGCATCAATCCGAGAAAGAAGATCCAGAACAAACTGCCTCAGACCGTGCTATTCCAGCCTCCTCGAGAGAAACTCCACCTCTGTGAGGAGAAAGCCAAGTCCTGCTTCAGCAGTCACCAAGTAAGAAGCCTTTCCATTCTCTACCTGTTCTTTGGGAATTGAACTACTGTACCACATATGACTGAAAGAAGTAGATACTCTAGGTTACATTCCTAATCTGAAGACTATGACAAAAGAGTACATAAGAGAAAGCCTCTGCTATCTCGTGAGAGAATGTAAGACCTCAGGGCTCCATGCTCAGCAAATGGCATGGGCAGTAATAAATATTTATTGAGTTTCTACCTGTGCCAGGTTTAGACACTGGCATATAGTACAATGCAGACGAAGTTTCTGCTGCCATAGGACTTAGACTCCTTTATGTTCTGAATCTTCCTCTTCTAGGTATACTTCTCCCTCGTTCTCCTCTCAAAAGTTTTATTCATTTTGATTTGTCAGGCCCTGTTTTTCCATTCATTATTTTATTGGTACCCATTGTCTGCCCGTTATGTGTCAGGTGCCGTGCAGGTGCCCAGGGTTCAGGGGGAAAAGCCACAGCCTCTGCCTCCGTGCGTTGATGGTTTGGTTGAGATGATGACAGGAGGGCAGATCATGGTGGACAGTGGGATGGGTTCTGTGATAGATACAGCTCAGAGTGAGAGAGACCCGAAACAGGAAGGGGTGGATGATGGCCCTGGAGGTGGTGAGGGCAGTGGTTAAGGCTCACTTCTTGGGATGGCAGTTACTTGGCCTGCACAGATAACTGCTTATGAGTCAGCCAGGTGCAGGTGTGGGAGATGGCAAAGGCATTCCGGCAAACATAGTGGGTGGGTAAGAACCAAGGACTCTGATTGGTTCAAGGAGCTGTCTGAGATGCAGGCTTTAGTGACATAGGACAAGAAATGAAGCAGGTTGTTGGTAAGACCTGGGGCCTGGAGGGCACTCACTGCCCAGCCAAAGTGTTTTGGTTTTCTTTTCAAGGGACTGGAGGAATAGCCTAGGATTATAAACAAGAGAAAACCCATGAGCATGTCTGAGTTTTAAGAATGATCATTCCTGTAGAAACTAGAGGAGGGGAGTTAAGAAGATATATGCAGTAATCCTGGCATGGAATTATGAGGGCCTGAACTGTGTAAGGCAGAGGCAGTAGAGAGATT
This sequence comes from Heterocephalus glaber, assembly GCF_000247695.1. Next base: position 5,118,858 of record NW_004624768.1, read on the forward strand.
GAGATCTTTTGAAAGGAATGTAGAAATGCAAATCAGTGGGCCTGGATGGCCAAGGGGACATCAGAGATGGAGAGGTGGGTCCAAGGCAGAGGGGGTGTGCAGAACCCTGATGCAGGGCTCGGTCTGCTGGGGTGACTGGGGAGACTTGCCTGTTCCCCTCATCAGTACCGTGAGTCCAGGAGGAAGAGCAGCCGAATGGCAAGTGGGCAGGAAATTGGTTTGGAGCACATGCTTACTCATCATGCAGCTGATGTTTAATCAGTAGCTACTGTGCCCAGGCCATCTGCCTTCAGCCAGTAGCACTCTTCAACCAAAGTTCAGCAAGAGAATCAATCCCTACTACCCAAAGGCATTCGGTGCTTCTCTCCTATGTGTGGTCCTAAAGAATTTCTGTGTTCTGTGGGCCAGATGAGGAATCCAGGGGGACAACAAAGAACAAGATAAGCAGTGCACATGTCCTTGTGGAGCTGAGGGACACTGACACTGTGAATAAAACAGATAGTTGAAATAGAATGAGCTCATCTTGGGCAGGCTGACCTGGGGAGGCATCGGAGGAGGTGACAAACAGAAGGAGCTACCATGGAGAAGCTGAGGGAAAAGAATTCTAGAAAGAGGAAACACCACCCATAAAATCTGTAAAGGAGGCGCGAGGGTGCTATTTGAAGTGAAGAGAGGCCATGGGTTGGAGAAATGATCAGTTCAGTTAGGCTCTTGAAGGTTGCGTGCTGAGAGATCTTAAAAATGTCAGGAAGTTCTCCATATGGCGTCATTCACTTTTTGAATTAATTCAGTTCTGGGTCATTTTTTAAAAATAATTTTAGAGTTACTAAAAAGTTATGGTTCACCAGTTAACATTTACTTTATCCCTTTTTTAAAGTTCTTCAGGGCTGGGAGTAAACCCAGGGCCTCGCACATATTAAATACACTCTGCCACGGAGCCACATCCAGCCCTATGTTCATTCATATCCTCCATTCCTTCCGTGTGATTTTTCTGAGCTCTCTGAGAACAGGTTACAGATACTATGATCATTGACATCTAGATACTTGTGTCTATTCCCTAAGAATAAGGATATTCTCCTACATAACCACGGTGTGGTGATCGAAATTAAGAAGTAGTGTCGGTGAATACTGTTACCTAATCGGCAAACCGTATCTATTTCTCTACACTAATGTCCTTCATAGTAAAAAAATCAGATCCACAGTCCAATCCATGAATTCAGATTGGATACAGTTTCTCCCCCACCCAACCCCATGATTGTTTTGAGACAGGGCCTCTCTATGTAGTCCACTCTGGCCTTGAACTTCTGTCCTCCCACCTCAGCCTCCCGATCCTGGGCTTACAACCATGCACCTCCATGTCTGGCCTGCTGTGTCTCTTTAGTCTCCTTTAATCTCAATTGTCTTAACCTGCTTATCAGGATCTTGATGGTTTTTCAGAAGTACACTCCAATTATTTTGTAGAATATCTCTTGATTTGAATTTGTATTTCCTCATGATTCCATTCCAATTATGCATTTAGGACAGGAATATTGCAGATACAACTTTAGAGACCTCCTTGGTACTTCATACCAGAAAATATAGAATGTCCATTGGTCTCATCATTGCCGTGCTAACCTTGAATGCTTGGTTAAAGTGCTGGCTCCCAGGTTTGTTCACTGTGGAGTTATTTCTCCCTTTGTAATGAATAAGAACCCTGAAGAGAGATACACTAGGTTGTGAAAACACTCAAGCCTTCACTCCTAAGTTTTAGCATCCACTGATGATTCTTGCCTGATTCTGTTATTATCTATGATGCTTGTCAAATAACAAGCCTCTGACTCCAGTATGCTTTCAACATTTGTTTGTATTTCATTATAAGGAAGAGCTTTTCCTTCTTCACACTGTATTTATTATTCATGTATTTACATCCATACGGGTTCAGGAAATCCTGTTTTACAACAGGATTATTATGTACTACAACCCATTCTTTTCACTGAAGCTTCAGTCATCTGATATTTCCCAGTGGGAGTGGCTTCAAGCTGGCCAAGTCCTTGATCTGTCCTCTTATTCTTTGAACATTTTCTTAATTTTGGGCACAAGATTTTTCGGGTTCATCTTGGGCTTACCCTGCTCTGGCACTGGGTTCAGGGAACCCTGGTTTCTTATCTCCATACAGGCTATTCGGAGAGTAGAAAAAAAATTTGAAACCTAAATGCCCAACAATGGTGACTAAGTAACTGCATTAGGATAATCTACACAATAAACACTGTGCTGCCATTAAAACATAGATGGTGAAGCAGTTGTTTAAGTTGTCTGGACCCCTGTGACCCCCTCCCGGCCGGCCGCAGTGCCTTTGAACCACAGCGGGAGAAGGCCAGGAGAAGGCGAGTCTGGGCTGCCTGCTGCTCTGCGGGGCACCGAGCCTCAGGCTGCCCGGACCCCACAGACCCACCACCGAGCGAGCAACCCATCATCGAGTATTAATGCAAAAAACCACAAACACGACAGTAAAACATCTTGGGAAATATATTGCTGCATCCTATGTGAAGTATCTAGAGTCTGCAGGTGCAAGAGTTGTACCAGTAAGGCTTAATCTTACATATTCAGAGTATGAAGAACTTTTCAAGTCTATCAGTGGAATCCTTTTACCCGGAGGAGGCGCTAATCTTGAGAAGTCAGGCTATGCTAATGTCTCCAAAATGTTTTACAACTTTTCCAGACAGTTTTGATGATGGAGACTATTTCCTGGGTGGGGTACATGCCTTGGATTTGAAGAGATTGTCTATCTGCTCAGTGAGGAAAGCTCATTAACTCTGACAAATACTGAGAATAAAACATTGCCGTTGAGCTTCACTAAAGGTGCATCAAAGAGCAGAATGTTCCAAAATTGTCTTCCTGACTTGTTGCAATCATTAGCAGCAGAACCTCTGGTTGCAAATTTTCACAAGGGGAGCCTCTCCATGAAGAATTTTATAATGAATAAAAACTTAAAGAAGTTTTTCAATGTATTAACTACAAATACAGATGGCAAGATTAAGTTCATTTCATCAATGGAAGGATATAAGTATCCAGTATATGCTGTCCAGTGGCATCCAGAAAAAGCACCTTATGAATGGCCAGATTTAAAAGGAATTTCCCATGCACCTAATGCTGTGAAGACTGCATTTTATTTAGCAGATTTTTTTTGTTCCTGAAGCTCGGAAAAGGAATCACCACTTTCAATCTCAGTCTAAAGAGAAGTCCTTGATTTATCAGCACTTTCCAATTTATACTGGAAATGTTTCTTTATTTGAGCAATGCTACATGTTTAATTGAAAATTTTCAATGTTAAAAAAAACCCATAGATGATGGCATGGGAAATGTTCATAAATTGTTAAAACAGCAGGTCACTCTGAGCCTATTTTGAAGAAGAAGAATATGTAGATGAGTTCATAAAAATAAAGAATAATGGGCTATTTAGCATGCTGGTTTTATGTCCATGAAGTGAGCTGGTGAGTGGTTTTAGTTTTCACCTTTTTGCTCATGTGCATTTTGACACCAGCAAGCATCTATTAACTCTTGTAAGAAGAAACTGTTACGGTGGAAAAGAGCCAAAGCCCCGCCTTCTTTCGGTACAGCTTCCTCCTGTTGGGTCACAAAAGTGACTCTGCTGTGGTTAACTGGATGTGCATTTTTGTCACGAAGAATGCGGTTTCAGGGTGCAAGTGTTTCTAACTGGCATTGCGTGGGGTCCATGGGGCCTTCTCCTGGGTCTTCTGTACAACTCTGTCCTTGTTCCTGTTTTCCTTCTTTGCCCTTTTTACTTGCTGTCATCAGCTACCTTGCCTTGTCCTAGTTATCTATTGTACATAAACCTTAAAACTTAGCGACCTGAGTCAAGCCATTTTTCTCCTGAGCCTACAGTTTGTGCGGAGCTCAGTGCTCAGCTGTGGCCCACGCAGCATCTGCTGGGCTGGCTGGGCATGCAGAGTCCACTCTATCACCACAGCCTACTCACATGGTTGACTAGTCAGTGCTGGCAGTTGGTGCCCTTCCTCGTGGGTCTCACCGTGGGGCCACTGAGTGTTCTTCACAGCGTGGTGGCTGGGTTTCATATTGGACTGCTGGGGCCACGATAGCAAAACACCACAGGCTGGGGCTCAAACAGCACAGGTTTATTTGCTTGCAATTTTGGAGGCTAGAAGTCCAGTTCAAGGTGCTGGTTTCATCCTGAGCCCTCTGTCCTTGGCTTGCAGATGGCTGCCCAGTGTCTTCACATGGTCTCTGAGCACATACAGCACTGGAGTGTCTTCCTCCTCTGGAAGAACACCCGTCATGTTGGAGTAGGCCTACCCTATGACCTCCTTTTCACTCAGTCACCTCTTTAAAGGCCCTATTTTTGAATATGGCTGCATCCTCAGGGGTAGGAGGTTGTGACTTAAACATATTGACTGGGAGGGACACAATGTAACCCATATCCAGATTCCAACAATGACACCCAAGAAGAGAGAGACAGTCATTAGTTCCTTGAGACCTGGGTGGGTCTGAAAACTGGCACTGCATCAGTTCTTTCATATTTCATTGGCCAAACTCATAAAGCTCAGTCTCAAAGAGATGGGGACAGAGACCCCTATCTCTGGTTGGAAGGATTGTCTCAGAATTTTGGAGATGTGTTATGAAACCACCAGCCTTACTTTGAGTATTTTACTCCTCATAGCTGATCTGGAGCTGGAAAGCCATGGTTCCCTCCTCTCTTTCTCCTAGCTCTGAATGAAAATGTGCTTCTCACTCCTTTGCTAAGTCCCAGTGATCTCATTTACTAGGCTACTATCATAGGCTGCTATCATAGGCTGCTAATGAGAGCTTTAAAATGAGAGCTCATTGGGGCCGGGCATTTAGCTCAGTGGTTCTGTCGCCTGCCTCGCAAGTGCAAGGTCCCGAGTTTGATTCCTGGTGACAACAACAACAAAAAAAAACCAAAGTAAAATAAAATAAAATGAGAGCTCAAGTGTGTTATCTGAAAACCACTACTACTGTCCACTTATAGCTGAATATGTGGGAGTCACTCATTGAGGAACAGGTAGAAAACCTACTTTTCTATTTTTCTCTATTTCATTACATTTTTCACCTTGAAGTGTACTATAAATTGCATTTGTTTCTTATATCTATTGTTTGTTTTGTTCTCTGTTGTATCTCAAGTGCTCAGAACCATGCTTAGTACCAAGTAGGTACTGAATAAATTTTTGTTGAATAGATGAAAGCAAGTTTTGTGCTTTGTGACTCTGAAGTTTTAAGCTAACTGGTAAGTTCATTTTATTTTCCTAACAGTATAAACAAGGTATCCACGAACTTTCGCGTTGCATAGCATTGACGAGGATTTGCTATGGCGACTCCCACTGGAAACTGGCAGAGGCACATATCAGTTTGGCTCAAGGCTACCTCCTGATGAAAGGTGAGCTCATCCCACACTGAGCAGGGTAAGTTGGTTGGTTTCTGCTGTTCTTTTTTTTTTTTTAATTCTTTTATTGGTACATTGTAGGTATACAACACAATTACATTTCTCATTGGGAATTGTACCTTTATATAATGCATCTTGGTTCTTATTTTTTC
>NW_004624768.1:5141183-5151762 GCF_000247695.1 Heterocephalus glaber
TATATTGTTCTTATAATAAGTTATTCTTAAAAAATTTAAGATTCAGTTAAAAAATGCCTACCTCATGTGTACAGTGTTTTCAGTCAGTTTCAACATTCTACACCCGTGGGTGGTGGTGGGGTAGACCTGAGAGAACAATTGAGCCCACTTCCGTATGAGGACAACCTGAGTTGCTCCACCGAGCATGCAGGTTGGGAGGACAAGCAAAAGATAGGATAATGTATAGGTCTTTAATAACTCTCTGCTTGGCCTACTTTTGTTTACAGAGAACTTTCACTAGCATCTTACTTGATTCTCACAACAGTGCTATCAGACACCGGAGTTCAAATCGGGAAACCAAAGTTCAAAGACATTTGTCTGTCCTTGCCCAAGCTCTGTAAGTACAGATGCTGAGATTACAGTTTGCTTCTCTGCTTCTGCCTCAGGACTCCCCTGCCTCTTATACTGGACTCTTTTCCATAAAACTTTCTCTGGGAGCCAAGTATTTACGCAGTGAATTTTTGATACCTAAAAAGGGACATGGTATAAAATTGGAGTCATATCCTGTGCTTTTGGCTAAGCTAATTAGTAAGTGTTCGTCATTACAAACCCCTACTTTTATTTAGTATCCTATCTCAGGAAAGGAAGGATTGTTTCTGTATGAATTAAGGCATTCTTTCTTATTATTTTCTGTTTTCACATCTAGATGCTTGAATACCAAGCTTTGAATTTTGCTTCCTTTTAAAGCAGTTGTCCGGATTAAATCATCTTGGTGTTTGTGTCTGCTTTTTTACTCTTCCATGAATTTTTTGGCAGCTGTGGAAACAAAAGACCTATTCCGTACTACCTCGACACACCCCACATCATCTGTGAACATGAAAAAGAAAAAAGATGATTTTATTTCTTTGGTCAAATCTTGATAGCAGTGTCTGAGTGCTCTCGGCTAAATTAGGTGGAAAAAAATCTAGTCATTTTTAAAGCATTGTGACTTTCTCTAGATTCTAAACAAGCAATCAGCGAATTTTCTCTGGACATTCTGGTGGTAAATAATAGGCTTCACAGGCTGCGTGACCTTTTTGACAGCTACTCAGCTCTACCGGTGTGATTCAAAGGCAGCCGTAGGTGATATATAAACAAATGGACGGGCTGCAGGCCAGTAGAACTAGTCACAAAAACAGTGAGCAGGTTTGGCCTCCAGACAAGAATTTGCTGACCCTTGTTTTTTATTCTTTCAGCTTTATCTGCCTGGAATCTAATTCTCTTAACAAAGTGATTTCTGACAAACCAAATGTTTCAGAGTCTCCTTCTGTCACCAAATTGCTACTGGGTTATTTCTGCAACAGTAAAGTCTGGTATTTGCAAAAATAGTGATGATCCATTGCACTCTAAGCTCACGAAAGGTCAGAAGGAGCCTAATATTATTTGGTCACCTGTTAATCTTTTTCTCCCTGAGATTAGATTTGCTGCAAGCTATAACCTGACTTGGTCTGGCACATAGCAACCCCTAACTTCCTCCTGTGTTTAAACCTCTTCACAATTATAAAAGTACTCAAGGTCAGAAACTGTTTAGTCAGTATTTTATTTCTACAGGCCATCAGAACTACAGATCTGAAAATTATTTTTACTTCTACCAATTAATTCTTTCGAGTGAAAAATATCTGATACAGATGAAAACAACACTGAGATTCCAGCTCACTCCAGAAAGAATGGTTGTTATCAAGAAATCAACCAATAGCAAATGCTGGTGAGGTTGTGGGGAAAAAGGAACCCTTCTCTGTTGGTGGGCCTAGTGCAATCACTGTGGAAATCAGTGTGGAGATTCCTCAGAAAACTAAAACTAGAGGTTCCATTTGACCCAGCTATCCCCCTTCTTGGTATCTTCCAAGAAAGAATTAAAAGCCTCATACCACAGTGATACATGCACACCTATGTTTACAGCAGCACAATTTATGATCGCTAAATCTTGGAAACAACCCAAGTGCCCATCAACTGATAAATGGACAAAGAAGATGTGGTTTTTAAATACAGTGGAGTACTACTCTGTCATAAAGAAGGATAAACTTGATACATTTCTAGGTAAATAGATGCACCTGGAGACCAGACTCTTAAGTGAAATAAATTGGACACATATGTTTAAATATTGCATTGTTTCTCTGGTGTGAGAACCCAAGAGGATAAATAAAGACCAAAATGTATTATAGATATTGAGAAATAGGAAGAAAATGTTCAAATGGGAAGGGGAACACAGGAGGGGGTAGGGAGAAAGGAAGGAAGGGAAAAGAAAAAAAAAGTAGAAAGAAAAAATGGAAACAAAGCTTTTGTAAATGAGGGGAAGAGGGGTTGAAGGGAGGGGGAGATTGTGGAAAGAAGAATTAAGATGTAACAAGTACAGGTACAAGTTCCCTATGATGAGTGTAATCACGTATATCTAAAATGTACCAATAAAATTAATTTTAAAAAGAGAAAATATCTGATGACTGAGTTAAAATAGACCTAATTTTATGATCTTGTAGTCACTTCCTCATGTTATGTTTCAGTTTCCTGTGGGCGCTTTGGGAATTGTAACAGCTTTTTGTATTAAAGAGCCTGGGATGGAAGGCAACGTGGGAGGGATTGCTGTCTTTCATTATGAATTTGGAAAATAAAATTTTTCAATGCAAGGAAAGTTTCTAGTAGTCTTAACAAAATATTTTGAAGATGGATATTTAAAAACATCTGTTGTTTTGTCTGCTGAACGATATATAGGATTACATTTTTATGTGAGAGATCTTAAGAAGCTGTAAGAACATTTTCTCACTGTCACCTGTACTTATAATTTTTTAATTACCTTTTTTCTGATATAAAAGTAATATAGTTTTATAGAAGAAAATTTGAGAAATTTAGAAAACCATAAATAAGAAAAATAAAATCATTCACAATCACTCCCTAAGGGTAAGTATTGCTAACGTTTTAATGACTATATTTTTGGCATCTCTCTGGACAAATGTAGATTGGCTATAAAATTTTCATATTCAGGAGATGATAACAAAATATTTTTGTAAGAACATTTTACTGAAGAATACAGAATGGATATGGTTTTGAGTTGATAAATAAGGATCACCACTAATTCTAATGCCATGACATTCTACAGTTGTAGAGGAACTTCCTGTAACCCACATGGATAGTTTCCTAAGGGAGAACGTTAAGTGCTTTGTACTTTCATTATTATAGAGAATGCTAAGGTAAACATTCTTGTATGTTTCTTGTTGCCCTGCCAGAGCATCTCTTCAAGATAAATTCCTAGAATTGATATTAGCAGAACTATATGTGTGTATGTACTATATTTGCATAATTTTGATGCAGAGAAGTTTGTGCCCACACTATATTCCCTTAACAATTAGTGAGAGTACTTTGTATCCTTACGATCCTGGAAATTTTCTGTAATTTCTCAAAGATCAGGTTTTAGCCTCTAAGCATCTTTTATGGTCATTTTGTGTTTTGTGGTTTTTAAACCAACATCTTTGTAGCACTCACTATGTGTCAGAGACTGTTGGGGCTTTTATGAATACTATTAATTTGATCTTCATAATTACCCAGTAAAGTGGACACTGTTACCATCCCTAACTTATGGATGGAGACACTGTTGCATGACTCGAAGGCTATAGACCTGGTGATGCAGAGCTAGTACTTGATCTGTCTGGTGATTCTACACCCCATTCTCATGACCACTGGGCCCTGCTGCCTCTTGGAGGAAATGCTTAGCTGTCAAGGAAATTAGCTGGACACCCGGGCCAGAGAGTCAAATCCTAACTACCAGCCACCTATACTTTCAATATTTTTATTTTAATTATTAAATAATCTCTTTGATTTTTTTAGGGTCTATCATAGTCAAAAGAAATCACAAGAAGCTCTGCCCCACTACCAAGAGGCATTGGAATATGTGGAGATCAGCAAAGGTGAAGAAAGTCCCGAGTATGTCTCCATCCTGAGAGAATTAGCAGGTGCAGAGCAAGCCCTGGGGTTCCACAACACAGCCATCAACCATTTCTTACAGGTGAGGGGCAGCTACCTGTCAGCACAGCTTGGCTGGACCCAATGCTTGTCATAAACATAAGTGGCACAGAAGTCAGACAGTGCCTAGCTTGCCATTTGCTCTGGGTCAGCAGAACACCCGGCCTAGCGCCAGTGTGCAGTAAAGATTTTCTTACCAGATGCCCAGGCAGGTGAGTGCTGGATATTGGTCCCCTGTGACCAGTTGTGCATTCTCCAAACAGTCAGGCTCCTTACAGGTGGGGTTTCACACATTGTGTGCATTATTTACCAGGTGAAGTTTCCTTATCTTTTAGTATTTATTTATTTAAAGCTCGTGTTACCAAACTGATCTGGATTCTTTTGAAACTGCACTCTGAAGTCTTTACCTGAAACCACTTAGTTACATCTGTTAGCTACTATTCTCTTTTATCACTGTAAGATTCCTGAGCTCAATTTCATCTTCTGTAGGAAATCTCAGGGGGGTTTTTGGTTTTTGGGTTTTTTTGGGGGGGGGGTTGTTTTTTAGGTCTTCAGCTGATTAGATGAGTTCCATTGTTTTGATTGAGGATAATCTCCTTTACTCAAATATAATTGATACAAATATTGATCACATCTACAAAACATAGTCATGGTAACATCTAGACTGATGTTTGACTGAACAACTGGGCATCATCATAACCTAATCAAGTTGACAGAGAAAATTAACCATCATAGAGAATTTGATGTCTTTGTTTCATTTCATCTGCTAAAAGCACTTTTTTATTTTTAGAGAATTTAAAATATAGCCTAATCCATTCCTGTTATTTCAAATGAGATATAATGACATGGTACTGAGAATATGTTATTGCTATATCTTTTAAAATTTGTCCGGCAATTTATACTCCCACTCACAGTGTGTTGGAGAGCTCCTTTCTCTCACTGTATCTGGATGGTGTCTTAGTCATTATTTCCACTCTGTACCATGTTATTTCCAGCTTATACATCAGAGAGACAGGAATTATAAAGGTCGAGTGTTATGCCCAGGAGTAACTAGCCTCGGTGTAACTAGGGATAGCCTAGATTCAGACCCATTCTAAATGATGTGTAGAGGATGGATTGGGGAGGTTGTGCCAAGACTGGAAGTGGAGAGATCAACAAGGAGGCTACTGGTGTATCAGAAGCAGAAATGATGGGGCCTGGAAATAGAATGAAGATCCTGGGAATGAAGAGAAGTGGGGGAATTGGAGAAAGATTCGGGAGGCAGAACTGACAGGGTGTGGAGATGAACTGGACACGGATGGGGAAAGGAAAGAAAGAACCAACGGTGACCCCCAGGTTCCTGGTCTAGACAGCCCAGTGGGTGTTGTGGCACTTACGGAGGAGGAATAGGGAGGACTGGGTGAGATGCACAGATTTTGAGCTCTGTTGTCGATGGTGAGTCTGAGATGCTCCTGGGTACAAGGAGTGGCAGCAAGGCAGTTAGGTCATCAGGAACAGAGCTTGGGAAGCCCTTGGAGATCACAGTGATGCCTTGGGAGAGGATGAGATTGTCTAGGTGGGGGAGGAGGGGGGAGGAAGAAGACTTCTGACTTTTGGCAGAATCTTGAGCAACTTCAGTACTCATGGCTAAGTAAAGAAGAATAACCTGGCCAAAAAAAAGAAAAAGAGAAGTATTTGTGAGGAAAAATAAAAGTGAAAGAGATGCCTCCCCATGTCACTCCTTTTGATACCATTTTTATTTTTAATATGGAACACTTCATGAATTAGCACAGGGACCGTGCTAATCTTCTCTGTATCGTTCCAATTTCAGTATATGTGCTGCCGAAGCGAGCACCTTTTGATACCTTTTACCATTATGGACACGTGGATTTGTTGTTGGGGTAAATAACTTACTACTTGAAAAGTGATTAGCACAGCGCCTGGTACATAGTGCTCCATATGGATTTTTAAGAATTTCTCTCTTTCCAACCTTTCTTTTTCTTTCATTGATCAGTGGGCCAGTGATGAGGACAGAAAGATTATGTAGTGAAGGAGATGTGAGGAAGCAAAAATAATAAATGCAGAAATCAGTTTCAGAAAGTGCGAAGAGGTGGAGAAGACCAGCCCGGCAAGAGGCCAGAGCTCATGGAAGGATCTGAAAGGAACCTAAAAATGGACCATTGTGTGTCAGTCGGATAAGGTGTTGAAAGCTCTGTTAGGAAAAGTGTGCTTCCTCCTGAGTGCAGGTGAAGGGCTTCAGGCAGGGAGATTGACATCATCTGGAGGGGTTGCCCTGTGGTCTCAAAAGTGCATTGTGCGATGGAGAAGTAGCGGGAAGTAAGTCAGAGAGGATCCCAGCAGTCTGAGAGGGGGGTGGTACTGGCCTGGATTCAGGTGGCTTCAGTGAGAATAGAGAGGTGTGGACAGATTGAGAGATATGTAGGGAGTACAAATGACCAGCTGGGGGTCACAGGACAGAGGTAGGTGACTAAAGGGCTGGAGGAGTCCAGGTTTATACCAGGGCTGTGTCTCAGGCCACTGTGAGTGGCTCATGGCACCTTTTACTGAGTTTGGGGACACTGGCAGGTTTACAGCTTTTTGTGTCAATACTGCTAAATATTCTTATCCAAAAATGTTGCTGGAGTAAATTTCTACAAGTTGCTGGGAGGAGGGATATGAGTATTTCTTAATTCTTAATTCATTTTGACCTTCTGCCAAAGAGTTGTTTTGGTTATCTTGGCATTAGAATGGTGTCTTGTTACAGTGGATGAACCCATAGTGACATGTTGCTGTCACCCATCTCCATCAAGGTTCATTCTGATGTTGTACATTTTACGAATTTTGACAAAGGTAGGACATGTGTCTGCCATTATAGTATCTACCTGCAAAGTCTTGGCGCTGCCTTTTTTTCTTCCAGTTTCTAAATGTCAAAGAAAGACATTAAGTGATAATACGCTTGGTGTCATTCAGCAAGAGCTGTTATCCCTGAAAGAATTCCCTGGAATGAAAGGTGGCTTGTAAGACCAACATCAACAGAATGCATTCAAATACTGTATTGGAGCCTGGTTCAGAGAAGCATTCCCCAAACTATGTAGAACACTAGCACATTAACAAAATTCATAAGTCTATCTGGAAAAGGTGTTTAAAGCTAAATGATATCAAGATATATTAAGTTAAAATTAAATAATTACATGTGGTTGTATGGTGCATTAAACAGGCCAATGTGGATTTTGAATTGAGAGAGAGATCCTGTGAGACAGCAGTGTCACCCAGACCACAGTTTAGCAAACACTGGATTAGACAAAGCAATGTAAATGTCTAAAATCAGGAATCAGCAAAAGGATTCACCTATAAATGATCTTCTGAAAGATCAGGATTTTTCACTCTTAGGATTCTTTAGCTCTACATGAATGGGAAATGAGCTAAGTAATACCTGTTAATTGTGAGGCTCAGATTTGCCATTTTAAAATATTTTACTTCATGTGTTTTCCTTATTTACAAGACACATTTAAAGATTATTTATATCTTAATCATGTGATAGCATGTTGCATAGATCACGTCCCTTTATCCCTGAACACTTTAGTGTATGTTTTATAAAAATAAGGTCATTATATAGTTATGAGATTTAGGAAATTTAACATTGGTTCCTGTCCTATTCCATTTTGTTGGTTATCCCAATTCTGTCCTTTACGACAATGTTTTTCTTTCCACTCCAAGACCTTGTCCAGGATCGAGTGCTGTGCTTAGTTGTCATGAGCCTGGTTTCCTTCAGTTTATCTCCCAGTCTCTGTCTTTCATTAGTTTGAAACTTTTGAAGAATCCAGGCCAGCTGTTTTGTACACTGTTCCTCATTTGGATTCTGTCTGATGTTTTCTCATGACTAGATTTGGTGATGTGTGCCCCGAAAGGAAGAATACAAAAGGATTTCATATCTTCTTGGGGGGTGGGTATTGCTAATCACCCATTCGTGGTGATATACAGTTTCTTCCTATATACAGTAGTAACTATTTCCTCTTATTCTATAGAATATGTATTCTATAGAGAGACATTTTAAGACCATATAAATATTGTGCTTATCAAAAATTTCCCTCTAGGTTTAGCATATGTTGATGACCCTTCCTTCCCTCCCTCTTTCTCTCTCTCTCTCTTTCTTTCTTTCTTTCTTTCTTTCTTTCTTTCTTTCTTTCTTTCTTTCTCTTTTAGAGACAGGGTCTTGCTATGTAGTTCAGGCTGACCTTGAATTCACTATGTAGACTAGGCTGGCCTTGAACTCATAGCAATCCTCCTGCCTCTGCCTCCTAAGTGCTAGGATTACAGGAGTGCACCACCACACCCATTTTAGATGACTCTTTGTTGAAACAGTCTTAACTGTGATAATTGTAAAATAATGGTTTTTCATTCTACCATTTCATCAACATTTATAAGCTGACATTCTGCTGTTAAGAATAGTGTCTCTTTCTCTACACCAAGTCATTGATTTGTGTGTTTGCTTTCTTTTCACTTAATATTATATTTGTAATTCACTTTATAATAGTTCATAGAAATCTTCCTCATTTATTTGTACAGATGAACAATAATATAGTTTACACGTGTATTTTGGATTTTTTCAAGTAATTTCCTGCATTTGGACATTTACCAGTACCATGCTGTTTTTATCACAGTGGCTTTGTAGTATAATTTCAAGTTGGTGATTGTGATATCCCCATTTGGACATTTAGCTAGGTCAAAAATTTGCAATTGTTTTCATATTATTGTGTTGCATCTTCTGAGTTAATTGCTGGACATGGGATTACTAAGTCAAATGGAGTATGCTTTGTAGTTTTGTCTCATCACAAAACTCAAGGATATTTTAATCTTGCTGCTAATTGCACTACGTAGTCAAATTTCCTTTTCATTTGGGCTTGTTCCAAGTGCATTTCCATGAGCAGTGTGTGAAAATGCTGGTTTCACACAACCTGTTCCAACAAAGTATATTGTCAAGCTTTTGAGTTAGTTCTGATCTGATGGGTAAAAAATGACATCTTGGTATAGTTTTAATTTGCATTTCTATTTTTAAAAATGGAGTTGAATATCTCTTCAAATATTTAAGTCACTATAATATTTTTTGTGAATTGTCTTCTTTATGAATTATTCATTTGCTAACTTTTAAATGAAATTTTTAATCAAGTTTTCCTTAACTGTTAAAAGTTTATATTTTAACATATTTATCTTAACCCTTTATCTATTATATATATGGCAAATATTTTACCCAAGTTGTCTTTCATTTTTAATTTTGTTTATAGTGTCTTATTGAGATCATTTGTATACCATAGCATTCATTCTTACAAAGTATATAATTTTAGTGATTTTATTGTGCAATATTTACAAACTTTTGCAGCCACTACAGATATCTAATTTCAGAACATTTTCAAGATGCCCTGTACCCATTAGCAGTCATTTACCAGTTCCTTCTCACTTTTGCTTCCCCTGCAACTACCAAATTACTTCCTATCTCTATGAATTATCCTATTCTGGACATTTCCTATCAGTGGGACCATGCAACACAATACCTTTTGTGTCTACTTATTTAGCAAATGTGTCTATGATCCATCCATGGTTACTGTGCCTTAATACTCCATTCCTGTAGTGGCTCACTAGTGTTTCATTATATAGATATACCATATTTGTATATGCATTTGTTTATCCATTCTTTTGGGCTGTATGAATAATGCTGTTATGAATATTTGTGAACACATTTTTATATGGATTTTCTTGCTCATTTCTCTTGGGTATAATAGGAATGTAATTGCTGCATCGTATGGCAACTCTGTATTTAACTTTTTGAGCAACCATCAATCTGTTTTCCAAAGTGGACTCGCTATTTTATATTCTTACCAGAAGTACATAAGGGTTCCAACCTCTTTGCATCCTCACCAACACATCTTTCTCTCTGTCTTTTTTCTTTTAGTCATTCTAGTGAGTGTAAGTGATGTCTCACTGTGGTTTTTAATTTCAGTTTCTCTAATAACTAATGAAGTTGTGCTTCTTTCTAGTACTTACTGGCCATTTGTCTTTTTTGGTAGATGTTGGTTAAATCTTTTGCCCAATTTTAAAGGGATTGTGTTTTTATTGTTCACATATGAATTATTTTTACATTCTGGACGCTAGATGATTATCAGATCCATGATTCGTAAATGTTTTCCTCCAATCAGTGTATTATCATTTTTCTTTCTTAATAGTGTCCTTTGAAGCACAAAAAATTTAATTTTCAGGGAGGGGGACTTAGCTCAGTAGTGCACCCGCCTGCCTCGCAAGCACTAGGTCTGGAGTTTGATCCCCAGTACCAAAAAAAAAAAAAAATATAATTTTAATTAAGTTCAATTGGTGTCTATTTTACATCTCTTTTAGTTTGTGCTTTTGGCTTCACATCTAAGAACTCGTTACCTAGTTATGTTCATGAAGGCTTACATCTATGTTTTCTTCTAAGGGTTTCATAATTTTTAGCTCTTACATTTAAGGTCTTTGTTCTGTTTTGAGGTATTTGTTTGTTTGCTTGTTTGTTTTCTGGTGTTAGAGATTGAACCCAGGGCCTTCACAAGGAGCTAACCCTTTCTTTCTTTCTTTCTTTCTCTCTCTCTCTCTCTCTCTCTCT